>JAPQWV010000590.1:0-361000 GCA_027422505.1 Craterostigma plantagineum | reverse complement strand
TTAGTGGGCGGTTTCTTTTTATTTTATTTACTATTTTTTTTTCTAATTAGACTTAATTGACAGACCAAATTGAACGGTTTAACCAAGACCCTGACCCTTAATAAAAGAGTATAGATAAAGTACAGATAGTATAGATATTAACATTGCTATAATATATTGCGAAACATTTTCAATTAACCAATACTTTCCCTCGATAATTATGAACTTGAACTCAATAATCACCAACTTAAGTCAAGCTGCCGGGTCGAATTGGTGAACTGCTCGACTCGTCTTTTACTTGCACTACATTTATTCGCAAGGTGGTTTTGTTACATCAAAAGTAACTTTAATAAATAATATGGATAGAAAAAAAGAAAAGAAAAAGAAAAAGAAAAGCTACGTCGTTTTGTATTCTCACCTAATAGAAGATATATCCATCGACACAAACTCACACGCCTCTTCACAGAACTCTCACCGAAACCAAACGGCGGACACAAGCAACGTATTTACTTTTATATTTAGCATAGCCACCGAGGAAAAAAACAAAAATATCGATACAAAACTGAGAAGAAACACACTATTACTACTAATAATTTTATTGTTAATTTATAAATAAGATAGAAGGAGGAGAACGGAGACCAGGCGGTGGGGGTATAGAAGATGAACAGAGGGAAGAAGCGAAAGGGCCGTCCTCCGAAGAACAAGGTCCTGATTTCGGAGGACGCCCCCGATAAACCCTCGATCGCCGATTCGACCCCCTTGAGCCGTCGATCTGGTCGTCGGAACCCTAGTCAGTCTCAATTGCACAGCGAAGACGATTATGAATTCGAGGATGACGACGACGAGAGGATGGAGAAGAAGGTGAAATTGGTGGTGCGGTTGCCCAACGAATCGGAGGAGAAGGCGAATGAAAAGGTGAGGAATTTGGGTTCCGAGGATGCGGGAGTGTTTAAGAAGATGAGGATTAGTGGATCTGAAGAAGACCTTCTGGATCAGGTTTGTTCTTTTGCTTTCTGAGTTTTCATGTGGGTGCTAATTAGGTGGAAAATTCAAGGGATGTTGTGGGTTTTGAATTACTCGTGGAAAGAACTTAGCTTTTGCAATTTTTTTTTTTCCTTATTAGTAGGTGTGATTTGATGAGGGGGGTTTGGTCCGTTTTATTTTTGTTTTGCTGAACGAAGTTTGATTTTTTGTTTGCTGAAGATTGATGGTATTTGCTGCATGGTTGAGTTTTAGATTGAAATATCCTGGTTTAGATTGTGGGCTCCTATTTTAGCACTGAAACATGAATAATTTGAAAAAGTTTTGTGATTTTGGAAGGGCCTTTTGTTTTGGATTTCGAGCGAAAAAGAATAGTAGATTAACGTCTCTTTTTGGTTTTATTTTTTCTTTTTACTGACTTGGGAGTATTAGATAAGGCTGTGCTTGGTGGAGTGTGTTTTGACTTAGTCAAGAGTATATTGGAACAATAACTAATATAAACATCTTTGGTTTAGATGATCTTATTTTCAATCTTTTGTTTTTGTTAATTATGTCTAAATTGGCTACACGCTCTTGTATATATTTTCTTTCTATGTATTCTGCTCTAAAAATTTACTTTTCCTTGTAGATTTGTCGAATTTCAGTACAAGAGTATGATGAATGAATTGATAAAACTGGAAAATAGATCATTTATGACGAAAGGCGTTGAAGTAGTTTGTTATTCCGATATGGTCTTGACTTGGTCGAAACACGCAAGGCACTTGCATGCTTACCTTGGAACTCATTTCTGCTTTCCGTCAGTAATTGCTGAGTCATGGAAAAAGTTAATCGTTTTCGTTACTTAGAATCTGTTATTTGTTATGTGAGTTGCTGGCACTGTTGTCATATTCAACCGTACATCTTGCTTTTGTTTGTGTTGGTTAATTACTTTCTCTGTTATTCTTGATAAGCTTTGTTTGAATCTAATATAAATTATGGTATTTTTAGGAAACAAAGTTTGCAGAAGCTGCTGCCGATGCTTCTCTACGTGGTTTGCATCATTGCCTTTGTTGAAGACAAATTACATTTTCGATCAAACATTATGTTTCTTGATATATTTTGCATGTTTCTTGAGCTGATATGATTATTTTTTGTGGATAGGGTCACGTTTGGAGTCCAATTCTACAACTCCTTTGCCAGATAGGAAGTTGTTGACATTTATTCTTGACAGGCTTCAAAAGTACGCATTTTTCCTTCTGCGTTACCTTTAGCTTCCAAATCTAATTTCATTTGTGTCTCGTGCATTTATCTTCATTGTCAAGACTTCCGCTATTTGTGAGATTGAGCTTTTCGAATACAAATGCAGGAAAGACACTTATGGAGTATTCGCCAAGCCTGTGGACCCTGAGGAGGTGACGCATCTTCATAGATTATGACATTAAATTCTGCATTTTCACAATTGTCTTGCAGCTCCCTGATTATTTCGAGGTTATTGAAAAACCAATGGATTTCGAAACTGTGAGGAAGAAGCTGAGCAGTGGAGCTTATAGTAACTTGGAAGAGCTTGAGGTTAGCTATCAATTTGTGTTTCTACCAGTAAGATTGATCGTCATCTATATGTTGGAGCTAACCATTGTTTTCATGCACCTTCTAATTTCAGGCCGATGTGTTTTTGATCTGCTCAAACGCCATGCAATATAATTCTCCAGATACTATCTACTATCGGCAGGTTTGCCTGGGTTCTTCCATGCTTTTATTTCCTTGTATTTACCGTTTTTGTACTAACGTTAGGCTCTCCATCTCAGGCCCGAACGATACAAGACCTTGCGAAGCGGGACTTTGAAAATCTGAAACACGAAGGCGAAGATGGCGAACCACAGCCCAAGGTCGTGAGGAGAGGCAGACCGCCGAGCAACAAAAACAAGAACAAAATCATCGAAGAGAATCCAATCGAATCCTCATCAGTAGCAGCAGCAGATCGCGTGGGCCCCGAGCTTTCCTCTGGTGCAGCAGATGATAAAGCAACCGAGGCTGGCGCTTACAATCTAAGAAAGGCATCCGCACCATACAAATTTCAGCTCGCCGACCCTTTCACATCTTCTTCACGGTCGAGATTCGGCGAGAGTCACGCTGAGTGGACTTCAGACTGGAGCGATTTTCCAGGTCTGTTATATGTTGATTGACAAAGTATTGTTTTTGTGTTTTCTTGCAGCAGAGTATTCAACTATTATTACTGTTTGACATCTCAGCACATATTCTGAGAGCTGATATGAAGTATGGTAAGAAGAATTTCACAGTAGATGAGAATAGGCGTGATACCTACAGACCATCGAATCCGCCTTCTTCGCGCAGCAACTCAACTGTACCCTCTAATAATGTTGGAGATTTAAGGCGATTGGTGCCGGTACGTATAACTATTATTATTATTATTATTATTATTATTATTATTATTATTATTATTATTATTATGAAGACGTACTCTTCCTATTCGTTAATCCTTCGATCTTAAGCGAGTTTGAGTTGATATCTCGACATGTTAAAAATAGAGGAGACAAATTAGTTGGCCACTAACAGACACCTCTTTATGAACTAACAGATAGGTCTTCAAGATCCCCTTGCTTACGCCAGAAGCTTGGCTCGATTTGCAGCAAATCTTGGGCCCACAGCTTGGAAAATCGCATCCAAGAAAATCGAGTGCGTTTTACCTCCTGGGATGAAATATGGCCCGGGCTGGGTGGGTGAGAGCCCCACTGCAGACGCCCAACCATATTCCTTCTCAGCCGAGAAGAAAATATCGCCATCGAATATTATTGCGACTCCACCAACTCGTGATTCAATTTCTGCCAAAACCCACGACAAAATGGCTGAAGGCGCAAGAGAAACGAACCATCGAATAGACGGGGTAGGAAAAGGCGGAGATCCATCTTCTTGGAGAAGTCAGATATTGGCTCACCAGCAAAATCTCATGAACCAAAGCCATCCATACAAGAACGGTTTTAGTCCAATGCTTGGGCACAACAGCAGCAGTTTATCTATGCCGAGCAACCCAAGAATCCCCTTTCAGGGACGTTCAGCTTCAGGAATCTGTGTTCCTCAGATGGTAGGAAATAAACCCGTGAAAGAAGAAGCTGAGGATGCTCCTACGTTGCAAGAAAATACACCACTTGCAAGTGAAGCAGGTGAAGGCAGTACTACTGTTGGTATCGCAGATTCTCACGGTGGAGAAGTTGGACAAAGAAATTTAGGCAACGCTGTGTGGAAATCATCCCCGACTCAGCAGATGCGCAATGACAGTGTTGCCCCTCCGCCCGACCTGAATGTTAGAATCCCCGCAAGTTCACCGAGTTCGTCCAGTCTGCAAATCGGTTCCCCTCCTCAACAACCCGATTTGGCACTACAGCTTTGAGGTTCGATTTCGAATAATGATGACGGTGAGTTTTCGATTTTTTTCTCCGCTTTTCGATGCAGCTTGTGAAGAATTATCGGTTCTTTTGGGGTCCTTAACTAACAATAGAGAAGGCACATGGTGAAAATAGGAGCTCTCTTCTGGTAACTTTTGAGCTTAGGGAAGTTTGTATACTTCACTTGTATTTAATTCTTAGGTTAAAGATCGAAATGAATTTTAGTATTTTAATGTTTATGGTGACAGAAAAATATAATGTAGTACCTGTTGTTTTTCTTTTCTTTTTTTCGAAACGATGATTCTTGGTTATGCATGGTCGTATGATGAATACGATGAACATTACTTTGGATACACTAAGGATAAAGATTTTTTGCAGATTAAATTAAATATATAAACATATGATTATTGATTTCATGTGGGATCATACTTGTGCTGGCAATTTCTCATCATCCATTATCAGTTCTCAATAATTTGGTCTCGTCCTTGTCTTCATAATGATTTTCTTTTTCATTTTTTCTCTTGTATGTTGTCTTGTCACGGTTGATTCACAAGGGCAACTAATTCTTTTGTTTGCTAGCTTGACTTGAGTTTTATTGAATCTTTTATGACATATGTGGTTCCACTGTAATAACATGTATGAGGGCCCAAGTTTAATCAAATCATCCTTTATCTAGTCACTAATTTAAATATTCCTGTATTGCGGTGAATAATGGTAGGAATATTACGATTTTCAGCGATTTATACTTGTCACATCTAATGAAATGGAGTGAACAATAATTATTTCGAAATGGATGGATGAGACTTACAGCTGGTGCTTTTCCATTATATTAAAATAATGTAGTTTGATATAACTCATCATAATGGTTCTCTTTTTTTATATATAATGATGCAACCCAACATTCTCCATGTGAACATGCCCAAATCTAGCTCCTCCTCTTTTTGTCTTGCCCTATGTCCAAAATAATCTGATAAGAGTAAGGAAAATAAAATACTAAGTAATTGTTATAATAATATAATCTCAATTATAGTTAAACCCCACTAATAGTTATTACATGAATCTTCTGATGACTGCTTTAATTGCATTTACTGACCAATAAAAACCTCACCTTTACACGCATTAGGCAAAAAACAACCAAAGATAGAAAACTTTGATAAATAGTAATTGCAATACAACACATAATTACCGTTGAAGATGGCGATGAAAGAGGTAATGGGCCAAGGCAAGTAAAGAGATGAGATAAAATCGGTTTAATTAATTACTGTTGATATGAAAATAGAAAAAAGGAAAAAAAAAATATATTCCGATTATTTATCACAATTTCATGGTCTAAAGAAAGAAGACCCATAAAATTCTGTGCTCGTCTTTATGTTTGACAATTTACAGCCTCTGACGCATCAAGTCTTAATCTTTTTTCTCTTTCCTTCTATAATTTCTCGTGATTACAAAATTTTGTACCTGCGTATGCATTCTTCGTCATCTGTGGTTGTAGAAAAAACATTGAATGCGTACATGTTTCGAATCTCCTGGGATTAGGGCTCAAGAATAAGAAGAGGGAACGTCTCTCTGTTCTCTCTTTACATTACTGTTCTATGGTGAATCTGTCTCCGAGTTTTTTTCTGGCGTTTCTCTGTTTTCGCGACGAGTTGCTTACAGATAATGGGTTCTGATTTGAATGGCTGGATTTGAGTTTTCTCAGCTGTGATTTTTTATTCTTGAAAGAGTAATTTTGTGGGAGGAAGGAAAGCCTTTTCCTTTTCCCATTTTTCTTTTCAATTCGAAAGAGAAGAGAAAAGAAAGGTGAGGGGGTTGCATGAAAGCGATGAGCTGCTTTTCTTGCATGAGCTCTCGGAACTGCGACGAAGCTGCCGTCCCAAAACCGCTCGATTCATCGGGTAAGAGATATATCCTTAGCTTATGCTCTGTTTTTTCGATATTTGATTCGTGAATGAGATTGGTATTCTCCGCATTTAACACTCATCTCATCTACTCTGTTTTTCTTTTCCGTGTTTGCAGACGTTAAGAAGGCGAAAAACCCGGAAATAACGAACGCCAACGAACGCCACTCAGCAAAGGAAAATCCAGCGGTGGCAAAGAGCTTCGCCTTCAAAGAACTCGCCGTTGCCACGCAGAATTTCAGAGAGGCGAATTTGATCGGCAAAGGTGGCTTTGGAAGCGTTTACAGAGGCCGATTACCCAATGGAATGGTGAGCTTTAATTTAAGCTATTTCCTCCTCTTAACCTTTTAAGCATTTGTGGCCTTCAACCATTCGAAAAACTCAATCCAAGAATGTAATAAAGCTGCAATCTTTATCCCTTACATCATCATCATATCACATTACATTTCCATCTTCTTACAGTTTGTAGCAGTGAAGCAGCTAAACCTCGAAGGCCTCCAAGGAAACCAAGAATTCATCATCGAAGTCCTAATGTTAAGCCTTTTTCGCCACGCAAACCTCGTCAACTTAATCGGTTATTGCACAGATGGCGATCAGAGGCTACTCGTCTACGAATTCATGCCCTTGGGCAGCCTCGAAATCCATCTTTTCGGTACAAAATCGAAGGCCAATGTTCTCCAACCTCTTTCAGACTCTAATCCTATTACACTGTTTTCTTGTTGCACAGATTCAGAGCCTGATAGAAAGCCACTGAGCTGGCGAACGAGGATGAAGATAGCCCTCGGTGCAGCCCGCGGGCTCGAATACCTCCACTGCACCGCCGACCCGCCCGTCATATACAGAGACCTGAAATCGTCCAACATATTGCTCGACGAAGAATTCAACGTAAAGCTCTCCGATTTCGGGCTTGCCAAGCTTGGGCCCGTGGGCGATAAGACACACGTTTCGACCCGAGTCATGGGCACCTACGGCTACTGTGCGCCTGAGTATGCAATGAGCGGAAAGCTAACCTTAAAGTCGGACATTTACAGCTTGGGCGTCGTTCTATTGGAGCTAATCAGTGGCCGAAAGGCCATAGATGCTTCCAAGAAACCCGGCGAGCAGAATTTAGTCGTATGGGTCGGTTGAATTTCTTGGGCTTTTTTGATGTGTTGTATGTATAATCGATCTTGGGATTGGCTTTTGGTGAATCTGATTTTAGGGTTTTTGTTGGGTGGGCAGGCTCGCCCTTTTCTTGGGGAGAGGGCTAAGTATGCTGAGATGGTGGACCCACGGCTGGAGCGGCGGTTCACGGCGAAGAGTTTGAACCAAGTGGTGGCGATCACGGCGATGTGCTTGCAAGAGCAGGCGGCGTTTCGGCCGCTGATTAAGGATATTGTGATGGCGCTTGAGTACATTGTTTCTCAGTTGGATGGGTCGCGCGCCGGCAGCAGAAATCATAGTCGGGCGCCGTCTTCGCCGAGTCAGGTGGAGGTTAACGTCGCCGATCATAGGAGGCGTTCTTGATTGGATTTTTTTTATTAAGGAAAACGAGAAAGGAAAAGAAGGTAAGTGGATATATCATTGTTTTAAGTAAGAAATTTGGAGTTTTTTGTTCGTAGGTTTAAGTTTTATTGTAAATGGTTGTAGTTTTAGTTGTTGGGCTTTGTTGCTTATATTTATCTTTCGGTTTTATGCATATTGTGTTATGAACAACAAACTTCAGCCAGTAGTCAGTACTAAAGATTTCGGGAGTTAAATTTTTCCTTTAAATTGTTATTGGTTAATCTTGGAAGTTATTAGCATTACTAAGGTGGACTTCAGTTTGTGCGAAAAGTGAGTGCTCGTTTCGTTGACAGGTTTATATTTAGAAGGATTTAAATAAGTAAAAGTTTATATAAACAAATTAATGGATAGAAATAAAATATGTGTTTGGTTAGTGAGTTTAAATAAACACATGTGAGGGGGTGTGTCTATCTAAACATGTCTGCATGGATTTAGAATGATTTTATATAGACTCATGGTTTAGATAAACCTGACAACCAAAAACAGTAAGGTATCGTAAACTCACATTTAAAATACTTAAACCCTCAGCCAAACAAGCACTCAATGTTTGTATTGTACTAAATCATTGAAGAGGTCAAAAGTGTCGGTCAATGCTTCGTCACAAATTGGCTTCTACTGAAATATTATAGACAATATTATCTATACTTTTATATTAATGCTCGGAAGTTTTAAAAATCGTTCAATTTGGTGTATCAATCGGCGAATCAGAATTTTTCTCAAATTAATAATTAACATAAAATAAAAAAATAAGAAACAACCAACTACCTTGCATTTATATGTGGTCAAATTTATCCTTCTATTTTTAGTACTTGTTATTTCATATTTAATAAATGATTTATATATGTAGCACACGCATGTGATTGTGCAATTTAGACTAGTATATAGTAGTAATGAAGCTTGTCGATGAATTGAAAGAGACCAATAACAAATAATGTAACTGTATGAGTAAATGCGTACAAAAGACAAGCTGCTCTTTTGAACGTAATGTAGATATGTTATGCTATTTGCAATTTCAATAATAAAAATTAATTTGCAATCATAGATTTATGCTCCGAATAGAATTCAAAATGTAATATTAGCTTAAATAAAAAAGGAGAGAAATACATAATTTTTTTATTAAAAAAAAAAAAAGAAATAGGCCATTTATACGTGAAGAGCGACGTGTATAGCTTTAGACTTTGGAGTGGTATTGCTGGAGCTGTTAACGGGTCTGCCCGTGCTGGATCTGACCCGACCCAGCTAGCAAATAAATTTAGTGGATTGGGTCATGCCCTATTTACCAGACAAGAAGAAACTGATAAGGATAATGGATCAGAAGTTAATGGGTCGGTACCCACCGAAGGCTTCGTGGGCCGTGGCTCAATATTGGAATGTACCGACCCGAATCGAAAGAACAGGCCGGATATGGAGCGGGTGCTGGAGACTCTGACCCGTATCCGTACGATGAAGAGCTGAAAGCAAGCAGCCTTAGATTTTGTATATAACATATAGCACATATAACATAGCTTCTTCATCATGTAAAAATACTTGTAGATGAAATACTGATATCAGAGGGCATGCAAAGAGTAAAGCATATTATTATAAGACAAATCATCATTATTTTAACCACGGACTTATAACAGTAACCACACACCTTAATTAATTATTAGTTATTAACACCAAAAAAGTTATTAAAAGCGACAAAACAAAGACTTCTTTTTTTTTTTGTCTCCCCCAGCAATTTGCCAAACTCATTTCTTTCTCTTTGTTTTACAGCTGTGGCCTGACGTTAAGGCGCGAGGCAAGCTTCTGGCCGAGAGACTTGTCGGCCTAAAACACACAACGGTCGAAACAGTTGATGACGATAGAAAGAGAACACAAATTACTGGTAAATATGAAATTTCTAGGGAGTAACAATATAGCTGCTGTTCGTACCTGAGTCCAGTATGAAACCCATATACCGCGAATTTCGTGGGTGAGTCGTGGATCGGATAAAGCCTCGACCCATCTGCGAATAAACCTCTCTTGCCTACGCATTACAGGCACGAATTAGTTACGAAGAGAGGAGTTCAGTTAGATTATAGATCCATTCTTGTTATAACGTTAATGGTGAGAAAGAAAAGGTGGCGTGGTGGTACCTGTCCGACGCCCAGGAACGGTAGCGTTCGCCGGGCTGCTTGAAGTTATTCTCCTTCTCAATGCAGATCTAAGTTCATATAAATAAAGACAGTCGCGTTCATTACCAAAATCATAAGCCAAATGTATCTCAAGATTCAAGTTTTCAATAGGCGATAGACGTACCTTGTCACGCTTCCCTGTCAAGTTAACAGGTGGAATCGGGTACCTCTCAGCATGGCGACATGGATCATACCTCGAAGGGAAGTAGTTCACCTAAGGAGATTCGTAAGAAAATAGGATCATGTAATATCCGAATAGATAAACTACATAATGAGCTGGTCTGAGACGTGTTCGGCGTGTTGTTTACCTCCTCATCCCTGTGCATGAAGTTCATGAAACCCTCATGGTGATTGTTGTGGTGGGCACATTTGGGAGCATTAACAGGGAGCTGCAAGTAGTTCGGTCCCAAACGGTGCCTCTGAGTATCAGAGTAAGAAAAGATCCTAGTTTGGAGCAGCTTATCATCAGAGTAGTAAACCCCAGGAACCACAATAGCAGGGCAGAATGCCAGCTGCTCATTCTCAGCAAAGAAGTTATCGATGTTCTTGTTAAGCACCAAACGACCCACGGGCTGGAGGGGCAGAACGTCCTCGGGCCAAGTCTTGGTCACGTCGAGCGGGTCAAAGTCAAACCTATCCTCGTGGAGGGGGTCCATGACCTGAATGAACAGCTTCCACTCGGGGTAATTCCCAGCTGCTATCGAATCGTAGAGGTCCTGCGTGGCGTGGCTATGGTTGGCTCCGCCCACCTTCACACAGTCTTCTTCCAAGAGGCACTTGACTTCGCAAGTGGGCTTCCAGTGGAACTTCACATAGTGAACCTTCCCCGCTTTGTTGATGAGCGTGTATGTGTTCACGCCAGAGCCCTCCATGTGCCTGTAGTCCTGAGGAACGCCGAGATCGTCGAACAGAAACGTGAACATGTGCAGGCTCTCGGGATGGTGGGAGAAGAAGTCGAGGATTCTCCAGTTTTCTTGGATGTGTGACTTTGGGTTCGGCTTCAAGGCGTGGACCATGTCCGGGAACTTCATCCCGTCGCGGATGAAGAAGACGGGGAAGTTGTTTCCAACCAAATCAAAGTTACCCTGGCGATGACCCGTTGCAAGAATCATTACAAACAACCCAAGAAACCATTACGAGAACTCGAGATGCACCACACAAGAGAAGCGAAGAGCTACCTCTCTGGTGTAGAACTTGACAGCGAAACCTCTGGGGTCTCTGAGAGTCTCGGGGCTTCCACGTTCATGGATGACGGTGGAGAACCGGACAATAACAGGCGTCTGAACGCCGGGCGAGCGGAGGAAATCAGCGCAGGTGAGGTTGGAAACGTCGTGAGTGACTTCGAAGAACCCCTTTGCGCTAGCTCCCCTAGCATGGACGACGCGTTCCGGGATCCTCTCGCGGTCAAAATTTGCTAGCTTTTCTACCAAATGGTAATCCTCGAGAAGGATCGGGCCTGTGTAATGTTGGATTTCACGGTGAAATATCGAGATAAAAGATCGCAAAGCAACACACAATCGTATGGGCTATATAACGGCATGGTGATACCTCTTGTTCCTACGGTCAAAGAGTTGTTGTTATTCCACACTGGAGCTCCAGAATTTGCTGTCATAAAAGGCGAATTGAAAGCACTCGATGGACGGTACTGCAAACATCATCGTGTGCCCAAATTAGAATACAGGCAATTGAAAGAACACAAATACAAGAATTTTCTAGCATGATTAGGAGCGGAGGAAACGGCGTGCGGCCAGAAACAAATCAACCTCCAAGAAAATAAGAGCATATCATATCATTTGATAGATAGTAACGATCTTCGGAGATTCAGAGGCTAAGCAGCTAAAATATTTTCCGCACAACCATATACCACTACCCATCGAATACCGATATTCTTCCAACACGGCGCATTCGATAATAATCGTGCAGTTCATAGCTTAACCAGCTTAAACAACTTGAAGCGACAACAATAATCAGTAGTCACCGACATAAACGACACAAAATATGAACAAAATATCATAATACGAAGGAATTGGAATCGAACACATCTTGTAAGTCCAATCATCAAAGAAGAAGCGAATAGAATATCGATTGAAAGACGTCCAACCTTGTAAGGATCCATTGCTATGAGATTACACAGAGATTTCCGCCGGGGAAGAAGAGGGGGGACGTGTGGAGATAAGCTTCGGAGGCATAAATAATAAGCTTAGAAAAAATACTTACTAAGGTGGGGCCCACACTGCTAGGAAAATATTATCCACAATAATTCGCGAAATTCAGACATAAGCATTCTTAGTTTTTTTTTTCTTTTCTTTTTTCTAAAGCTTTTCATTTCAATAAATTGTAAATTAAGTACCATTGTATGTATTTGATCTCGTGATTAATGAGGATTTCCATAACTAGGAATTTCAATGGCCTTTCTTTCTCTCTTTTTTACGGAACATCTACTTTGTGTATGATTTTTTTCAGTAGGTAATTATCAAACCATATCTTGTCTGCATAAATAAAAAAAAAAAAAAAAGTTTTATGTGGTTATCAATATTTGTATATAAAAGATAATAAATGAGGTTAAGGTTCCTTATCCAGTATTTTGGAGTTTTACTAGGAATGGGCTCCGTCGCTTCGTGGCGGTAATGATCAGAACCGATAAGATAGTGCCACGTGTACACTAGCCTTGAGCCTTGCGATTCAGATAGAATTTGTGATAGTGCTATTTTTGGACAGACTCTCAAGACAAGTGTGAACGCAGATTTGCAATAGAAGATGCTTATTGATTAGCATCGGACATAGAGATAATTAATTATATTTTTTTTATATAGGAAGGTAATAATAAATCCAATCACGGGATTAGTATAGTTGCTCCAACGATCAACAAGCTTAGTGATATGACAGAAAGGAAATAGAAAAACGAATTAACCGGGGAAAAAATAACGATCTTATCAGGATAGAATATGCACAATTAATATCACTTAAATCTTAAATGAAAAAAAAAAAAGCGTCGTGGTAGAACAACTGTTCATCGCATATAGGTTGACGATGCTTAGCTTACTAGGTTGGACATGCAAGATGACATGCAAGGGAAAGAGAAAGAGATTTGTTAAAATAAAAAAAACGCAGCCTTTATTCCGTTCTCATATTTATAAGCATTGACCATTGCCATGATTCAATTCAACCGAGTGCGAGAGAAAAGAGCACGCAATTTCTTTAAATATCCCTAATTTCAAATCTTCAAATGATCTCCATACCACCCACCAATTTCTCTTCACAGCTTCGAAGGTGAGTGCTCGTCGAGCTCAAGATTTGATTCCACGTTCTGGGCTATCGTTCTTGAATCTTGAATATTTCTTTTTAGCGTCGTGCATTCGTCAAAAGGTTCGTCTTGTGTTTATATTCCCAGCTCTGCGATTTAATGACAAAAGGATGGGTGGGGACATGGGTCAGACATATCACGGTAGGTAATCGTTTGGAAATTTGAATGATGTGAAGGTGTTTGTGAATATGTATCTAAAGCTACTATCATCCCACAAAAGCTCTGATGAATTTACAGTACAATCCTAAGCTTGAGTGATGTAGGGGCGTCGAGCAAGGCTGGTGTTTGAAACCAATTGGAGGGCCTAAAGTGTCATAGACGAAAACGTTATAGGAGAAGACCAAAGAGAAGTCTTGAAAAAGTAAGGCTTTTCTGAATCTTGGTCTCTTACATTACTTGCAAGACCCATTCTTGAGTAGGAAAAATGTGGGCTGCCATCAGATTCTTGGTCTTCAATTTCATAGCCCCATCACAACGTTCTTCGTTCTAATCCAATCTTGATTATAGCTTTAAAGGACTTGCTTGAAGTGGCTTATAGTTTACATTGTCTGTGATCTTAACACATCTTATTACAGGAAAATCGGCGGAGAATTGGCTACAAAAGAGCAGCAGACACCATCCCACAAAGTAACGTGTCATATCCGTTCATTCGTTCGAAACTTCCCGTCGATCGTTTCCATCTCTTCACCCCTCCCTCGAAAAAACCGAGTGACACGAGTGGTTGATAGGATCACAACAAAAGGCCAATCATCGCACCAATCACTGTCATAACGAGCCAACGAAAAAAACGAAGCCACCATGGACGAAAACGACCTATACGCATTCTACAAAGAGGTTGAATCGCTGAGCTGCGTACCTCCAAACTACATGGAAACGCAGACGAACATCAATGCAGGGATGAGAAGGGTCCTCGTCGATTGGCTGATTAAGGTCCACTACGCATACGAACTCATGGAGGAGACGCTGTATCTGACCGTCCATCTCGTCGATCGATTCCTAGCCGTACGATCGGTCACAAGGGATAAGCTTCAGCTCGTGGGGGCCACCGCCTTGCGCCTAGCGTGCAAGTACAAGGAGGTTTCTGCGCCCGCCGTGGGGGACTTCGTATGGCTCGCCGGCTCGAGGGAAAAAGCGCTCGAAATGGAGAGAGCGATGGCGAATGCGCTGAGCTTCAGCTTTTCCTTGCCGACGACTTACGTTTTCTTGCGACGATTCCTTGGAGATGCCCGGGCGGAAGAAAGCGTGAGTCTTTTGTCTTAAACATGGGAACGTGTAAATGAATGAGAAACAAAGGAGGAACTTACTGATTTTTGAACGTGAAATGTGTAATAGCTGAAGATGGTTGCTTTCTTCATGGTAGACCTCAGCCTAGTCGAGTACGAAATGCTGAGATTTGCGCCTTCTCTGTTGGCAGCGGCTGCGCTTTTTACGGCTCGGTGTGCTCTGAGCGGGCGTAGGCAGTGGGATTGGGCGAGCGAGGAGATCACGAGCTATAAAGAAGACCAGCTAATGTGAGTATAGTATGAGAAAGAATTTGAGTTGCATAAGTTCGACTTATAGCATCTAATAAATTTCTCTGGGCAGAGAATGTGCGAAGCTCATGGTGGGCTTTCATCAGAAATTGGAGACGGGGAAACTTACGGGCGTGCAGGCGAAGTACAGCACTTCGAAATATGGAAATGCTGCTGGAGTTCAGCCTGCCCGTTTTCTCATGGATTGAATTGATTTTCTTCTACTTTTTTTTTTGTTTGCGTCGTTAAGCTTTGCAGTGATTTGCTGCTCTGCTTGTACATGGTACATTCTTGGCCTTTTACATTCATTCGTCTTTACTGTAATGAAACCCACGCTTTTGTGGAGTAATGGAGAAATAAAGAAGTGCAACTTTTTTGTCAAATGGGACTCTGCTATTCTCCTTTCCAGGAAGATCCTATGTTGTTTATTTGATATATGCACTGCAGCGATGTTACAGTGGTGCTGTTTTACAAGACTGTTGTTACACGGCTAAATCATATGCTGCGGTCTCAGTTAGCAAGAAGGCGAAAAAACTTGCACGAGGTCAACTAATCCAATACGATGGGTCCTGTAAAATAAGATTGGTGTGTAAGTATTAACTACTGATGAAAATACACGCTTTGCGATTGTTTCTGTTAAAAAAACCGCTGATTAACCTCTTCGGAGGGTAATAAGACCATTTCGGTAGGGAATTCAATATCCGTGACAATGTCCTGATTTTCGACCTCTGCATCTGTGAAAGTGAGCGCTCGCTGCAGCTTTCTAGGACAGAATACTTCGACCTCGACCACGTAAGAGGCGGTCACGGGCCTGTGGTCAGATAGTTTGAGCTCGGATCTCTTGTAGTTGAGCAGCTTCATTCCCGGCCCGTAAGAGAGAATACGATCGCACCTGACGAATGGTGAAAGATTATCAAATATGAGGCAAACTTCTCAGAAACTGTAAATGGAGAGTAATAAGATACCATGCAGGTGTTCTCCTGCCAGCCTTAGGATCGATCCTCTCCGTAATAAGATTCAGAGCTTATCTCGTATTTATACGTTGGGGCAAAGCGCAAGGTACCCTCGCACCATCCATCGAATGAACGGCCTTTCTTAAGTTCCTTGATTAGCTGCCAGAGAAAGCGGTACCAAGGAACAAAGATTTAATATTAATCTTTGCAGATAAGGACAGCAGCTAAGAATGAATAAACAATGGCTGTGTCGAGAGAAGCTTAAAGCTTCCTACCTGATCTCGCTCAATTAGGTTGGACCAATCCTTTCTGGAAATTAGCTCTTTTGTACGATCGTAAGGTAAGTTTATCCGATAGTTCAGGTCGCCTAGCCATATAATTCTCCTGCACCACATGTGAGTTGTCACACCATTATATGAACGGAAACTGATGGAGGCACGGATACGTTGTCTATCATTTCCAATTTAGGGGAAAAATAGTGAAGCTCGTTGTATGATTATATAGTGAACGATGTCGTAGTCTATCATATCATTTAAGAGAAGAAAAAGACGATTAGAGGATGCACTTACTCATGGTCGTAAATTCTTCTAGGGAGCCCCAAAGAAGAGGGAGAGTGAAAACGAGTTCGTCGATGAATTTCTTGAACGTCGGCATTTCTCTTGATGGAATCTTGATCCTTTTCACCAGACGATAGATGGGTGCAAATGAAACAGAAGAGCGTCTGATGTACAGACATGCTAACCGCTATCGATCCCTGTAAACCGAAAAAAACAGGATGATAGAAACCACCTTTAGCCCACATTTTATACTTCATCAAAGATATCAACAACACCTATTTTACAACCACCATTTTTGGTTTTTATAGAGCATATGAAGAACAGACCTTGTTGCCTATGTAGCCCATCACCCCAACTCCAACAGTAGATACACTCAAGTTCTGTATGTGCTTACGCAAGCTCCGGCGGACCCATATGGTAAGAAAAATACCAACCATCTGCTTGCTTATTATCCTAACATATGCTGGCCTTCGCTTCCTGTTAATCAACGATTCGAGGTTGACTTCTGCAAGTGCAGCAATATCAGATCTCATCTGACGCGGACTACTCGTTGGCGATTTGAAAGAACTGTAGGTCCTGAAAGATTTGGATGTTTTCGAAGATTTACACGAGTCAAACGAATTGGACTTCTCAAATCCACGCTGAGGCAAAAGATTCAGCGCTGGTTCGGGCCAGCCTAAGCTTATCCTCTCCGTTCCGCTAATTGTTCTATTAAACTTCTTGAGCACATAGCTATTACTTTTTACAGATTCCGGACTCGAATCCTCAGTCCTCAAACAGTTCAACCTATCCAGTTTATTGGGAGAAGAAGATTGCCTCGCGTGCTTCTGATCCACTGCTAAATTTCCCAACTTGTCATGGTCATAATAAACCGAATTATCGTCACCGAGAGAACTTCGTCCTACATCAGTATCATCAGCTTCATTTATCGGGAAGATCTCATCCTCGAACTCACTGTCAGATTCGAGCACGACTTCATCTGCTATGTCCAGTGTATCTTCAGAAGGCTTGAACCTCGAAGGGGAAGGTGGATCACTGAAGCTTATGAATTTAGTTGCAGGTGGGACCCGGTTTAGAGTTTCCCGGATGAGGTTTTCCCATTTAGACACTGGACGATTATCTTCAGCGCCGAATATATTGCCTGCATTTAGTGGTATGATCTCCTGAAGCCTATAGACATGAATAAAACAAGTCTCAGAGACCGTTGAAACTTTAGCAGAAAATGGATAGTTTTGCTAACCCGATAACATAAAGATCAGCTGGATCATCAGTATCGATCCAATCGCCTAGATCAAGTTCATCAGGTGGAGTCTTTCCTCCAACATTCCATGTGCCAACACATATCCTGTAAAAAGCCAACAAAATATATGATGTAACATATAGGACACATAATCAGGTAACTCTGTCCTTAGTTGCATCAATAGCCTCACCTAATATCCTTGTTGTTAATATAATGAGCTCTAAATGTTTCCGACTTCCGTCTTCTTATCCTCGGAAGGGTGCCTGCGTCTGAACAATTGCACTGTTTATAACATCATTCTTGAAATAGAAAATAGTAACATAGACCGGGCAGCATAGACAAGCAATAATCAGCTATAAATTTCGAAAAAGGCTGAAAAAGCATTCGCTTGTTATGCTATGAAGCATGAATTCATGCATGCATAAACGCCAAGGAAACGACTGCGAAAACACCACCAAACTATTCATTGAAACCCTTGAAACTAAACAGTTCCATTTTTTTCCCTTAAAAAAAAAATACTGTTTCAAGTCAAGAAGTACAATAAATTACAGCAATAAATGAGATTACCGTTCACATCATCATAATGAGGCTGACTGATCTCATCATTCTTAAACCTCGATTCCTTTGGCCATTCGCAAAATTCTGTCAATTCAAGGACAAAACCATGGGGATTTAAGAAATAAACACCACAACGAGTCAAATTAATCGGCGGCACACCTTCTTCAGAGTTGGAGTCGGAGTCAGACGCACTATCCGCCGAGTAATCATTGTCGCGCGTCGGAATGTTGAGAAGCTTCCTCACCAACACGCGCCGCCACGAAACCTACAGCCGCGCGAAATAAAAAAAAAAACCATCACCGAATCCCAAAGAAACATTACGGCGAATCCGAGCACTAAAAAAAAAGACGTTTACGAAGAAATTTACAGTAACAACTAATTAATTTTACCCGAGGCTTCTGATCTTGTTTTCTGCTTCTCGAATCGCGCTCCTTCATCATTGCTCAGCTACGGAAAAACAAAGCGACAAGCAGGTATCAGAAGACGACGAATCAAAGGAGACGATGACTTCGATTCTTCGCCGTTGTAGTTTGTACGCAGTCAGTCTATGCAGTTGGCGGGGGGTATATAAAACAACGCTTACTGTTTTGCCGCGTTGACTGAAAGTATTTATTGATATATTTATTTTATTTAGATAATTCATGGATTGTGTGTATATTTCGAGATGAGCTGTGTACGTATTTATTCAATGTTTTATGACGTACAGTTGTGTTTTAATGAAGCCAAAGTATCGCTGTCGTCATAATTGCTTTTTTGACATAGATATATATATAGATTTGATGAATTAACATTTTTTCAATTTTGTTCGGTTCTTTTTTCTTGGCATGTAATGGCCCAATCATGTAATGACTTGTTTGATCAAGCACTAAACAAAGATTTAATTGGCGATATGGCTGAGATATGTCGAATGACGATTAAATAGATGAGATACATTTGCGAGGTTCCTTAATTTTTTAAGAAGTTCTATAATATTTTATTACCCCTTTTCGCATGAGAGGAAAAACGAGGCTGAAAAAGGTGAGAGTTAGTTTTCGATATTATTTTATGTGGTTGAGAAAGTTCTATTCTGCTATTTGCCAAACGTTATCCTTTTTAATTTATTTTAATTAGATAAACATATCCTCTGGACTTATCTAATGCGACCCTTTTTATCTACTAATATTGTATATTTATAGCTATGATTTAAGTTTAATTTTTCCCCTAAACTTGATCCTTGATTTTCTAGGCAATTTAATTTTTTCTTGCAATAATCAATGAATGCCAGATGTACGGTTAGGCATGTTCCGCATTCAATGCCAATTTAATTCTTACAAATATTAAAAATCAAGTTTTATCTTCATTCATTTTCATCCTCTCTCGGGGTAAATTTGTAATTTAGTCTTAGGCACAATAGAATAATTATTACAGTATTAATCACGGTGGTTAGGGAACTCATAAACAATGGAGTAATTATCTATATTCTTCATGTCACTTTGTCATGCACGATGCGTCATCTTATATTTCTTTACTTGGAATATATACGGACACAAACTATTGGATGGGACGCAATAATTCTTCTAATGATAAGATATGATTATTTACGAATATACGGTCAACGACTCGCAGGCCATATCGTTATGTTTGAAAATTGAAAGAGGACAAAATTTAAATCATCTAAAAAATAAATGAATAAATAAACAATTTTATACGAATTACAAGAGCCTCACATGGAGTTAGTTAGACGTATAGCAGACAAAAATGATTTTCGTAGCCATACGTGGCGAAGAAGGTGGTCTCGGCGAATACACTACACACACTATTTCATGTATGGCATGCAAGACAAACCATAATATAAAGTATATTATATGTCGTAGAGTAGAACAATTATTTTATGGGCCACAAGTTAGAATTTCAAGTCGGTGGAAATTATATATGTATTATTCTTTTCTATACAATGTCGCCACAAAATAATCTACTGTTTAATGCAAGTAGGCTTGGTAAAAGAAAATATCTCTCCTTTTTTCCCTCTATTGTTGGCTTGCGTACCTTGCCACTCGTCATTAGGGTTGCAAACGAATCGAATCGAGTCGCATACCACAATAATCTATTCGTATTCCGATGCCAATCGAATGCGAATATGAATATTCGAATATTTAATCGAATCATAAATTCGATTCTTATTCGTTTCGGAAATATTCGAATCGAATATTCGAATACTCGAATATGGATTATATTTGAATTTATATCTATATTTAAAAAAATATATAAATATTATTACATTTAAAATTTATTCTTAACAAAGTATAATCTTTAAGATAGTTTTTGATTTAAATATGCTATAAGTAATATATACCGAATGACATATTATATTTAAATATAAATGGGCTTGTTAATTCTAAGTTTGAGCTATAATATTTACTTAAGCTCTAATATTCTAAACATTCTTAATGGTTATTACATTACAAGTATTGATAATATATTAAATTTAGAAATATATATTAAATTATTTGAATCGAATATTCAAATAATTCGATATCGAATATTGTGATTTCATATTCGTATTCGGATATTTCTCGAATCAAAAAGATATTCTTATTCGGATTCGTATTCTAACTATTCGAATTCGAATCTTAAAATTTCGAATCGAACCAAAAAGTTCGATTCGTTTGCAATCCTACTAGTCATGATAACTTACATCTTATTACTAGTCTCCTTGTAATACACACATGTATTTATTAATTATCAGAAATTACTAAAAATGGAATGGTAAATGACAATATAAAAATGCAATGCGGTGGGCGATTATTTTTTTAATTTAGTATTATTATCTTCAATTCATTAGAATTGGCAGACCAAAAATTGCGGTTTATACCGGCCCCTTACACTTAATAAAAGTGTATAGTGACGATACTATTGTGTAATAATTTTTATTGTCGTTTAAATATGAATGAGCCAAGTGTCAAATAAGTTAAAACACTAATTATTTTCATTCTCGTGATAATAACTTACTTGTTATCTATGCATTCATTCATACAAAAAGTGAAGATGAATCACACATTCAAAAAATAGGTTCGTCGAGATGGACGGGAATTTCCTATGACAAGTGGCGTGGGGCCCACCTTTGGCCATTGCCAAACTTCCATGTAAGGAAGAACTAGATGTTACTGTTGAAACGTATAAGTAAAAAAAAAAAAAGAGTATTAAATTGCATGCATTGCATGCCTACGTATTTTGGGTGAAAAATTCACCGTATCAACCAACCTCATCTAAGGAGTAGTAGCAATAGTTTATTGATTGGTTCATTTATTTCGAAAAGATTGGTTACGTTCAAACAAAATCGTCTTCGATCACTCCATATAAAAAGTATTGAAATGCGTGGTTGGTCGGAAAATGACCATATATAAACGAGAAAGATATAATTTTATGCAATAACGCCGTCATCGAGGAGCACAAAGTCAATGTTAATCGTAACATAGAATATATTATACATTCGTGTACCGATTCTCATCTAAAGAAAATTCATATTTCGTGAACTGTCTAGAAGAACCTCCGTAGCTATTAGACTTATTAGTCATCTTAATTTGTAGGGTGTGATATACTACTTCTCCTTTATTGGAATCGATGGATGGAGACTTGCATTGATCATCTATTCGAACATATACATGTAAATCTGGGCCAATCCAACAAATGTACTAAAAGGTGATGCTTAGTCACAAACCGCGACGAAATCAAAAAGCTTGAAACATGTCCTAAAGCAGCAAAAGTCTCCAAATTTCAGAGAGGATATTATTGAGACATTCATTATGCAATTCATACTATTGTCTGATCTTTTGGTGTCTGCTAGGAAATCACCAAAGATCCACATTGTTTCAACGACGACAGAGGTTTATAAACGAAAAACGATCAAACCGAAGAGATGAGTAGATTGGACTCTTTAGATGAAGTTTCTGATATCCAATGACTTGACATCAGGCATTTCTTCGTCCTTGAATTCTTCCCTGCGAAAAAGTAACGGGAACACAAAAAACATAAATCCAAGGCCCTCAGAATACGTAGACATTGTGTTGTTTTCATTCGTATTTATGACCTGTAATAGAGATACAAGGTAATAGTCAACGTTGTCTGTTACGGGTGACTTACCTTTTCTTCTGAGTATCCATAGCTTCGATAGCATCCTTTTTCAGTTCCTCGAGCTGAGCTTTGGCAATTTTCTGCTCCAGCTGTTCCTCATATTTGGGTATATCTTCTCTACGAATACCAAGCCTATATGACAAAAAGAATTTTTTTCGAAGCCATTATCATGCATTGGGTGGTATTTTATTGGCATATTACTGTGATATAAACCAAAGTTCACAGCTCACTTTTGATTGACTTTATCGAATTCAGTTTTCAGGAGGGCCATTCCCTTCTTGTCATTTCTCAGCAGTGGTTTCTTCAGTTCATTCTCAACCTTGTCCAGCGCTTCAAACATCATCTTCTCCGCACCTAGTTCGTCAACAAGGCCCCTCCTGCGATAACAATAATTACCAATAAAAATAACAGACTGGAGATTGATGCGGACTAAAATAGCAGAACTCAATCGAACTCTAGAATATAAAAGAGTATGCAACGAAGAACTTTGAGCAGTAGATTATGGAATTAATGACGCGTGACCTCATTTTTTAAAAACTTAAGAGTCGGGAGTATTACGGAGTGTAAAATTGAAGAAACTGATTTAGACTTTAAGAGAGTATACACGGACGCTATCATTAAAGAAAATAACTTCCTACAAAAACTGCAACAATGTCCATGATCATACTTGGTCCTTATGTCCTGAAGTGCTAGTAAGTAGGATCGGGCATCAGGAATATCATGTGTCCTTGATTCAATTGTGTACTTGATCCTCTGTGACTCGGAGAAAAGATCAGCCCTGCAGATACAGTCCACAAAAGAGTACCAAAAGATTGTAAGGAAGGCCAAACGAAAGGATAACTAATATCAGCTCCCCGAGCACGAAAAATCACATACTAGTGTATTCTGACGAAACTGCATTTCAGATTAAAAATCATCTGATGATTAGAAAATATATATTCACAGAGAATTTGCAGTAAGTAAAAGGGATACTAATGAACGACCTGTAGCATAAATAAGTAAAAGATTCTCACTAGAAAGAAGAGTTAGAGCTCACTTTTCTCTCACAGTTTTCATAACTCTTGCGTACTCAGCCACAGCAGCAGGATCCTCAGGGTCGATGGTAATCTTCTCTTTCTTGAGAATTCCTATTGCTGTCTCGAATTTCTTCTTCACCTCAAGAAAAATACCCTTCAACATCTCTGAACAAGATGAAGTACAGTCAGAAGCCACGTTCATCGAATGGAAACGAGACAACGCATTGGACAGCATTACGACTCACCATCACCCTTCAACGCTGACGGAGGGCCTCCAGCTTCTTTCGCGAATGAACGACATGGAATAGCATACTCCGATCGCAACGCCTGCAACAAAATTTAGATCAGCTGCAATTCGACCACGGATAAGCCGCAACAGATTGAAAAACAATCAATTTACTCCTAGAAAACCTTCTTATCGCCGCAAAAGGATCTGCTGAGTGACAGCTAAAACAAAAAGAAACACATTGAAAGAAGGAACGTTCGATACCTGGAGATTAGATCGGGAGAGGAAGCGAGTGGAGCGAGCCATTTCAGATTTGACGAGATGAACTGTGCCGCTGACCTGAATCGAGCTTTGTGTGTGTATGTTTTGGGAACTTCGGATCAGAGGACAGAAACACAATAGCACAACGACGTCGCTTAGTGGCGTCGTGAAAGAGTTTGGGCTTGATCATGGGCCTCTTTCTATGTGGGCCTACGTAGCAGTTTGGGCTCTTCTATTTACAAGAGGATTATAGTTGAAATATTACCACAGATTCAATTATTTCGACGTATCTGTGCTGTGTTCTTCAAAATTAAATTCATATCAAGCAAATCTGTCTGAACCTTCCTACGGACTATGAAATGACCCAACTATGAGAAGTTAATAAATTAATAGGTTAATTTAGGTCATGCCCCAAAATATATTTTCAATTAAAGATAAAAAAAACATATGTAAGCTACATTAGAGATAATGATCCAAATTTAACTTTCATTTAAGATAAGGACTTATGTGGTACCACAGACACATGAAGTGGTACCCAGACACATGAACTGTTATTGCAGAGTAATGATAATGAAGTGGTATGTGGGAACCACGAAGTGTTTGTGAAGAAAATAAATCCTTAAATCTAATGCATTTTCTGACATGAGTCTGACGCGTAACTGAAACATAAAATGGGGCCTGATCCGAAAAGTGCCCTAAATTAATTCAAAAAAAAAAAACTATGACAAAGTGGAAATCGTCTTCAGCAGCGCCTACAAAGACACCAAAAAACGAGCCCAGATATTTCTTCACTCGGTAAGCATGAGAGCAAAGCCCACCGTGGTTGCCACAATTGATTATTACCTCAACTGCTCTCCATTGAATTGTTACAAAGACAAGGATGACCAAAATCTTGACAATTCGCCACACGGTGAACCGACCGACCCGACCCGACCCAGGTGAGATTCGTCGTGCGCAATCTTTTCATTACACGTGGATAACGGACGAAGCTCTTAGGGAATCTTGAAAAGGTTTTTCAGTTTAAATAGAAGCCTCTTCTCTTCAACAGACAAGTCGTCCTGTAGGTTATTCGGGGAAAGAATGCGGCCCAAATTAGTCGAGTACTGATAAAAGACGGGATACTTTTTGCGTATTTTACGTACCCTATAGTGTTCTTTGAGCGCATCGAGTGAGTTCCTCGAAATTTTGCTCACAAGTTCGTCTTGGATTTCAAAGTGCCGGCCAAACATCTTCTGCTGCTCTTCAGGGTTGCTGCCGATTATCTGAGGGGCGAAGAAGGATTTGTATTAAGATAAAAAAATCCCCATGATAAAGTCGTTTTTGATCGCTGTTAGTAGATAATAGTAAGAAGCGAATCCCAATTTCTCATACCTTAATAGCAACATTCTGGCCTTTCTTAGCATAATCAACAGGTTTGTGATTATTCTCAATCGAAGCAATCCGACCAATGTCGATGAAATCCCTTTGAGGGACACAGATAGGAGTTCCAACCTGCAAAAAGAGGAATATTTGTAAGAACTCAATACAATTCAAGCATTTAAAAGTGTAGGAATATATTGTTGCTGACAAAAAATAAACCGATGTTTGCAAAAGAAAAATATCACCTTTGCAATCCCTTCAAGGACGTCGACCCCCAAAACAATGGGATCTTTAGTATTGAAAACACAGTTTGGCATGATCTTCAGAACACAGGGAAAAACTGCTTCCTCTGAAGCTTGCTTCTTCTTTTCCTCCTTGAGATTATCTATGTATGCTTTGAATTGATCGAATAGGTGGTAGATGATGTCAGCAATGAATATCTTAACACCAACTTCCTCAGCAAGGTCTCTTGCCTCTTGTGTTACTTTAACGTCAAAAGCCAATATTGTCCCATATTCCTTTTTCTTCTCAAGCATAACGCTCGCTCTCATCACGTCCTTTTTATGCACCGGGCCTATGCTAATACCACTAACAGGTATACTCACGGCAGGGCTCTTCAGGAACTCCAACAATGCTTCTAGTGACCCGAGAGTAGATGCTTGGACGTAGACTCCTTCACCACTTTTGTCGATTCTATTCATGACTGATTTCATGTCTTCCATGGCAGACTCCTTGATTTCTTCCAAATCATCACCAGGTTTTACAACGTACAGACTAGTGCCAGCAATGGCATGCTCAAGGCCCTAGAACAAAGACAAGAAAATAAAGTAAGGATTATCAAGTAAGAGTAAGATTAACAGAAAATACCAGCAAAACCTTTTCGAAAAATTTAGCATGCAAGTAATAACATAGAGGAGGAACATGGTTACCTGGGCAGTTATCTTGATACCCTGCGCAGCTTTGATTTCTTTATGGTGCAAGAAAGATCCCTGGAACAACATATGGATTGAACATTAAGATTGAAGTCCATTGTTCTTTCAATTAGGTTCATGTAATTGAAACAGAAGTCTAGAGATTTTTGGGAAATTGAAGAATGTACTCAAAGACCAAACATCAACACGAAACACATCACAGTTAATCCAGATTGAAAAACCTTCCCCACTTATAGCTTGCATCTAAATTGCTGCATATAGGAATTTATCCAGATAAAGGAGAAAGAGCACTAGATGGATAAGTTACTCAATTACCTTCACTCGAAGCTCCTTCATAGGATGAGGTGTCAATAATGCCCTGACGTTGGTGACAATGGGCCCCTGTTAGACAGGCAAGACTCAAGAGGGTCAACATCTATTAGCCACAATAGCAATTTCAATTTCATAATAGATACAAACCTGCAAGCCACACACAATTATTTGGTCTCCTTCATGAAGTACACCATTCACTAACACAACATCAATTGTCGTCCCATGACCTTCAACGACTTTGACCTCCAAAACAGTACACTGCAGCAGAGGTTAAAAAGTTAAATAGTTGTGACATGAAAAACTGAACCAAATATGCAGTGCCACAAGAAAAAATTTGGAACAAAAGTAAACCTGCACTTCGTCGCTATAAGTAAGTCGGCTAATCATAGTTTTTTGTGCCCACTGTACCAGCAAAAGCAATAAATCTGGGATGCCTTCACCACTTTAGCCAAAAACACAGAAACAATACCACTCAATTCAATGGAATATATAACGCAGCTTAAAATCTGATGAAAGCTTCAGCAACAAGAACCTTATAGCACTCGTGGGTACAATGCTAAAAGTTTCACCCATTTCTTTATTCTTGTAATACAATTCAGTGTTAAGCCCTTGCTCCTTGAATTGAGTGATAACCTACAGTGAAAAAACATCCACTTCAGGCTAACATCTCCTTCGATCAACTAAATGCTGAATGTTACAGTAGCCATGTTTAAGGCTGACCTGAGTGAGCCTCATGTTGAATTCAATTTGAACATCTTTTGACTGCTGCTTCATCGCCTTTGTTATTGGTGCATTACGACAGGTTTTCCAACTATACAGTCTGTCAACCTGCAGAAACAAAAGATTTAAAACAAAGTTCATGCCCAAGACTACATAAATAGAGAACGAGATAGGTAACTCACTTTGTTCAATGCAACAATAAACTCTGTATTCCTCATCTTCAGAAGATTGAGAGACTCGATTGTCTGTGGTTCCAGGCCATGCATTATATCAACCACCAAAATTGCAATATCACACAGCCCAGATCCCCGAGAACGCAAATTAGTAAACGATTCATGTCCTGGAGTGTCAATGACTAGCAGACCTGGGACATTAAGTTTTGCGTCGGCTTTCAGCTCCTTAGTTCTATCTCGTATATTTTCCGCTGGAAAATATGTCGCTCCAATTTGCTGTGTGATCCCACCTGCCTCGCCTTCTTGGACATTAGTACCTCTAATACAGTCAAGCAATTTTGTCTTACCAGTATCCACATGGCCCATAATACAGCAAATCGGGGAACGCAGATTTTGTCCATTTTGAGAATTACTAACTTTATTGTCTGGAACAACTGGGGCTTTATCATTATTCTTCCTAGCAACCTCAGGCTCAATATCTTTACCTTTACGTTCCTTAATCTTCTCAGGTACATGAGGAACATTTGAGACAAGTTTTTCATTTAATGGCTTTGGTGCCTCGGAAGCTGGCTCAACATCTTTTGTTGTTGAAGGCCGTGCAACCTTTAACTCTTTCTTGGGCAAAGGTTCAGGCTTTGAGTCAACTTCTTCATCAGAAAATGAACCTTTACCAGGAAGCTTCAGATCAGCATCATCCCAACTTTTTGCATCCCAATCTTCATCGTCATCATCATCATCTTCTACTTCAGCAACTCCATTCTCTTCAACCACATCAATGGTATTTAATAATTCCTTCTCGCTCGACGGAGATGTTTGCTGAACATTCTCAGGTTCAACTAAGCTTATCTCCAATGCAGCTTCTTGCGTTGTTTGGATTGAACTCGAATTTTCAACATCATCTGGTGAGGCATCTACAGCTGTCGACCCATTAGGCTTAGGCTTTTTCTTCTGATACACTGGTCGTTTGGAAGCAGCTTCTCCGCTGAGTATCTGCGAGCCGCCGGCAGCCAATATTTGGTTTCTCATCGCCTCCAACCTGCGAGCTTCCTCCTTCTGCTTGCCCGTTAGAAGCCTCCCTTCTTGTTTTTTCTTCAGAAGTTTCTCCTTTTCTTTTTCCTTCTTAAGCGTTTTTTCTCCTCAGCTAGCCGCTCGAGTTCTTCAAGTCGCCTCCTTTCCTCCTCTTCTTTCCTCAACCGCTCCTCTTCTTCTCTCTTCTTCTTCTCTTCAGCTTCCTTAAGTTTGGCAAGTCTCTCTTGCATCTCCCTGACGTGTTTCGGAACTTTCTTATCTGATATTTTACTGCTTACTTCCGCTTTCGTTTCTTCCTGCTTTTCTTCAACAGCTGCCTTTTTATCTTTCCCCTTCTTCTTTTTCTTCTTTTTGCAGCAGCAGACTCGGCCAGACCGTCATCCTCGGCTTCCTTATCACCAACAGTCTCTTCCAACTCAGTTGGAGCTTCAGCCGAAGATGGAACAGGTACAGGTTCTGATAAAGGAGCAGCTCCATCAATTTCATTAAGAACTTTGTCCAAGTCTTCTTCATCTTGAGCAGTTTTTCCACCCTTCTTTTTCTTCTTTTTGTTCTTAACGGCATCTTTCGCAGACTCCAACGGTTCTTCTTTGTCTTCCTTATCACCAACAGCCTCCTGTACCTCAGGTTTTGAAACAGAAGGTGCTTCGCGAAATTCAGCAAGAATTTTGTCCAAGTCTTCCTCTTCTTCCCGAGCGCCCTTTCCACCTTTCTTTTTATTCTTTTTGTTCTTTGAAGATTCTGCATTATCAGTTATCTGTTTTTCGGTAGATTCGACAGGAGGTTGATCTGAGTCCATAAAAGCGGAGGAGGCATGGGCATTGCCAACCTCTGATGCAGTGTTGGCACTGGCATTTTTCTTTTTAGATGACTTCTTCTTACCAGAGAAGTTGAGTGATGACAGATCATCTGCAAGCTCTGAAATGGGAGCATCATCACCATCACCATATTCTTCATCAAGAAGAGCTGCACTGAATGAATTTTCTGATGTCTTTGATGGCTTTTTCTTCTTCTTTTTACCAGTAAAACTAACGGCAAAATCCTCGTCGTCATGCTCCTTGGGACTTTCAACTTTCTCCTCCTTCTCATCATCTTCTTCTTCTTCTCCTTCCTGAAGCAAGTCAAAAGCAGATGACACTTTGCCGCCGTTTTTCTTATTGTTGGAATTCTTTTTCTTCTCAGAAAATGCAATCGCCGTCTGTTTTACTTCTTCTTCCTCGTCACCATCGCTTATCTTACCATCTTCTCCATCTTCTTCATCCTCTCCCAACAACCCAAAAGCTGAAGAGCTGAATGAATTATTGTTTCCAATCTTCCCCTTCGACTTCTTCTTACCAGAAAATTTCATCACTGGTTTGTCCTCATCCTCATCAACTTCCCCAAATTTGATACCGTCCACTTCTTCATCCTCCTCTTTCTTGGAACCTCCCTTTCTTCCCTTCTTATTATTAACTGGTGGTACCACCTTCTCTTCGAGGGGATCCTCCGACAAATAAGTCCCAATAGAATATTCATCATCATTGATCACAAAAGCCTTCTTCGATTTACCACCTACCATTGGAGCACTCTCCTCATCACGCGCACCTGTTTTCTTCCTCCCCATCTGATCTCAAAAATGTATCCGCAATTTCGACTAATAACTTAGTTTCAACTGTATCAAATCCGTCAATTAAGCAATATTCCTACAAAACCCAAACGAATCAACATCGCATCAAGTGCTAACCCATTCAGAAAAGACAAAAAAAAGCTATAGTTTAGCAAAGCAAAAAGCTCTCACGATTAACCCTCACATGTTCAAATCCAATGACCAATAGCAGGAAAACGACAAATACCAGTAAACGCCGGCTACGCCTTTGCCAATTGATTCTTTGATCTCTCGAATTTCAACTACTCTTAAATTAATTGCCAAAAAGGAAATTGTCTGCGAACTCCCAATCGCCGGGTTTCTGATTGAAGATTGTCGACACGAGAATTTCAGGACGTGACTCTACGATTCAGATAAATTCGAGAATAAACAAAGCAGCAACGAAAGTGAAAGACGACAACTTCAACAGCTAACCTACGGTAAAACGAATCAAACACTTTTTTTATAATCGTTTGGTCTTTGTCCGAAATGGGCCCAACCATGTCACAGCCCAACCCACCCCTCTTAAAATCGGTCCGCTCAAATTCTTACTGAATTATTTAAATTAAAAAATACCTCCTAATTTTAACAGGTCAACCTTTTTATATTTAAAATTTTTTGTCCATCTTCTCATAGATTGCAATTTATCATCAAAATATAAATATCCGTCTTTGTGTGAATTACATTATTACCGCTAGTATTTCTGGCACACCCTACTATGTGCGTGCAATAAAATAAAGTTAATTATTATTTAATAGTTTTAATAAGTAATATACATAAAAATAGAATTTGGGAGTTATTATGAGGTTATGGAAGGTACGTGTTTAATACGTCTTTTTATTTTTTTAATATATGTAAAGAAAATCTGGTCAATTGATTAAACTGACGATTTATCCTTACCCTTCACCCTTAAAATAAGAAGAAAATAGATAGTTTGCAAACTAGTGCATCAACTCGGTTCCAAATGTTATATTTTTCTTGAGAAAAACATATATACGTTAATCTAGGTAAAAAAGAACGCAAATGAAAGAAAAATAAGGAAAATAAGTTGAAGGAAAATAAGATAAGCCTTTTCGAAAGAAAATAAAAACTAAAGAAATACATTTTATTCATCACATAACTACAAGAGAAATCGCAGTAAATAATATTCTACTTCGACAGTTTACATATTCCATCAAGCCCCATTCTCCGAAGCACGCTCGTACCCACCGAGCCCATTACACGAACCATCGAGCCACCCTTCTTCCTTAGCCTTCTCCACCCACCCTTCGAACTGCCCCTTAGCATCGGGCACGTCCAAGGCCAAGTCGTCGAGCGTCTCAGCCACCCTAGCGAACCCTTTACTCATCTGCGCCGCCGTAATCAGCTGAATCTCGAAGCACTCCTTCAAAAACCTCCAAACCCTAACATCCTTCTTCTCCATTAGCATCACCATCGACTTCTTCACAACCTCATGGTGGAAGAAGGGCATACTCAGCTCCTTCACGCACCTATGCGCCTCCCCCACGTCGCCGCCGCTCCCAAGCTCTTCTAGAAGCTTCCCCACCTTCTCCTTCACATCCTCCACGCTGTTGCCGCACCCACTCCCCCCGCCCCAGCACCTCAGTATCCTCTCGCCGGAGAGCTTCGCCCTGAGGAGCGACGCCGCCGTTCCGACCACCCTTCCCCCAACGGATCCGTCGCCGGAGAACTGTCCGGCGATCTCCTGAAGGTCCTGGGGCGTCAGCACCTCGTCAACCTCGGCCTTGCGAGGAACATCGCCAGGTCGTCCACCGCGGCGGGGATGTCGAGGGCCGTGTCCTCCGCCGACTCGATCAGCATCGTAAATCCGGCGACGACGTCGTCGGAGGGCAGGCAAAGGGAGGACAGCAGTGCGGAGGCCATCTCCTTCTCTCTGTTTTTTCTGTCCATGGCTATGGAGATGAGCTTCTTGACGAAGACGGCGGTCAGCTCCGGCGAGGGGCCGCCGAGTCGGCGGCGGACCTCGGAGGAGTCTCCGGTGAGGAAGTATTCTTTGACGATCGACTCGCACCTCGCCTTGACGGCGGCGCTTGGCGGGTTCGTCTTCTCCGACGGCTGCGGCGGAGGTCCGGCGAGGGACGAGGCGCAGAGCCACCCTTCGGAGGCGGCCTTGGAGATCATCCCCTGGAGGAGGAGCTTCGCTCGGGGGATGTCTAGGGAGAGGTCGTCGATCGACTCGATGATCCGCCCAAACCCTTCGACACCTATGTTTGCATCATAGAATATTTGGAGGACGAATTTAGGGGTGATATCATACTAAAATTTTTTTTCGAAATTAACCAATTTAGGAACATTATACGTCGGAATCTTTTATTTTGTCCCGAATCTGTTTTATTTTGAAAGTTATTGTTCTTATAACGCATCACTTAAATTTTCCAGAAATCTAAAATTGTACGTCTGAATTCTAGAATTTAGGGCCAAAATCAAGGTTTTCGGCGTATAATATCCCTACGTCAGTATAATTTCAAAACTTATTGTCTCCATAAAGCTAAGAAGAATATTTAAGCAGCTAAAAAGTGATACAAACCTGGCTCGAGTTGATCAGGCCCTCCTCGGAGGCGCGCCTCAACAGGTCGAGTAGTCGGCCCTCCGCCGGGCGCCTCTCCATGGCCATGATCACCGCCCGCTTGACCACCTCGTGGTGGAAGTGGGGGACGCTGAGTCCCTTCACGCACCGAAACGCCTCCTCGACGTCCCCGCTCGAGACGTACTCCACCAAGAGGTCGTTGATCTTCCTCTTTAGGTCCTCGACGAGTAACGGCTCCCTCCCCAACAGCGCTCGATCCCCTCCGAGTGCAGAGGGGCCGACAGATACCCCTTCTCCGCCCGCCTCACCGCCTCGACCCCCTTCGAGTCGGCCCTAAGGTTACCGGTCGCCCTCGACAAGAACGAGGGCGGGAGAATGTCGTCCATGATCGCACGGGCGACGAAGAGCGCCAGCACGTCGACGGCGTGGGGAATGTCCACTATGAGGTCGTCGGCGGATTCCACGAGCCTTTCGAATCCCTTGTAGAGTTGTTGCGGGGCGATTACGTCTCCGTAGAGCGAGGACAGGAGGACGGCGGCCATCTCCTTTTCCTTGTCGCGCCTGTCCATGGCGGTGGAGACGAGCTTCTTGACGAAGTAGTAGTGGTAGGTGGGCGTCGAGAGTTCCTTCAGCTCGTCGGCCGTCGAGGAGACGTCGTCGTTGTCGAAGTACTCCTCGACGATCACCGTCGCCTTCTTCTTGAATTCCTCGAGCTTCTCGTTCCTCTTCGGGACGCTGGGTTCGTCCGGTTCCTCCTGAAACGTTTTTCGGAGATTGCCGTTGTTAGCAGCGGCGGATCTCGTGCGCGTATTTTTGTGGCGTGTTTGGTTTGTGAAAATTAGTAGGGAGGAGAAAGAGAAAGAGAAAAGGAAAACTCGTTTTCATGTGTGGGTGATCGAAGAAATGGATGAAGAAAAGAAAAGAAACGAATATCTAGTTTAATTTTGACTCAAAACTAAGTAAACTAATTTTTTGAAACCATTTCCTCTCTCATTTTATTTTCCATCCTACATTCCTCAAACCAAACACTGCGTTATGGGCGCGTTGGCATGCGGAATTCTGTTATGAAAAGAAAAGGAAAGGCGGAGAGGTACGACGACCGAAGCACAGCGTGTCATTGTTCGTTGCGCTTCTAACATAGCTTTCCGTCGTGTTTTCCACATGCGAATTCCGCGGTACAAACGCGGGCTAAATTCCGCACCTTATCGCTAATGTAGTTGGGATCTTTGGGGTCGTTGGAGAAGTCTTCGCCGCCGTCTTCCACGTCGAGGAGTCCTCCCCACGTTCCTTTCCCTCCACGCCGCCTGCACAATTTTTAAAAATTAATCGCTAACGTTAAATAAGTCGATGATGTGCGTTTTTTTTTTTTTTTATTATTTCGGGACCTTTTGGGGTGGCCGTCTCTTTGGGAATGGGACTGGCGCTGATTCTTGAGAGGGCTTCCGTGGTTTGCGCCTTGCTTAGGGGACGACGATTGGCCTTGGGAGATCGCGGGGACAACCTCGGAGATTTGGGAGATTTCGGCGAGGAAGTGTCGTCGGTGGTGGAAATGCGCGGCGGAGACATGGAGTAAGAAGGGTCGATGCTCTCCGAGGCCGATCGAAACTGCTCGCGGTGCTCCTCGGAGATGTACTTGCAAGAGAAGTCCATGATTTCTCAGATCATGAATATCTCCGAACGACAAACCGTCTCTTGTCTTGGGAGATCGAAGAGCTCTTCGAATTAATTAGGGAAAAAAAGAAGTTACCTTTTAGCAAGAAGAGAGAGAGCTCTTGCTTGATCAGTGATTTATGGTGGGTTCTTTTTTGAGCAGTTTTTTCTTATGGCAAGTTGAAAGATAAACAAGCAGTTTGCTAAGTTTTAGCGAGGGAAGAGGGTCTCAGATCCAACGGTCAAGAGGACGACTGGTCTTAAAAGTGAGAAAGGCACCGGAAAATCGATGGTCTAATTAATGGGGAACAAAACAAAGCGCTTACCTCGTAAAATATTATTCAATTTGCCATTTTTTGCTGATATTAGATGGGCTGGACATGGGCTTGACTTTGGACAAGAAGGGATACTTTACTAACGAAGCTGAAACGGTAATTAATGAAAGTATAGAAGAAGAGAAGATCCAAGAACCTTCCTTCCTTCCTTACACATCAATCGGTGGAGTGGACAGTCTTTATCAAGACTTTTCCTTGTCTTTGACCGATGTGAAGTTACGTGGTCACCACGACTCTTAGCACTTTCTTTCTCTGCTGAGTTTCTTTTTACTTTTTCGCTCTTCACATACGAAGGCTTTAACTCTTCATCTTCTTTCAGTTTTGTACTTCCCTTTTTTTTTTTCCTTTTCTAATTTCTCTTTTCACAGAGAGAGTCCTGGCCGGAGGAGAGTCGGAAAATCGATGAAGGTGGATTCAGATTCCATTCTGGGCAGCGGTAAGATTTTTCCGCCTGGTTTCAGATTTCATCCCACCGACGAGGAGCTGATTCTTTACTACCTGAAGAAGAAGATCAGCTGCAAACGGCACCGTATTGATGTCATCGCCGAGGTCGACGTCTACAAGTGGGACCCCGAGGACTTGCCTGGTATTCCTCTCTTACCTTTTTTCTCTTCCAATTTTTTTTGGCTCCAATATGTTGTCGCGATTCCTTTGTTTTTCTGTTCTATCTTTTTTCTGGTCTTTGCTTTATATTAGTTGATCCATCTCTGTGCTTGTCGTGGTCTCTCATTGCCTTGAATCTGTTTGTCTAAATGTCAAGCCGAGTCTTTCCTTGATCACTTTCTTTCTTAGCGAACTCTGTAATCGAATGAAAGTTTGCTTCTTTTATGCTATACGTTCCTTATGAATAAGGGGATCTCCTCGACGATTGCCCCCGTAGTAATTTCCAAGCTTTTGTGGTACATTCTTCACTAACTTATCCTCAACCATTGTTATTACAGAGATGTCGAAGCTGAAAACCGGCGATAGGCAATGGTTCTTCTTCAGTCCAAGAGATCGCAAGTACCCTAACGGCGCAAGATCCAATCGGGGAACAAAGCACGGCTATTGGAAAGCCACTGGAAAAGACCGTAAAATCCCGAGCGGGCCCCCGCGACGTCGGGCTGAAGAAGACCCTCGTCTTCTACCGAGGCCGCCCGCCCGCCGGCGAACGAACGGATTGGGTAATGCACGAGTATACCCTCGACGAAGAGGAGCTAAAAAGATGCGATAACGTCCACAGTTACTACGCCCTCTACAAGGTATACAAGAAGAGCGGGCCCGGCCCGAAGAACGGCGAGCAGTACGGCGCCCCTTTCAGGGAGGAAGATTGGGCCGACGAAGAAAGCCCGGCCCTCAACGCCGCGCTGGTTGCTGACGAGCCCGTCCCTCCTCAGCCATTTGTTGGCGATTCGGGCTTTTTCTTGGAGGAGGTTCCCGGCCCGGCGGAAAACCCAGTTCTTACATCGAACGATCGGCTGTCTGATTTCCAGGCTGGCTTCGATCTCTTGCAGTCGAATGATGAAGCTCAGTTACAGTTACGGGAGACATCTGAGGTTACTTCTGACCATGCTGTCAATGAAAAAGAGCGTACTGAGACCGAAGAAGATTTCCTCAAAGATTATCTCGAAATGGACGATCTAATCACCGCCCAAGGGCCAAACGTGAACGATGTTGCTGAACCGTTGGATGATTTGGGCGTGGGCTTGTTCCATGAGATCGATGGCTTGAGTGAGTTCGATCTCTACCAAGAAACGCCCAGTTTCTTTACCGAGGCGGGCCCATCTGAGGCAGATCAGATTTCAAGGGCATACATCGACGAACGATCCAAGCTTGTACTTGCAAAATTTTGAGCATGTAATGGAAAATAACGAGCTTCAGCAGCTACTCAGCAGCTCCAATCTAATCGATGGACAGGCGTGGGATGATGCTTTGGCCCGACAAGGTAATAAACATATTCACGGTTCCATCTCTTACACACGACTTGCGGGCATTCTTTGAACGTTGGCATGAAAAAAAGTTGAAACTGGGGGAGTTTGAGCCTATGCAGAAGAGAGGAGACGACTAGCTTTCTAATGTTTTTAACTTTATGCTACAAATAATAGGTACTGTGCGACAAAGTCACGATCTTGTGAACGGGTGATGAAAATGGAGGCAAAAAAGACGAAGGTGCTGATTCATCGTGGTTTTCGTCGGCCCTATGGTCGTTCGTTGAGTCAATACCTACTAATCCCGCCTCGGCCTCGGAGATTGCATTGGTGAATAAGGCGTTTGTGCGAATGTCTAGCTTGGGTCGGGTCGGGTCGAATGCGAGAAGGTTTGATGTTACGGCTTGTAATAAGGCTTCTTCGGCGGTTTCGAAAAGTTCGGGCAAGTCTAGGCGTAATTTTATTTGCTTTTCTATAGTTGGACTTGTTTGTGCTGTGTTGTGGATGGTGGTAATAAGGTGACTCTCGAGTTTTTTTTTCGGAGGTAGAATAGGAGCATCCTCAGCTTCTTCTTTCACGGGTTTATTTCCTACCATCTGAGGAACACAGATTCCTGAAGCTGAACGTCCCTGAAAGGGATTCTTGGGTTGCTCGGCATAGATAAACTGCTGCTGTTATGCCCAAGCATTGGACTAAAACCGTTCTTGTATGGATGGCTTTGGTTCATGAGATTTTGCTGGTGAGCCAATATCTGACTTCTCCAAGAAGATGGATCTCTGCCTTTTCCTACCCCGTCTATTCGATGGTTCGTTTCTCTTGCGCCTTCAGCCATTTTGTCGTGGGTTTTGGCAGAAATTGAATCACGAGTGGTGGAGTCGCAATAATATTCGATGGCGATATTTTCTTCTCGGCTGAGGAAGGAATATGGTTGGGGCGTCTGCAGTGGGGCTCTCACCCACCCAGCCCGGGCCATATTTCATCCCAGGAGGTAAAACGCACTCGATTTTCTTGGATGCGATTTTCCAAGCTGTGGGCCCAAGATTTGCTGCAAATCGAGCCAAGCTTCTGGCGTAAGCAGGGGATCTTGAAGACCTATCTGTTAGTTCATAAAGAGGTGTCTGTTAGTGGCCAACTAATTTGTCTCCTCTATTTTTAACATGTCGAGATATCAACTCAAACTCGCTTAAGATCGAAGGATTAACGAATAGGAAGAGTACGTCTTCTTATAATAAATAATAATAATATAATAATAATAATATACTAATAATAATAATAATAATAAGTACGTACCGGCACCAATCGCCTTAAATCTCCAACATTATTAGAGGGTACAGTTGAGTTGCTGCGCGAAGAAGGCGGATTCGATGGTCTGTAGGTATCACGCCTATTCTCATCTACTGTGAAATTCTTCTTACCATACTTCATATCAGCTCTCAGAATATGTGCTGAGATGTCAAACAGTAATAATAGTTGAATACTCTGCTGCAAGAAAACACAAAAACAATACTTTGTCAATCAACATATAACAGACCTGGAAAATCGCTCCAGTCTGAAGTCCATCAGCGTGACTCTCGCCGAATCTCGACCGTGAAGAAGATGTGAAAGGGTCGGCGAGCTGAAATTTGTATGGTGCGGATGCCTTTCTTAGATTGTAAGCGCCAGCCTCGGTTGCTTTATCATCTGCTGCACCAGAGGAAAGCTCGGGGCCCACGCGATCTGCTGCTGCTACTGATGAGGATTCGATTGGATTCTCTTCGATGATTTTGTTCTTGTTTTTGTTGCTCGGCGGTCTGCCTCTCCTCACGACCTTGGGCTGTGGTTCGCCATCTTCGCCTTCGTGTTTCAGATTTTCAAAGTCCCCGCTTCGCAGGTCTTGTATCGTTCGGGCCTGAGATGGAGAGCCTAACGTTAGTACAAAAACGGTAAATACAAGGAAATAAAAGCATGGAAGAACCCAGGCAAACCTGCCGATAGTAGATAGTATCTGGAGAATTTATATTGCATGGCGTTTGAGCAGATCAAAAACACATCGGCCTGAAATTAGAAGGTGCATGAAAACAATGGTTAGCTCCAACATATAGATGACGATCAATCTTACTGGAAGAAACACAAATTGATAGCTAACCTCAAGCTCTTCCAAGTTACTATAAGCTCCACTGCTCAGCTTCTTCCTCACAGTTTCGAAATCCATTGGTTTTTCAATAACCTCGAAATAATCAGGGAGCTGCAAGACAAAATTGTGAAAATGCAGAATTTAATGTCATAATCTATGAAGATGGCGTCACCTCCTCAGGGTCCACAGGCTTGGCGAATACTCCATAAGTGTCTTTCCTGCATTGTATTCGAAAAGCTCAATCTCACAAATAGCGGAAGTCTTGACAATGAAGATAAATGCACGAGACACAAATGAAATTAGATTGGAAGCTAAAGGTAACGCAGAAGGAAAAATGCGTACTTTTGAAGCCTGTCAAGAATAAATGTCAACAACTTCCTATCTGGCAAAGGAGTTGTAGAATTGGACTCCAAACGTGACCCTATCCACAAAAAATAATCATATCAGCTCAAGAAACATGCAAAATATATCAAGAAACATAATGTTTGATCGAAAATGTAATTTGTCTTCAACAAAGGCAATGATGCAAACCACGTAGAGAAGCATCGGCAGCAGCTTCTGCAAACTTTGTTTCCTAAAAATACCATAATTTATATTAGATTCAAACAAAGCTTATCAAGAATAACAGAGAAAGTAATTAACCAACACAAACAAAAGCAAGATGTACGTTGAATATGACAACAGTGCCAGCAACTCACATAACAAATAACAGATTCTAAGTAACGAAAACGATTAACTTTTTCCATGACTCAGCAATTACTGACGGAAAGCAGAAATGAGTTCCAAGGTAAGCATGCAAGTGCCTTGCGTGTTTCGACCAAGTCAAGACCATATCGGAATAACAAACTACTTCAACGCCTTTCGTCATAAATGATCTATTTTCCAGTTTATCAATTCATTCATCATACTCTTGTTCTGAAATTCGACAAATCTACAAGGAAAAGTAAATTTTTAGAGCAGAATACATAGAAAGAAAATATATACAAGAGCGTGTAGCCAATTTAGACATAATTAACACAAAACAAAAGATTGAAAATAAGACTAAACCAAAGATGTTTATATTAGTTATTGTTCCAATATACTCTTGACTAAGTCAAAACACACTCCACCAAGCACAGCCTTATCTAATACTCCCAAGTCAGTAAAAAGAAAAAATAAAACCAAAAGAGACGTTAATCTACTATTCTTTTTCGCTCGAAATCCAAAAACAAAAGGCCCTTCCAAAATCACAAAACTTTTTCAAATTATTCATGTTTCAGTGCTAAAATAGGAGCCCACAATCTAAACCAGGATATTTCAATCTAAAACTCAACCATGCAGCAAATACCATCAATCTTCAGCAAACAAAAAATCAAACTTCGTTCAGCAAAACAAAATAAAACGGACCAAACCCCCCTCATCAAATCACACCTACTAATAAGGAAAAAAAAAATTGCAAAAGCTAATTTCTTTCCACGAGTAATTCAAAACCCACAACATCCCTTGAATGTTCCACCTAATTAGCACCCACATGAAAACTCAGAAAGCAAAAGAACAAACCTGATCCAGAAGGTCTTCTTCAGATCCACTAATCCTCATCTTCTTAAACACTCCCGCATCCTCGGAACCCAAATTCCTCACCTTTTCATTCGCCTTCTCCTCCGATTCGTTGGGCAACCGCACCACCAATTTCACCTTCTTCTCCATCCTCTCGTCGTCGTCATCCTCGAATTCATAATCGTCTTCGCTGTGCAATTGAGACTGACTAGGGTTCCGACGACCAGATCGACGGCTCAAGGGGGTCGAATCGGCGATCGAGGGTTTATCGGGGGCGTCCTCCGAAATCAGGACCTTGTTCTTCGGAGGACGGCCCTTTCGCTTCTCCCTCTGTTCATCTTCTATACCCCCACCGCCTGGTCTCCGTTCTCCTCCTTCTATCTTATTTATAAATTAACAATAAAATTATTAGTAGTAATAGTGTGTTTCCTTCTCAGTTTTGTATCGATATTTTTGGTTTTTTTCCTCGGTGGCTATGCTAAATATAAAAGTAAATACGTTGCTTGTGTCCGCCGTTTGGTTTCGGTGAGAGTTCTGTGAAGAGGCGTGTGAGTTTGTGTCGATGGATATATCTTCTATTAGGTGAGAATACAAAACGACGTAGCTTTTGTTTTTTCTTTTTCTTTTTTTTTTTTTATCCATATTATTTATTAAAGTTACTTTTGATGTAACAAAACCACCTTGCGAATAAATGTAGTGCAAGTAAAAGACGAGTCGAGCAGTTCACCAATTCGACCCAGCAGCTTGACTTAAGTTGGTGATTATTGAGTTCAAGTTCATAATTATCGGGGAAAAGGGTTAATTGAAAATGGTTATTGAAAATGTTTCGCAATATATTATAGCAATGTTAATATCTATACTATCTGTACTTTATCTATACTCTTTTATTAAGGGTCAGGGTCTTGGTTAAACCGTTCAATTTGGTCTGTCAATTAAGTCTAATTAGAAAAAAAAATAGTAAATAAAATAAAAGAAACCGCCCACTAACATTACTATGTTTACTTAATTATTATTTTACCTTTAATTTAATAATATATGATATAATAGCACACGCATCTGAATGTGCAAAAATACTAGTATAATTGATGAGGGTGGATAAAACTGTCCAATTTGGTCTGTAAATAATTTGCAATTTAGTCCTTCATTTAAATTTAATTAATCTCATATCATCCTAATTTTGTTATTTTACTGTACTTATGCCTCTGAAACTAAGTTTCTTTTTATATATTTAAAATTTATCTATACTATAATATAATTGATGAGGGGTGAATAAAAACTGCCCCAATTTGGTTTATAAATAATTTGCAATTTAATCCTTCATTTATAATTTAATTAGTTAAGTAATTTTCATATTATTCCTAATTTTTTTTATTTTATTGTACTTATATCTCTCAAACTAAGTTTCTTTTAAATATATTTAAAATTTATATTTCATTACAGTAGAAATTATAATTCTAAAATTTAAAATAATTTTAATATAATTATATTTTAAACACACGCATCCAATGTGCAAGAAAGTATCAGTAATCGATCATAGCACAGGGATCAAATCTCAAGAATAGAGTAGACCCTAGAATCCCATACTATATAGTAGATCATAATTCGCCGAAACAGCCGCAACAAAACTGAAATGATTAAATCCTACATGTGGACTTAGGAACAGTAACAAATATCAATGTCATGAAACCAAAGCCTCGTCATTGGAATAGCGATTACTCAATCATCATCTCCTGCAAGAAATTGGACAAACACCCTCAAGGTTCCAATGGGTTAGTGTAATTGATAGTAAATATTCAAAGGGAAACACACCTCTCCACTGCCATCCTCGTCGTTGATCTCCGACTTCGACTTGTCGGACTCATCATCACCATCTCCAGCCTATAACAAGTTCTCAGATGCATTAAAGTCAAAGATAAGGCTAGGAATAACTAGTATTTCGTCTGTAAAAAAGAGTCCTGCATTACCAATTTTCTGTTGTATGCTTCCATTTTCCGCCCATATTCGTCCTTCCTCTTCCCAGCAGTAGCTACAAAAGGCGCTTTCTCCTGACAGTTTACGGTATTGTGCAGTTGGTTAGTTAGTTAGCCTACAGCAATTGTAATGTCAAGTAGTGAAACTCGATATACCTCATCACTCATGGACTTCCACTTCTCGCCACCACCGACTTTACCGACCTATGTTCATTGCAGATGACAGCATTGACAATATCAAGATCACTCATGTTATGAAAAGGAATTTCATTTGAAGAAAGAGAGTAGAGTAGTACTGCAGCGCGACGGATTTGTTCGCAGGATTCTCCTCCTTGAATTGTTTTCTGAAGCCCTCCCTGTAGTGATGAATGGAATGGGGTATGAGAGTTGACCGAAAAAGATTAATGGACTTAGTGGAATGTTATAGCAAGAGAGCTACATACATGAAAACAAAGAAAGCACTAGGAGGCCTCTTCGGTTTGTTTGGGTCCTTTGCTTTCCTCTCCTTCTTTCCCACCTTTCCTTTAGGAGCAAGCCTATTTGCAATGACGAGTGACTCTTGGGCTTAACAGATATTGAATAGACGGCAATGAAAACAAAATTCATGCAAATGAATTTTGAAAACAGAAGGAACAGGAACAAATGAAATTCATGCAGATAATCAAGTTTCTCTTTCACAGAGCAATAACTACAAACTAACCATGACAATTTTTACAGAACGGACATCTTCTAGATTGAGATAACAGATAGTGAAATAGCTCCTTGCTTCTATCCTACTGACAATGAACTAGCGATTAATCAAATTTCTGCAGAATAAATAGTGGAACTAAGAAATTCACAAACAAAAGATACAGCGGTAAAACGAGCGTAAACATTCAGATCTGACTTTTTAGGTACTCCTCAATCATTACATTCATATAAAAACCAGATGCAGAAATTTAGCCGAAGCAGCTTCAAACAACGAAACAGCAATCACGCAAACACAAAAATCACCGAAACAGAGATAGAGAAACATCACTCACTTATTGTCGGTTTTCGTTTTTCCTCCTCGCATATCTGAAACAGCTAATATGAGCACAACAAAAAAGAAGCACAATCTCAATAGTTGAATTCGATAAGAATAAACGCATAAAACAAGCGAGACGATCAAACGGACGAGAGGCGATACATACAGAAACAGTAACACTCACATCTAGCAGCGACGCACGGTAGATTTAGGGTTAGTTTGCCTCCTTTCTCCAAAAACGCCTTTACGATACTCCTCGATTTGAAGGAGAAGATACGTTCATAAATGCCCTATGGAGAACTGAAAGTGGCTCTTTTTCAAATCGTGAAAAATGTACAGAGGGTTTTTGGCGGATTTAGGCGGGATATGGAAAAGCTTTTGGATGGTAAGTTTTGTTTGGGCCGTACGATCGAGATCGGCCCGTACAGAAAAAACTAATCAGGGACCGATTGTAAAATATGTGAAAAAATAGGGACTCGATCGAGAAACAGCATTTTCTTATAAAATTGCAATATCGAACCGTTCAACTACATATTCAACTCCAAAGATTAATCAGAGGCTCTATATATACATACATTAAGGAATAGGACAAACAAAACTTACCCATACATCAAAGTAATACAACAGCAGAACTATCTCTCAAAGACATACAAAAGACTAAGAACAAAAAAACAACACGAATCGCGGGAAGAAACGAAGTACAAGAGCACCTTTTCGCTTGAAAGAACCACTTCAATTACCATCCAAAGCACCTTTCAGAAGATTCAACCCTTCCGCCGAAATGCTCCTCCGAACCCGACTAGGAGCAACTTCGATGCGCGGCGGAGGCTCCGAGGAGAAGCATATCACAACCACGGTTAAGTTGTCGCAAGTGTTTCGCTTCAGAGCTTCCCTAACTAACTCCCTCGAGCACCTCTCGGGATCGTTGTGCAGCATCAGCTCTTTCCTCGCAAGTGTGACTGCGCATTGGCTGCTCATTACATCCCATAATCCATCGCATCCCATGATTAAGAACTCGTCTTCTTCGGTCAGCAGCGCTTCTTGCAATTCGGGCTCAGCGCTCAGTGGGCAGGCCGACCCTTTTGAGCCCTTCATGTGCCAATCTCCCAAGGCACGCGACACAGAGAGCTGACCATTGAGGTAGCCGTCGTATATGACTCCTCCTAGCTTTTCGATTCTGAGCCTTTCTGACGTGTAGTTGGGTTTGTGGTCTTTGGACATTTCGATGGCTCTTCCACGCTTTCCTAGTACAGCTCTGCAGTCTCCGGCGTTAGCGATTATCATTGATCTGAGGGAAGACAAAAATTTTGAGGATTTCAGCAAGAAAATCTTTAAAGGGATTGTGAAGCGAGGAATGAAGGAGATTTCCTGAACATCTTACCGGCCAGATATGAATGCAGTCAAGGCTGTGGTGCCTGAGGATATGTCGAGCGAGGAATCATCGGCGAAGGCGTAATCAGATTTGAGAAATGCGTTCTTGATTGCCTTTTCTGGACTAGTAGGGAAAAGGGTATCTTCGATTATGAACTTGAGAATGTTGGTCTTGACGAACGATGCTGCATCTGTGCCCCCGTGACCATCGAAAACCTGCCAATAACATCATTTTCTTGATGGGTTATATCAGAAAAAAAAAAAAAGTAATATTTCCAGTGAGATCAAGACATTTATGAGTTCACACACCCCATAGAATGCGCCAGGTGAAGATAAACTCGTAGCTTTATCGCCGAAATGTTGGATAAGGTTATCTATGCAGATATGCTCATCCTCCATGTACTGTTTAGGTCCTTTCTCAACCCAGCTCCCAGATCTGAAGACTGGGAGAAAGTTAGATATTACATCGGATGGTGATTCGATTCCAACAGCTCCATATTCAGATTCCTACAAAAGTATTAACAAGAAAATCGTTAGTTTGTATTCATTCTATGTTCCAAGAACGAGGAATAAAACGATTACGATGTTCAAACATCTAAACAGTTAAGGATCGAATTAACACATCTCTGGACAGAATAAGGTAGGTAACTAAAGCTTCCATACAACGGAAAAGGCAATTTGGTAATGGAACATGATCAATCAAGGACATTGATAACTTCTTCTACTCACAGTATCTGATGGTGAGAGTAACGTAAGCGTGCTGATCGAGTGGCGCACAACTGAAAGATGCCTCGGCGGCCGACGATTAGCATTTCGCTTGGATTCCTCGGAGTTTTCTGATGCTTCATCTTTCACGATGCATTCTCTGCTTTTATCCTTATTACTATAACCGCTTTCCATGTTAGTGAACACCGGCGAAAAATCAGCACCCGCGGCCATAGTTTTCCAAAAATCATCAACTTATATGATTCTTCGACAAGATCAAACAAGACGATCCAACTTTTATCTCACAGAAGCCCGAAACAATCCCCACATACAACCCACAAAAGGGAGAGCTAAAAATATATGTATGCAACCTTGATTGATAATTGTAAGAAACTACAAATAACAAGTCGCTAGAAAGTCCTAAAATACAGATCAATATGCTACCGCTATTTCCCACAAGAAGAAAATAATCAACACAAAGATCCCACCTTCCCAACTCCAATCCTAATCCTAGATCACAATTGCCAGAATCCACCAATCTATAGGCCCTAAGAGATAAACTGGTGAAATTTTCGCAAGGGAAAGGAAGAAACAAACAGAATCTCGATGGGAAAAAAAAAAGCGATTTGATCTCAAGCGAGCAAATCGAATCTCGCTGGCGAAAGCAAATTGTTTTGAAAGCGCATGAAAGAATAACTCCTGTCAAATACGAGGAACAGATCCTTAAAATTAGAAACAGACTAGGAAAACAACAAATGAACCTGAGAAACGTAGGGGAAAACGGATGTATTGCTTGCTATTTTTGTCAGATGTCGATGGCGTGAGTTTCCTTTTGGGTTAATTAACATTCAGGCCTGGGAACATATTTAACTTGGGGATCAGGCCCCATTAGAATTTGGTTTAAGGATAAAGGACATAGTTTTCGAAAAATTCAGCCTAAAGGCTGCAAAAAGACATAATTATCCCTGACATATGCGAAATTTACCACAGGATACCTAAATGATCCGATGTTGTCGAAATAATTATGACAGTTTTGGGCTGAAAAAAACACTTCCATTCATTTGGATAACAAATTGTCTGTATTAAGTACAAGATCGCATATATTTAGTAACAACTTTATCAATTATAATTCCAATAGTAATAAGAGGAAAATACCTAAATGATGCTATAACATATTTAACCCTAACATATGCCAAATCGGCGAAAAATACCTGATGATGAGATAACAAGTTTCGAAATAATAATAATAACAGTTTCTCTCTGAAAAAAACACTTACTTTCATTTGAATAACAAAAATCTTCTATTGACTACTATACGTTGGAAACGAGAATACCAATACGGATACAACGAATATTTAGAGAAAAATACCCAAACCATGTACATATTTGTCCTTCACTGTTGCAAAAATTTACAAGTATATGCCATCATCTCTCCCAAACAAGCGACGTCAATCGAATATAAGTTGAAATTATCGTTCATTTGATCATAAGTGTTGATAAGTTTCGGATATTAGTGACGTTAATTATGAGAAAATTAATATTGCCCATATAGCAGAAAATACCACGTTACTTTAGTAAATAACAAATCATGTCACAGAAGTAACACATCATTCAAAAACAATACAGCTTCCTGCAAGAATACATTCCTTACACTCAAGCGGTCGAAAGAAAAAATTCACGTTCCAAATTCGACCCAATCTCGATGTTACTAACAGCACAAAGTTATATCGACTTCAATTTTTCATGGGTCATCATAATCAAAGAGAATTTTCGAAGTTCATAAAGCACGAATGCTTCAAAAACAATTCAGAAATTTCGTTTAATACGATGAAATCTCGACTTTAATGATCGGATAATGTAAATTCGACACAATTTCATCATGTGCCTTAGTTATCGACGATAATTATTGATGTTAATCATGGAATAACGAAGAATTTTGATGAGATTTAAGCGGTAACGTTTGCTAATTAAAATGGTTACTGGATAACACTTCATGCTTTCTCGGTAACAGTTAATGGAACAATAATACCATATGTCTTGACGTTTATAGCAAATGTTTCCGCAAAACGAACATATATGAGAAAACAATAGAATAAATGAAGTGTTACCAACCATAAAAAGACTGTGTTACATGTGTTATTTACTGGTGACGAGTCATGAGTAACAATTCACGCTCTCTGGGTAACACATCATTAAGAACATTCTAGAAGGTTCTAGATTGTCAGAGATATTAACAGTACAAACTTAATATTGCCCAATTGCCTACAAATAATGACACATGTCTGATAAAAAATATCAAATATAAACAAAGCTCATAACACATTTGTAGCTACAGGTACCATAAAATAGCTAATTAATACCACATTACTATTTCGGTTAATTTCGTTCATAAATTCATTTTGTTCGTATGTATAAGATTGACATTCATAGAAATAGATTATATGATGAAGCTGAATCACAAAATTTCATTAAAAGAAACGTTTTGCGAATGTTGATATCAATATGTGAAAGTTAGTTAAAAAAGCATGTAAACATATAACTCTTCCTTCACAACATATACTAGTATCTCTTTTAATGAAACATAATCGTTATGAACTCCATCACAAACATATTCATAGTTCAAAATTAAAGCACGAACAATATTCAATGGACCATAAACTCAAAATTTGAGACCTCAAACCCAAAACAATCGAAAAGAATTGGATTTGTGAGCGAAATTAAAGAAATTAGTAATGTGTTACTGATCGACACGTGGTGTGTGAATGAAAAGTGCGACAAGTTAATTAAAACGAATACCTAATTACTATCACCGACGTGCGATAGGCAGTGGACCTATCGTTTGTAGTGCAGTAAAGTGAGTAAACGAGTATCGAACACAAGGAATAAATCAAGTACTAGTAGTGACCTATCGACTCGATATTTAGCCTAAACAAAATACGCAGATTGTTTTATGACTTAACCTAACAGATTACTTCTAACTCAACTAGAGATTCAAATAACACGCTTAAAACTGATACGAAGCTTCAGATAATAAAGATGTGCTCGGGATTCGAATCCCGCTAGGTGTTATCGACTAAGACAATAAAATCGTTCCTACGTAATTTACCCTAGATCGCAGTAATTATCCTACCCGCTCGCGAGTTTGCTGTCGCCCTAAACGCTCGCGGGGATCTAAGATTCAGTAATTACTAACGGCGAGGATCGAGTATTTGCTTTCGCCCTATACTCGATTCCTATCTTCTACGAACGGCCTAAACGTTGTTTAGTTGTCGCCCTAAACGTTTTTCCATATGATTACTTTAACACATAGACGTATTAAAGCAACAAAACAAATTCATAGAATGATAAATAGTCAAAACACATAGTCACGATAATTATAAATCTTAACTACGAAACATCCTAGCGTTCATCTAATCCCAAACACAAAGGGGATTTAGCTACACATAATAGACGGGAAAACAACGAAAGAAATAAGGAATAAAGGCGAAGAATTCATATTCTTGATATCCGAGTGATCTGCAATGGAAGCGTCGATGATTCTTCGTTCTTCGTTCAATTGGGCGTGATTTCGTCAATGATCCGTCTCTTGCACTCCGGGACGCGATTCTGCGTTCTTATGTGCTATTTTTCGTCTCTAGAGGGATTAGGGTTGATCTCTGGTCGGTTCTGCCTTTTCTGGGTCGAATTTGGGCTTTTTATAGTGAAATTCGACACTGTCACGGCCTGGGACAAGACAGGTCACGGCCGTGACACTCTCGGGGCAAAAATTGCGCTCACTGCCGCTCGTCACGGCCTGGTGCAGCAGTGTCTCGGCCGTGACCCACTCAACAAATTTGCGGCAGTTTCGTATTTCTCTCGGATGGAGGGGTAAACGATGTCCGATTGACTTGAAATTTTAACCATAGATAGAAGACTCGCCAATCTTGATTCTGACCAAAGGGATTCTCAATCCGAGATCTGGATTGAGAGATATGAATTTTCTAATATTGCTGCTCCTATGGGTCACGGCCTGGTGCAATAAGTGTCACGGCCGTGACCATCTTCATTCCAACTCTCTGCCCAACGTCATGGCCTAGTGCACTATGTGTCACGGCCGTGACACATGCCTGTTTCCATCGTTTTTGCTCCGTTTTGCCTCGTTTTCGCTCTGTTTCGCCCGAAACTCGTCCAAAGCTCCTTCAACAACAAACGGAGTGTAAATATAACGAACAAACACATAAATTGATTGCTAAGCTCTTATTATATCCCAATTAAATACTACGATAACCGCATTGAAATGCGTTTATCAGTTACGAAGAACCTATTGCTATTACCAGATTGCCCGCATGTAATTCTACATGTTCGCTAGAAAATAACAATACAAACCTACAGAATAACACTTTTTTACAGATAATGATATGACATAATAGGTTTCTAGTACCACATTACTAATTCGGTTAATTTCGTTTAAATACACATTGTTCGAATTTACAAAATTAACATCTTGTAAAAGTATGATTTGATGCATTTATCGCACCAAATTCCTTTAAAATCCACATTGTTCGATGGAGGTGGATGATAGTGAATGTTTGAGGTTAATAATTATATAAATTTATAAGACTTCATAGCAAAACATAGACAGACTATTATCTTGTTCATTGAAACATAACATACGAATTTCAGCATGAATGTCATCAAAATTCAAAATTAAACCACAACTATCATTTTATATGTCGTAAATCATGAAACCTTAAGGTTAACCCTGAAAATTAACCTTAATCATCATAAACGCATAACCCTAAACCTTGGTGCGACAACTACAACTATTTGTAACACATAAACAACTTTTAGTGACATATGTAACCAGTGGATAACAGTTAAATAGTTATTAGTAACACATTTGCACTGATTTAGCAATCCCACCCAAAATTCCAATCTTGGCATAAATCCCGCCCACCAATCAATCCACAAATCCCGCCCAAAATTTAGCAAGTATAGTAAATCCATCCAAATCCATCCAAAACCAATATCCCGCCCAAAATTTTATCGAAACAGTTCTGCTAAAAAATATATCATATCAATACTTATGAAAACAAAAGCAGATCATAATATACCACTTCAGATTTTCCAAGTAATGCTACCATTTCATGTAGTAACAGTCCTATGCTAATTATCGAAACAGGTCTGCTAAAAAAAATACCATATCAGTACTTATGAAAAACAGTAGCAGGACATAATATACCACTTTAGATATACCAAGTAACGCTTCTAATTCAGGTAGTAACAGTTCAATGCCAAAAATTAATGAAACGGGTCTGTTAAAAAAATACCACATCCATACTTGCGAACAACAAAAGTACATCATAATATATCATTTTAGACAATCCAAGTAACGCTTCTATTTCATGCAGTAACAGTTCGATGCCAAAAAATTTATCGAAACAGTTTTGTTAAACAAAATCAACCAGCAATACTTAAAAACAAAATTAGGTATCAATTAATTGACGAAGAAGTCTTATGAGTTACCCATTGTATCATGATCCACTTTGTTCTTATTATAAACAAAACGATGTCACAAGATACCACTTTGTCGGACAAAATATCGTTTATGAGTAATTAACGTTAGTTGATACCTTTATAACGTTAAGACGAAACGTAGTAACAATAATGCATGAAGTAGTAACACGTATTCCAGATGAATCGATGCCTGTCATTCGACCTGCTTCACGCGACGTACGCTTTAAAAGTGATGAGGTGACGATTGTTTCATAATTCACAGATCCTATGAAACGCCAAAACTATGGTACCTCGAATACACACATGTTAGCTGCAATTGCTGCGAAAATCTACTTCGATTTGGCCAGATTTTTCTCGAATTTGAACCTATACAAAAATTAACTACAGTTCTTACATCGTACTTCATCAATACTAGATTAAATCCTACGTGACACATCGAAATTGATTGTGCTAGATTCATTATTAAAAATGGATTTTGATTATCCGAAGAAATAAATAAAAATCTGTTAAAAACATTTTACTATTGATAAGTAACCCATTATCAGTTTTAAGTAACACTATGGTTTTTACGATAACAAGTTGTCGTATTTCTGTAACATAAAACCGACGTCGAATACCACTTCAGAGAACAATTTATTAAGGATATTTTAGTCAAAACATAGTTTGGGTCTTTACCTTTAAATTTTTCAAAAAAAAGTCCTTAAAACTAAATAAATTTCTGACAGGGCCTGATCACTGATTTTAAAAATGACTAGGGCCTGAAATGAAATCGTCCTTTCCTTTTTCCGACTGTATAAACACATTTAGTGGCTGAACAATGCACTCAACGAACACGTGGAGCGTATTGATTGGCCGTACGTGGTTGGACGGCTAATGATTCTCAACTGTTGGATTAGGTGAGCGGTAAAAACTGGCCCGTAAGATGAGTGCAAAGTCGTTGTACAAATCTCGTCGGCCACAAAGACGAATTCTAACCCGATTTCTTCTTTACAGATGACATTACACCACAATTAGACATTTTGTTAAATAGGATTACTTTTGTGTGAAACTAAAAAAAAAGGAGTCTAGGGTTTTTAATTTAAAAATAGGGATTGGGTGTTTAAAAAAAATCGAAGTGTTTGATTATCATTTTGATCCGCTCGAGCGAAATTTCATGTCGAAATGAGGTGTTAATCGATGGGTTCGTGATTATTAAACATATTAACCACAAATCTGAGTGAATTTTGGTATTTCTGAGCCTCAAATCGACGTTTTCGAACATAAATCGGTTTATTCGAGTTTTTATTCGACCTCGGATTGAGTTACTCGAATAAAATTCTGGTAGAAAAATAGTATTATTAGAGTGAAAAAAATCGAATACTAAAAACGAATAATTAATTTTCTTTCCGAGTTTTTTTTACTCGAATTAAAAAATAATTATTCGAATTATTCCAATTTTATTTTACAAAAACCAATTTAAGTTGGGGTATTTTCGTAACTTTCGGTCCACTCCCTTTTTGTTTAATAAAAACAGTGGACGCTCTCTTCTTTCAAACCACGCTACAGTCGGGTTGTTTTTCTCTGATATCTCGGAAGAATGGCGACGGCTTTTTCCAATTCCCTTGTGATCTCTAAGAGCTGTGCAATCTCCTTCTCAGCTGGTAAATCTTCGCAATGTAACTCTCTCAGTTTGGATATTTGTTGCTTTTTCTCTGCTCTCCTGCAGAGAAATTTATTGGCATCGCGCATCCGCCGTTTGAAGTGGACCGTATTTTAATATCGTTGCCTCTGTGTTGTTTATTTGTTCGGTTGTAAATTCGTTGTAGCTCGAGTTCTAATTTCTGATGGAGAATTGAATTCGGGAGGTTTGAGTGTGCGAGAATTTACGGAGAAATTCTAATTGGGAACCTACAAGTGTTTTAGTTGGACGTACTTCGAGATTATAGCTGTTGCTTACTTCTACTGTGATATTGATTGTGCAATCTTCAATTGAAATGGCTCTGAGGAATCTTAAAGTTTAATCTAACTGTACCGATGCAGCTTACATTTCTCCGCCTGCGTGTATCTGTATCTTAGGTTCGTTGAATTCGAATCGATGTGTGGTACCCACTAACTCGGTTTTCAGCACGAGGGGCACGAGGAGATCGTCCAACCAAAGTAGGTCTCTCATTGTTCAAGCTAATTATAGGTATTTTCCTTCACTTTCTATGGCAACTGTTTATAGCCCCCGCATATTCCAAAATTCGCTGCTAAGTCTTTTTTCGAGCTGCCCGATCCAGTAAACGTCGTAAATGGATTGTTAAAATGTTTGATCCCTTCGCTTGTTTGATGAAATCACAGTGATGGTGGACGACCAAGCAGTGCAAGCATCTTTGTTGGTGGATTTGTGTTGGGGGGGCTTATTGTTGGGGCACTTGGATGTGCGTTTGCGCCTCAGGTAACTATCTAGCAGTAGAAATCACGCATTTTTTTATGCGACACCCATATTCTGTATTTTGTGTTTCTTCGCTTTCAACTTTCAGTGGATGCGTGTATGTGGTGTTTTAAAGTTAAACAAGTGATCTCACTTACTTTACATCACAGATTAGCAAAGCTTTAACTGGTGCTGACAAAAAGGATCTCATGAAAAAACTGCCCAAGTTCATCTATGATGAAGAGAAGGCTTTGGAGGTAAGAAGCTTCATATCAGCATGTCTTTTGGATCCTCATGGTAGATTATACATAAAACATTTACACTTTAAAACAATTATATGCATGAGAATGCATGGATTCTTGTCTGCTTTTGGTATCTCACCTTTCAAAGTTCAGCTACACACATCATAACTGTTGGGAACATTCTGCTGTTCTGGAAGATAACTCCTTTGATGTTTCGGTTAACAAAGTTGTCTCAGATTCCTAAGTTTCTTTGTCCCCATGACTGAGATCACAGTTAACTGTCTCAGTTTTTTGGTTTTATAATAGCTCATGCCCTCTCATTAAATGGGCTTTATCTCATCTGCAGAAGCAACGCAAGAAACTAGCTGAGAAGATCGAGCAGCTAAATACTGCTATCGATAACGTCTCCAATCAATTGCGATCTGAAGATTCACTTAATGGATCAGCAGAGGTTAACACCGACGACGTAGAAGCTGTGTTCTAATGCAGTCAAATTACATTACATTGTCTGTGTTTGTCCCTGTTGTTGATAAACGTTGAGTCTGAGAGATGATGGCAATAACTACAATGATCTTAACTCTTTCTATTGTGTTATGAATATATTTCTCCTTGTTTTGTCTCCCACGTACAATGAGTCTATGACTTCCTTTCAGCCAGAAAAACGTATTGCATTTTAACACTAAAATTGAATCCCTCTGTCCAGTTCACAAATAGTTGCAAGAAAAGTCTCACAAGAATCAAAGAATTACAAGAAAAAAAAGGTCACGAATGGGTGAACATTGTGTGGCTCATACTTAAGAGAGAGAAACAGAAACACAACCTTATCACGGACCGATCCTCACCTTTCATCCACACCACTCAACCCACGAACTCATCTTGTGGCTCATAGGGCTTCAGTCTGATATTTCAAACGAGAAAAAAAAAAAAAAAAAAAAAAAAAACAAAGATGACAGATTTGTGATTGAAATTATATATATTATCTTACAATCCCTTCAATGGCTTCCCAAGCTACATCACCAATGGCGTCCAATGCAGCTTTGGCCTCTTCAAGAATCCCAGCAAGCACAAGGCTTCCCTCTAAGAACTCTCACTCTTTCACTGCCCAGCAACGCTTCTCTAAGGTCACTCACTCTCTTTCTTTCACTAGTCTAAGATTATTGTTTCTAGTACTTTACACCGTTCTTATCCCATGATCTCTTTGCAGAAGCTTGAAGTAGCAGAATTCTCAGGCCTTAGATCCAGTGGATGCGCTACCTTCGCAAGGAATGCTAAGGAGTCTTCCTTCTTCGACGTAGTCTCTGCTCAGCTCACTGCAAAGGTTCGTCCTTTTTCTTCGCTTCGCTTTCTCGATTATGGGACGAACTCACTCTTAACACCTTCTCCCTCGTCTGTCTAACCTCAGACGGAAGGATCTTCCCCAGTTAAGGGGCCCACCGTCGCCAAACTGAAAGTAGCCATTAATGGTTTCGGCCGTATAGGCAGAAACTTCCTCAGGTGCTGGCACGGGCGAAAAGACTCTCCCCTCGAAGTCGTCGTCGTCAATGACAGTGGTGGTGTTAAAAATGTAATCTTTTTTTCCTTTTCTTTTTCCCCTCATCTGTAGCTACTTCTAAGTTCTTGGTCGTTCTACTAATCTGCACATTATTGATTGCTTTTTTAATTGGCAGGCCTCTCACTTGCTTAAGTACGACTCGATGCTCGGGACCTTCAAAGCTGACGTAAAGATCGTCGACAAGGAGACGATCAGTGTCGATGGCAAGCCCATTAAGGTTGTCTCGAGCAGGGATCCTCTTAAGCTCCCATGGGCTGAGCTTGGCATTGACATTGTAATTGAGGTACACACACTACACACACGCATATATACGACTGAGTAGGAACTTTAAAACATGGGACTGAAGTAAATCACCTTGAATAAAACAGGGGACAGGCGTTTTCGTCGATGGCCCGGGAGCTGGAAAGCACCTTCAGGCTGGAGCCAAGAAGGTTATCATTACAGCCCCGGCAAAAGGCGCTGACATCCCAACCTATGTCGTCGGTGTGAATGAGCAAGGCTACTCTCACGAGGTTTCTGACATCATAAGGTCTGTTCTTTCGAAAGTTCAATCTCGGGAAAGGAAACGCGTTACAGCGTAATCGGTTTGATTAATCTATCTGCAGCAATGCTTCTTGCACCACAAACTGCTTGGCTCCGTTCGTTAAGGTCATGGATGAGGAATTCGGTAAGATCCCGGAAATAAAAATCGAATCTTTAGCCCACTTGGTGGGATGACTTCGATTCGTTTCTTTTCTTTTTCTCAGGCATTGTGAAGGGAACGATGACTACTACTCATTCTTACACCGGCGACCAGGTGAAAAAACCCCCCACTAAGACAACAAACATAGCTCAATACACAGATTCGTCTTGCCCTTAAAAAAAAAGATGTCTTTTTTTTCAAAGGATAACCAATTTCTTGTCTCCTCTCAGAGGCTCCTCGACGCATCCCACCGTGACCTGAGAAGGGCCAGGGCGGCGGCGCTGAACATAGTTCCGACGAGCACCGGAGCGGCGAAGGCCGTGTCCCTGGTGCTGCCGCAGCTCAAGGGAAAGCTCAACGGCATAGCCCTGAGGGTGCCGACGCCCAACGTATCGGTGGTCGACCTCGTCGTCAACGTGGAGAAGAAGGGAATCACGGCGGAGGACGTGAACGCCGCCTTCAGGAAGGCGGCGGAGGGCCCATTGGACGGCGTCCTGGCGGTCTGCGATGTCCCCCTCGTGTCGGTGGATTTCAGGTGCAGCGACGTGTCTTCGACCATCGACTCGTCGTTGACCATGGTCATGGGCGATGATATGGTGAAGGTCGTGGCTTGGTACGACAATGAATGGGGATATAGGTAATGAAATTGGAAAAGCTGAAGCTAAACCCATATGTATATATATACACATCATTTGCTGAGGAAGATCGTTGATTGGGTTTTTTTTTTTGTTGGGTATTATTTTTTTTTGCAGCCAAAGAGTGGTGGATTTGGCGCATCTAGTGGCGGCGAAGTGGCCGGGCGCCGCCGCACAAGGAAGCGGAGATCCGCTGGAGGATTTCTGCAAGACGAGCCCTGCCGATGAGGAATGCAGAGTTTACGAAGCTTAAATTATTTCACCTCTAACTGTGTGTAAACATACATTCACGTTTATATGATTTATAATATATTTTAGTGTTTCTTGTAAATTCACCTATATTATTTACAATAAAATAAAATAGGAGCATTAAACAAAAATAATAACACCAATATACATCCCATCCTTCAATTACCTTGGAATAAAAACGTTCATTCTTTCATTTTCAAAATTATAACTAAAAATTCACGGGGACACTTGAGTACACAACATTATTAAAAAAACTCAAATAAGCCTCATGTTAGTATTTTTATGTGTAAGTATCTAATAGAATAAAATGTTTGCGCATAGTACCCAGTTGAAGGTACATCGTATTAGAAAGTTGGGTACCATATGAAATCATATTTTGGTACATAATACATTGAAAAAAGGTACGTCATTCTTACATAACTCTCACACAGTATATGTGCGAATTAGGTACCACATAAACACGCGATTATCTTTCTATTTCATTAAGGGAGAGAGGGTTAGAGTAACTGATTCCAAATTGATTGATGTAGCCATAATTTACCATTCTACCCCTAATTTTAAATTTATTCCTTAAAGTCAATTCTTAAAAATAACATAAGATTAAATTCAACATTATAATTTCACCTATTAAAATTTAAAATATAATTAATATTATAAATTTTAGGGGCATTTACGTTTCAGGTCCCCATTTAGGTTTCAATTAGAGTTCATACCCCTGTCAGAAATTCATTTAAGGACCCGGTTTCAATAACACTTCATGGGTCTGTGTTACCACTTCATGGGTCTACGGTAACACTTCATGGGTCTGTGATACCACTTCATGGGTCTACGGTAACACTTCATGGGTCTAATGTAACACTTCATGGATTTGTACGCATGGGTCATTTTCTTTAATGAAACTAAAATTGGGTCATTATCTATAAATGAAACTTACAAGGGTCCATATCTCTAGTTTAAAATATGAATTGGGGTTTGACTCGTAATTTGCACTAAATTTTATATAGTCGAGCACACACATCGGGTGTGCCAATATACTAGTACACAAATGGTATGTTTAATCAAATGGGTAGCTATGCGTAAAAATTTTGTTCTACTAGGTACATGCATATAAAATTTAATCAATGTTTATAATTTTGATGTTAATAATATTTTATTTTGAGGAAGCAATCTCAACGTTGGGCTGCAATTTCAAAATTTTAAGGTCAAAATTTCGGTTTTTATTTCACCCACCGACTCGGCCCAAGTGAGGCCCCATATGCCAATCAATTCCTAACTTGGATCATATTTTGCAGAATATGATTTTCAATTTCTTATCTGTGAATAGCGAACGAAAATGGCGTCGGTATGGATGACTCATCCCCATGTTTCGTCACCTGTAGGTCACCCGAGCTTCGTTAATCTTACGCGTTTTATCGAATGCCTGTCTTCAGATGATTATTGTTATGCCGTGCATTGTTTAATTGTAGGTTCGTAATCTTTCCGAAGATATTCAATCCCAACTTTGCTGTAATTGCACTAATTGGAACCGAAGGGTTGGTTACAGAAAGCTCGTAGTGAGAGCTTTAAGCTCGAATGATGACGGAAGTATTCAGAACGACGTTATTTCGAGTGATAAGTCGGAGAATGGGCGAGATAGCAAACCCCAGCTGAAGATACTTGCTAAATTGCAGGAATCAGTTCAATCCGCGCCTGTCCTTATCCTCTCGGTAATCTTCGCGCTTCCATTGCAGAATAGTCTTCATCTGATTTGGTTTCAAAGTGTTCGACAATGTGAATATGTGAGAACCACGATGATTCTTCTCTGTGATAAGTATCTGCTGCAGTTAGTGTTAGTATTGTGACGATTCCTTACAGTTAGTTGATGAAAGGGGTCTCAATTTGAGCATCTGAGATTTATTTACCGTATACTTCTTGGCTGTTATGATATCAAATACAATCGAATCCTTGATGATTCCTCACATTACATATATCTCAACCTTTGGCAGATTAACGAAAGAATATCTGGCACAAATGTCGTAGTTGGCCTATGCGTTATAGCCACCGTGCTCATCGTTCTTGTGAGAGCCCACACAGCAAAGAAGGCAAGAAACAGTCACCAAGGATCCGTGGCAGATCTTGTTCGCCGGGGGCAACTTAGATCAGATAGAAGAGGCATGTACGATTCTAAACTGTTTCTTCCAGTGCTCTAAGTGATCTTTACATAAACAGTTTCATCCATCTGATTATTGCAAACTTCGAATCCCCATCTAGCTGAATCTTCCACCCTCCTTTGTTCCTCAGCTCCTCGCCTCTCAAGTACGAAGATCCATTCAACAATCCCATGGTCAAGGTCAGCAAAAACAACTCAACCGTAGAGATGTGTGGGAAAGTATACCGTCTAGCGCCAGTGACTCTCACCGACGAGATACAAACCGTGCACCAAAAAAGAAGGTCCCGCGCTTATCAGTGGAAGAGGCCCACAACATTTCTCAAGGAAGGAGAATCGATACCTCCCGACGTGGACCCCGACGAGGTTCGTTGGATACCTGCAAATCATCCCTTTGCAACTACCTCGAGCGAAATCGACGAAGGTTTAGCTCAGAACAACGTTTATCAGAAGCATGGTGTTCCATTTCGCATAAAGGCAGAACACGATGCATTGCAGAAGAAGCTCGAAGCTCTACAGAACGTATGTGAGATTTGCCTCATATCGTTTTCCCCTCTTTTATCGTCTGCTGTTAAGATTCTCAAAGATCGATATTTTTTTTTTGTTTTGTTAATTTAGGAGCAGAAATTCAACAAACTGGTGATAGATCCTGCTACTGTTAGAGAGTTGGAGAGGCCAACGAAGTCGCCTTCTTCGAAGCCAGAGAATCAGAGTAATTCGAACTTGAAAACGGGCTCAGATCAAGAAATGTAGCTCAACCCTTTAATTATTACAATGTGTGCTTTAGAATTTGTGTTTTGTATGTCGATATTAAGGATAAATGAGTTGGCGTTGATTGCTCAATGCATAGAAGAATGCAAAGCAGCTACATATACATCGTAGCAGTTGAATCTAAAACCATAAAATTAACCGAGCACATCCTAGTAACAGAAAGATAAGTGAAGATAAGAACCCTAAGAGTCACACGTCAGTCTATTATCTTACATGGGAAGTTCTCCATGCAAGAAGTTTATTTCCATGGCATTGCAGACATGACCTGAGTGTGGTTGTTGCCCGAGCTAAGATTGAGGGGGCTTGCGGGCCCGCCTGAGGACTCGCTGACCCTCGACGGCGAGCTGCTCGCACCCAAGGCCATCTTGGGTGGTGCGGACGATGGCTCCATGTAGCTCGCCGATTTCTTCTCCTTTCGACCATCTGTGAGAAAACTCCCTACTATAACCTGCGAAAAACAATTTCTCTTGATTAGAAAGCCCATCGGACCGCCAAGAAAATAGATGGGCCGGGTCGGGTTGCTGCAACAATTGCACACTTTGGTTGGGCCACGGGTTTCGGTCGATACGGTTAGCCAGCAAAAGCACGAAAAGTGAAGGGGTTAGGTTAATTATTTTTCAGTCTTGTAGTTTAGGGAGAAGGGACGACGAATTTAGGGTTGACACTATACATACAAATAACTTGCAATATTAAGCAGTTTAGGGAACGAATTCTATACGACGGAACTCTCGATTTTTGGCCTAAAATGGCTTAACTTTGAAAGTCGTTGTCCACACGCCTAACTTTGCCTTAGAATTCAGGGCAAAATCTAATGTTCCGGCGTATGATAACCCTAAATTGCTAATGTTTGAAGTTACTGTCCGTATAATGTCACCCCCTAAATTGGTTGTCCCTGTAATGTATGTAACCCCCCTAAATTACAGGACTGAAAAAAATAAACTAAACCCTTCATAGAGAAAGGAAGGAGACTAACTTGCACTGGCGATGCAGCGATGAGCAGCCCGGCGACACTACCGCCAAAGACCCGACCGTCCGGCCCGGCCAACGTGACGCTCAGCCCGCCGGTTCGGCCCTTCTGACCGCCAAATTCTGCTAGCATGAACGAGCCCGCAAGGGACAATAGATCGAACCGCCCCTACAACAACACAAAGAAGAAAGGGAAGAATGTAATATGATCATAGAACTTGAAATAACATATAAAAGGAGAAAAAAGGAACCTCATAGGTAGCAGTTCCGCCCGAGGTTGCAGCACGGAGGGTCACATTCGATATGGCGCCATGGGCCGAGAGGATGCATACAGCCCTTGGACCGTTCTGAGAAAACGCCATTATCTTTGAAGATACGTCCTACGGTTAATCGAAGAAGCGTAAATCAATCTATCTAATATGCTTTGGGGCTTAAGACAAATGAAGTAAATGGAGATCTGATATGAGATCGTAAACCTCGCCAGTATGGACGTGGATGACATGAGGTATAAATCCCATGCCAGTTGAGCCTGTAATCACAAAATCAATTCAAGAACGTATCAGTCAAGAGCAGACAAATAGAAGAAAAGATGGGATTTTTACAGGGATTTCAGACCAGGGACTAAAGGTGTAATCTTGGACATGTCTCAGTCAAACAGTTGCAAGAACAGAAAACTCCATTCTTAGTATCAGCTACATATGGTTAAATGGGAAAGAAAATGCATAATTTAATAGCGGTCTTGTTACCCCTTCAAAGAAAAGCCTTTTTCGATTACTATATTGAATATTCCTCCATTCATCGCCAAACTCGTAAACAAACATATGCATAGAGTAGAAATAGTCCCTGCCACGCGGCGCACAGTACCCCATAAAAGAAACAATCTTTTTATAAGGCTTAAGAGGCCAAAGATCTTTACTTTTTCCCCAATCAAGAAAAACACAGTAGACCACCACATTACCTATAACTTGCATCAGTTTCTTCTTGTTCATGGACCCTCTTGGCCTTCCCCTTTTCTTCATCCCCGACGAAGCAGATCCACCGGACGACGGCGGAGGTGGTGGCTGAGGCAGCGCCGGAGAAGCTGAGAAGCTATGCTGCTGCAAGGGTGTGCCCGCGGAGGTGTTCCCTTCCACTGCGTACTTTCTCGGACGGCCCCTCTTTCTTTTCTGGTCGCCGGAGTTGAGATTCATCGCTGAGGCGTGCGGGTTGGTGGAGACCAGCGGGAACGGCGCCGGAGATGCGTACGGTCCGCCGTCTCCGGCGTAGTTCACGTGCATTTGCTGCTGCTGGTCGACCCTGAAAGGCTCATGTGATGCTGACATCACGGCTGTTGCTTCGGACATTTTACGGGTTTCCCCGATCTACCCATGACCGTTCACAAAGATGGGAAAAATTAGAAGAGTGAAAAAGGCCATACGCATATCTTCTTCTTCAGCTGAAGAAGTTAGTGCGGTACCTTCCTTAGCAATTTACTACATTTCTGAAAGCACTTAATTTTCGAAATTGTGAGGAGTCAGAAATGAAACTCAAACGGCTAACGAGCTTTGGAATGCATATTTCAATGAGATAGTTGTTAATAGTAAAGCCCTTTTGCTGTATTGCAGCGCAATCCTTCGAAATTCAGCAGAATTCACCAGATTTTTGAAGAGATCGAGTGAAAAGGAACAAGACGGTTCCAGCTTTTATTAACTTCGAATTTCAGAAAAAGCAAAAAATGGGAATTTTCCTTATTTTCGAAGAATTTACAGTGAAATAATAAATACCCACGAAGCTCACACACAGAAGAAAAAAACAAAAGAAAATGGCGAAAATTTGAGAAAATTCAGGAAAATCTTACCGAGAACTAACCAAATTTTTCCGCTGCAGCTGATGATTTAAAATACGCGAAGGCGAGAAGGAATGGATTTTTTTAGGGTTTCTGTAATAGATAGGTGAAAGAAAAAAGTGTTTTAGGAGAAAGGCTCACGATATATTTGCTATATTATTTATTATTTCTTTGAATCTTTTATACTACTTGTGATTATGAAAGTTTGGTAGGTAATTACTGCGAGCTCTTCGTCATTCTAATCTTTTAAGGGCCCGTTTAGTTTTCAAAGATTTGATAAAAGCCCATAAAGTTATATTGGGATTATAATATTTATCCCACTGTTCGGTCTCTATTTTGGATAATATTATTTATACTGTTCACTTTTCAGTACATTATCAAAGAATATATTTGTTAAATTACTTTTATACCCCTTGTCCCAATAAAAAACATCAATGTCGAGCTTCTGGTCTACAGGAAGATTGCAGGACCGAAGTTTAAACATCAACATCGACGACGCCTCGAGGTTATTGAAATCATTTGAAGGTCCGATGTAAAATTTGTAGAGCCTTTTCATAATTTTGTTCGGTGTCATTGTTTTTCGGATTAGGCGCTTTCGCTCAACAATTTTGCGTTTCTCGGTTAAGTTTATATGGGCATCATCGTTAAACAAACGTATCTCGTACATGGAGAGATCGGAGAAGGCGACATGCGGAATCGAGTTTCTCTGTCGGAATTGCTAGGGTTTGGGAGTGTGTTAAGTCTCATCTGCAAATCAGGGGTAGTTTGGTCATTTCACTATTTGATCTTGGGTTGGGTTACTATCTCTGCCAACTCCATTGGATAACTTGTTATGGGAGCATTTGATTATTAAAGCGGTTCTTGTTTTTGTCTCGAACTTTAACAGATTAACTTTATGGCAACTGAATAATATTGCATTGGATAGTTTGGGCTTTTATCTTACTATATCTTTGTAAACTAAACGGGGCCTTAGAAAAATAGGGATAGCTCGAATTATTGTGATAACTAATTTTAATAACATAAAGAAACAAGAAAAGAAAATAACAGAAACAAAAATAATCAACTTTTCAACTTTGAAGTAAGGTCTAATCTTCTCCATAGTTATTAAAGATTCCGGTTTATCTCTTTCAGACAGCTCGAGGAGGAAAAAGTGTATCACTTATTGCCAATATATACCCGCATGAAATTGTCTGTCCCAATTTTAGTATCCCATCCTATCTCCCAAAATATAAAATTTAAAAATTAATGATTCTTACTGATACAGAAAAATATAATGGATATCATTTTGATCATCATAACATAACGAATAAATTGGTGACGTATATATGTTTTTATCATATATATTACATAAAAAATAGTGATTTTATGATTTGGTGAATTGTGGAATTAAAATAATTTAAAAATAGTGAGAAGCTAGCCCCTAGATCAAAAATTCGATGGCTGTGATTAAATGGGACAGGAAGTGGGATACAAAAAGATTGAAAATTTTGCTAGGTGAATATTTCAATTTCAATTAAGGAGCCCATCGTCAATTGGATTTAGTGTAATGGGCTTGAAATGAAACGTAGACTGTTTGCCGTCGGACTTTTCTGGTCAAAATGAGTCGGACTTTCCGAAGCTAAGACTAGCTTTATCGGTGACATGAACGACCGGTTGTTGATTAAAAGTAATTAAAATAAATCAAAAATATTAATAATACCCACAACCGGTTGTGACCCAACCCACAACCGGTCGGTGGACCAACCTGGGTCACAACCGGTTGTGCACATTTTCCGATAAACTATTCTATATGTTTTAATGAATTTTTATGATACATTTAATTATCTATTAAAATTTAATTTTTATTTTTTACCAAAAAATATAATTTTTTTCTCTACAAATAGAGACTAATAGTGATACATTTTGAATCACAATTTCAAATTATTTATTTCTCTATCACATTCTATAATCTATCATAATTCATATTAGTTTTTTTCTCCAATGACCAAAGTATCTAAATTTTATATAATATAATGTAATCTATTTTTCAAATATTCAAATACGATTTAAAATAAGTATAAAATATAAATATTATGGGTTGTGTTGGGTTGTTGATAAAGTTGAAAATTATTGAGGTTGGGTTGAGGTGTAGGTTGTGTATGTGGAGGAGAGAGAAATTAATATTTTATTCTGATGATCGGTTGTCCGGGTCCGTCATGGATAATTATAGTCTAACAAAGCTCGGGTTTCACACCTCGAACTGATAAAAATAGGGTATATTACGTGTCAGACCCTATTTATAGTTTTAGTTTGGGTTCAGGCCCCTATTTAGGTTTGGTTCGCTGATAAGGACCAACTGTTTGGAAATGTTAGAGAAAAAAGTCATTTAGACGCAAAATGACAATTTCACCCTCCTAAGTACGCCACAATTACGCTGAAATGCCATCGTCTTCAACAACCGATCGAAACGCCTAAAATCTTCAAGATTCATGACGGATCTAATTTTCAAGCTCGATTTCCGCCTAAAAGCTCGACCTTAGTGAACAGACGACAATTAAATCGATCTCAATTTCCCATGGGTCGTAGTAATTAAGAATAATTATTAAAGATTTTATGCTTCAAACACAATCTAATAATCTCTTTGAATAACGACGAAATTTCGGATTTTAATAGTCGAATGATGTAATTGGACCATCACAGATCTTAATCACTGATGTGAGTTAGTGATGTTAATCATGGAAAATTAAGAATTTTGACACAAGCCAATTAACACGATTCCTGGGTAACACATTCTACAAATAATATGACATATCACTTTCAGTTAGTAACAAATCGTTAACCAACAGTACCACATGTTCCATTAGACATAACGATTAATATATTGTTAATAACACAACCTGTACACAAGCAAGGGACCGTGAGTAAAATCTCAAATTAACTATCTTGTCAGGTAACACTTATTGATAACTGCGTACCACGTAATAGACGACCAATAACACAAACATTTCAATAAGTAACAACTAAGCAACACCGGATAACGATTTCAAATTACGTGGAATAGACGATAACAAATTACCCAAAAATCCTAGCGCATAGACGATAACAAATTTTCCCTAAATCGTGTAAAAAAGAAAGACTTATAACATAGCAAAAAATAACAAATGTCTTATGGTTAATAACAAATGTTGACTTATAAGTAACACGTCGCTGAAAGGTAATAACACATTGTTTGTCGTAAATAACATATTATGTATACAACTAATGGATCGGGGCAAAAAGAACGAAAATTCCAAACGACACTAAAAAAACAGATGAAAAATGCGTAAATCTCATCGTTATTGACTCAATAAGGTAAAATAGATCTCAATTTCTCATGGGTACGTCGAATTTATACCGATTACTTGCAATTTATGTCGATATCTAGGTTCGATTTACCATTATATTCTCAATACGCTAAAACCGCATTAAATGTCGGTGTTTTTGACCCAATCGACTAAAAATCACGATGTTAATGTTGAACCGTGGTGTAAATAAAGTCAATTTGTGTTTTATTAGTGAAATCTATGATTAAGCAAATAAAAATTTACGTCATAACACAAAGATGATAACTGATAACATATGGACATATTTTCATGACGGATTGATCTATGCTGATAACACGTAGTTCGGAATTTTCTAGAAGCTTCGCGATGCATCTGGATGGTTCTGTGTGGTCAGTGAATACCACCATGATTGACTCGTTATGTATTAACACATTTTCAGAATAAAATACCTCTTCCTTATGTTAGCGAAATCAAGAAAAGCTTACGTTTTAACACAAAATAGTGGACTGATAACGGATTATATTGTTGTCAATAACACTTCACCATTTCGATAATTTCGATCATTGATGCACTTATTCCAGAAGGTGTAAGATTTTCATAAAGGAAAATATATAATTTGATGAATTTAAACCAAAGAACTCACTGACAAATCAAATTTTATTGACGTTGAGGTTAATGGTCCAATGTTGTGGTTGTTTGTCATGTCACCAAGGTCCCCTTCGTTGCAAACATAGAGTATACTTCATAATGTGAAATGTAACATTAAAAATTATATCATGAAACAGCTCTAATTTCGATATTACATCATAAGCAACATTTATAAAACAGAACCCTAAACCCTAAACTCAAAACCCGAACCCCAAAACCCCAAACCTTGAACCCCCAAACCCCGAACCCCTAACCCCAAGCCCTAATTTAAAACTATAAACACTAAACATAGAAACCCTATTCTGAAAACTAAAATTGGTAACGCTTTACTTCATAACTGTAACACATTATTTTAAGCAAAAAATTGATATTCCCGCCAATAGTCCCCTGAAATTCCCTCCCAACTGTACGCTGAAAAATTAAGATTCCCTCCTAAACTAATAAACACAAGTGTTCCTTCCAATAACATATACAAACTTACGGGTACCACTTTATGCTTTTTCCGAAAATAATTGCGATGCCCGCCCAAAATACTGCAACCCGCTTTAATCGTCAGAAAGGTAATAACAGATGTTGACTTAGAAGTAACACGTTGCTGGAGGTTAATAACGCATTATCTGTCGTAAATAACATATTCTGTATAAAGCAATGGATCGGGAGGGAATATAACAAAAATCACAAACGATACTAAAAACGGATGAAAAGTGCATAAATCTCGGCGTTATTAACTCAATAAGGTAAAATAGACCTCAATTTCTCATGTGTACCTCGAATTTATACCACTTAGTTGCAAGAAACGGATATTATATTTTCCCTAAATCGTGTAAAAAAGAAATACTTATAACATAGAAAAAAAATAACAAATGTCTCATGGTTAATAACAAATGTTGATTTAGTAGTAACACGTCATTGAAAGGTAATAACGCAATATCTGTCGTAAATAACACATTATGTATACAAGCAATGGATCGGAGGGAATATAACGAAAATAACAAACGACACTAAAAACGGATGAAAAGTGCATAAATCTTGGCGTTATTAACTCAATAAGGTAAAATAGACTTCAATTTCTCATGGGTACCTCGAATTTATACCGATTAGTTGCAAGAAACGATATTATATTTTCCCTAAATCGTGTAAAAAAGAAATACTTATAACATAGCAAAATATAACAAATGTCTTATGGTTAATAACAAATGTTGACTTAGTAGTAACATGTTGCTGAAAGGTAATAACGCATTATCTGTCGTAAATAACACATTCTGTAACAAGCAATGGATCGAAGGGAAGAAAATCACAAACGACACTAAAAACGGATGAAAAGTGCATAAATCTCGGCGTTATTAACTCAATAAGGTAAAATAGACCTCAATTTCACATGGGTACCTCGAATTTATACCGATTAGTTGCAAGAAACGATATTGTATTTTCCCTAAATCGTGTAAAAAAGAAATACTTATAACATAGCAAACAATAACAAATGTCTTATGGTTAATAACAAATGTTGACTTAGTAGTAACATGTTGCTGAAAGGTAATAACGCATTATCTGTCGTAAATAACACATTCTATAACAAGCAATGGATCGGAGGGAATATAGCGAAAATCACAAACGACACTAAAAACGGATGAAAAGTGCATAAATATCGGCGTTACTAACTCAATAAGGTAAAATAGATCTCGATTTCTCATGGGTACCTCGAATTTATACCGATTACTTGCAATTTATGTCGAATTCTAGATTCGATTTACAATCATGTTCTCGTATTTGCACCCTAATTAGACAAGCAAAATCTACCTCGTGTGTCGTCATATCATAATGAATCCAACATGACATGTCGAAATCGGTTGGATGTGGCAGTCGAATTATTTTGTGCCGATTCAGTGCAAGAAAAATGAGTTCGATCATTAAATAAAAAATGTTATGTTGATAACATTTTGCAATAGAAATGTAACACAATATCATTGGAGAATAACATTTTAATGTCACAGAGTAACGATATGTTGTAACGTAGTAACATAAAATGAAGTAAAAATACCGCTCTAGACCACAAAAAACACGTATAGACTTTCGCTGGAAAAATATAAAATACAAAAGCATTTTAGTAAGGGTATTATCGTCAAATAACAGTTTTGGGTCCTATACTCGAAATTTACAGAAAATAGGTCCTCTAAACTAATTCCTTTTCTGACAGGGTCTGGACAGAAAGTTCAAACTTTATTAGGGCCTGACATGAAATTCTCCCATAAAAATATTAACTACAGGCCAGTGAAATTACCATAACACCCCTAAACGTAGTTACAGTAGAGAGAAGAATACAAATATGAAAAAAAAATCCAAAGTCCCAACTTCTTTTGCCTTTTCTTTATCATTTTCTTTCGCATATCTCTAGGACAAAGCGAAGGCAATCAATCACTCCTTGCGATAAACACCGTCATAGCAATTCCCATCTTCTCCTTCGCTTCGCTGCTCTAAAAATCTCATCTTTCTCCATTACAGAGATCAGGTAAAAAGCTTCGAAACACCACCGTCTTCCTCACCGTCGTCATCGCGTCAGCTGAGCAGAAAGATTTGACTTTTTTTGTATCTTTCTATTTTTTCTTCCTTACAGTGCTTCAACTTTCAACGCATTGTAAGATATTTTTTTTTCCCTGCAAGTTGACGCATATGTCCAATCATCGCCAGCAAAACCACCACTTAAACCGTCGCCTTTATCCTGAATAATCAACCAACCCTCGAAAGTTCATCTCATTCTTGTCCGAAAAACAGTTAGGTTTTGATTTGAAATCCTTCTTACATGTTCTTGAAATCGATCATGGCTAGTGGCTACGACCGTCTTCAGCAGCAGCAAAAAGGGTCGAGCTCATCTCCCTACGTTCATCATCAGCTAGGGCTCATGGCGGTGGCGCCGCCGGCCGATTTGACGAACCCTAGGACGCCGCCGGATTCGATGGGTTCCCCGCATCCCCCGGCGTCTGAGAAAGATTCCGACGCAGCCGCCACCACAAGCTCGGGAGGAACTGGTACCCCAGCCGGCGGCGGCTCACGGCGTCGTCCACGTGGCAGGCCGGCTGGGTCCAAGAACAAGCCCAAGCCGCCCGTCGTCGTAGCAAGGGACACGCCCAACGCGCTGAGGTCCCACATCCTCGAGGTGGCGCCGGGGAACGACGTCGTCGAGAGCGTGAACGTCTACGCGCGGCGGAGGGGAAGGGGGATTTGCGTGCTGAGCGGCAGCGGCACGGTGGCGAACGTTACCCTGAGGCAGCCGGCGGGCAGCGTGGTGACTCTCAATGGTCGTTTCGAGGTTCTCTCGCTGATGGGGACGGTTCTTCCGCCGCCGGCTCCGCCTGGCGCCGGAGGGCTGTCGATATTCCTCGGCGGGGGGCAGGGTCAGGTGGTGGGCGGGTCGGTGGTGGGGCAGCTGATGGCTTCTGGGCCTGTGGTTCTGATGGCCGCTTCCTTCGCTAATGCTGTGTTTGAGAGGTTGCCGTTGGAGGAAGATGGCGGCGCCGCCGGCGAGGGTGGGAGTGATAATAACAGTAATGATGACGTTAACGGCGAGGCAGGCGTGGGAGGAAACAGCTACCCATTCTCCGGCGATTTACTTGGGTATGAAGGTGGCGGCGGCGGTGGGAGTTCAACGAGGACAGGTTTTTGACGCCGGATTGCTGGGTCGTACAAACGGGTAGGGTCGGGTCAGTAAATTACTGCTGTTTTTTTTTTCTTTTTTACTGCAGTTAGTAGGGTTAGTGTTATGGATCGATGGCACATCTTGAATTGTAATTTTTCACTAGCTAGCTTAGCTTTCTATATGTAATCAAGATTCAAGAAAGAACTTTCAATGAGCATTGTCTAATTAGGTAAGAGTCTTTAGTGCTACCAACTTTCTTGATGTTGGTTTTGCCTAATTAGGCAAAAGGGACCATTTCCAAAAACCAAAAGGGAACAAGGCTTTAAATATTCGAAGAACTCAGCAGTATTTCAATTGTGCTTTTCTCTCATGACATTACTTGCTTGAATTAGTTGAAGCTTTCTTTTAGGACTTCTCATTTTTTTAACAGACTGCCTTTTTTTTTTCTTTTTTTTTTTTTTGTCTTAATCCATATCATATTTCATTCATTATTAATAGTTGAAAATGGATCAACGTCGTCAAGTAGCTTTCATTGCCGCCCTTGGCCAATATGTACAACTCGAGTCGACTCACTTATCTCTTTCTTCTTAATTACTATTGGCACACGTTTCAATTTGTATACGAAATAAATATTGCAATCAAATGCTATCATCATGGTTCTGAAATCGGGTTTTCAAACCGGACCGGAAATTTTAGTGGTTTAAGGTTTAGTAGTTTAACCGGTATAACGGAATCAAACGGTGTCAAACCGGTATCTTTAAATATAATTAATATATATTTTGTGATTGAATCAAATAAATAACATAGATTATATAGATGTTTATTTAGTAACTTTTTCGTATATTAAAAATTTATAAAATGGAGGGTCAAAATTAAATAAAGTAAATGTGTTGGTAATCGAAATTAATTATAACAATGCCTCCAGAAATTAAATCTATAAAGTTTGGGGTCGAAACTAAATAAAATAAAAAGTATGGTCCATTAAGTAATTATAACATAAAATATATAGGAGGTTTAAAAGGAATTCCAAGGATTTGAACCCCGGCCCGTTAACATAGAAGGCCACGATTCTACCACTGCACCACATTGAAATTCTGTAACTTTACACATTTTTATTCTCTATATATTTTCAATTATTCTTTTTTTTTTAAAGTAAAACTTGGACCGGACCGTGTTGATTGTGACCTTTGTACCCACCGTCCAAAAACATTCAAATAAGGCAACTAGCATACTAAGTTTCATGTCGGCTTTGCTTTTCACGTGGGATGCCGGCCAAACGCCAAAGCTTAAGTCAGATACAACAACTTTTTTTTTCTTCTGTTCCCACGGCCGATTAAGGGCAAAGCTATGCCTATAAATAGGGCATTAGACGAGGCAGTAGAAGACCACCACAGCCCATACAGATCTTCTCATCTCCAGTTATTTCTTGTGTAGCCTACTCCTTATATTGTTGTAGCTGCTTTTGTATCACGTCAGTGTACGTGTCTGTAATATCTCCACATAATAAAGAAGTTCTACCCTCCGGCCCGTGGACGTAGGTCATTCTGACCGAACCACGTAAATCTCGTGTCACTGTCCAAATTTATTTTTCGTCTCATTTATTTATTATCGTCATTTTTCGGGCAAATAATTATCGGGGATTTCCGCATATCCTAACAAATTGGTATCAGAGCCAACCCGATTTATTTTTTTTAGCCACCATGACGATAACAAAAATATCAATTGAAAAGTTCGACAGAAATGTCAACTTTGCAATGTGGAGTCTCAAGATGGAGGCCATACTCATTCAAGACGGTTGCGAGGTGGCGCTTGAAGGCGCAAAGAAGAAACCAACCGAAATGAAGGACGATCAATTTAATGAATTGGACAAGAAAGCCAGATCGGCTATTATATTAAATCTCTCTTACGAGGTTTTACAAGAAGTTGCCACGGAGGCGACGGCCATGGGTATGTGGGATGCGTTAAAAGCTATCTACATGAAGAAGACTAAGGAGAATCGGCTTTATTTAAAGCAGAAGCTATACAATATGAAAATGACGGAAGGTACTTCTATTCTTTCGCATCTCGATAAATTCGATTCTATCATTATTGATTTGGCGAACGTAGAAGTCAAAGTGACGGACGAAGATCAGGCCATAATATTGTTGTGTTCCCTTCCATCGTCTTTAAAACATTTTCGTGACACGATTATATATGGAAAGGACACGATATCATATTCTAGTGTCAAATTCGCTTTACAATCGAAAGAACAGATAGACAGGGATATTACGGGAGAAACAAGTGGTAGCCAGGCAGAAGGCCTGTTTGCACGGGGAAGACCAGAACGTAGAGATGCTGAAAGTAGCAGATCTAAAGAAAGGTCGAAATCCAGGTACAGAAATAAAGTCTGTAATTTTTGCAAGAAAAAGGGACACATTAAAGCTGATTGTTTTAAATTAAAAAATAAGGAGAAAAATAATCAGCAATTTAATAAACCCGCCGAAGCTAGTTTAGCTGCTGATGAGAGCGATGGAACAATTTTTGTAGCAACTGCAAATATTGTTAGGTCTGATAATGAGTGGATCTTAGATTCGGGTTGTTCTTACCACATAAGTCGGAGTCGAGATTATTTTTCCACATATGAAAAATTCGATGGTGGATATGTTTTAATGGGAAATGATGCTCCGTGTAAAGTTGTTGGTAAAGGCACTGTTAGGATCAAGATGTTCGACGGAATCATCCGAACGCTCACAGAAGTCAGACATGTTCCAGATATGAAGAGAAATCTTATCTCTTTAGGCACACTTGAATCTCAAGGGTGCAGGTTCTCAGGTGAAGGTGGAGTTTTAAAAATTGCCAGAGGTGCTCTCGTCGTGATGAAAGCTTGCAGGTCTGGAAATTTGTATATTTTGCAGGGAACTACTGTTACATGTTCCGCTGTAGTTTCGACATCCCCGGAGATTGATACCACGAGATTATGGCATATGCGACTTGGACACATGGGAGAAAAAGGCTTGACGATTTTAAGCAAGCGGGGCCTACTTTGCAGTCAAAGTACTGGTAAGATGGACTTTTGCGAACATTGTATTTTTGGGAAGCAGAAACGAGTCAGCTTCAATTCGCCAGCAGTCCACAGGACGAAAGGTACTTTGGACTATATTCATTCTGATGTATGGGGTCCTTCTCGTGTTCCGTCCAAAGGTGGTGCAAGATATATGTTGACTTTCATTGATGATTTTTCAAGGAAAGTCTGGGTCTATTTTCTTAAGCAGAAAAGTGATGTTTTCCTAACGTTTAAACAATGGAAGGCTTTGATTGAAAAGCAGACAGGAAAACAGATCAAGCGGTTGCGGACAGATAATGGCTTAGAATTTTGCGGAAGCGAGTTCAATGAGTTCAGCAAGAATGAAGGAATTGCTCGACATCACACTGTTCGAATGACGCCTCAACAAAATGGTGTTGCCGAGCGCATGACCCGGACGCTTTTAGAGAGAGCTCGATGTATGATCTCCAACGCTGGGTTGACAAATGATTTTTGGGCTGAAGCTATCGCCGCAGCATGTTATATTGTCAACCGTTCACCGTGTTCACCGATCAATTTCAAGACTCCTGAGGAAGTTTGGTCAGGTACTCCTGATGATTACTCCAACTTAAGAATATTTGGGTGCCCAGCTTATATGCACGTAAACGAGGGAAAGTTAGAGCCTAGAGCTAAAAAGTGTATTTTTCTCGGTTACGCTTCAGGGGTGAAAGGATATAGACTATATAATCCTGATCCCAAGTCACCCAAATTTATAATTAGCAGAGATGTTACATTTGACGAGTCTTCTATGTTACATCCTTCAAAAGAGTCTACTAATTCTTCTAATCAAGAAAAGGAGGATAGTGTACACAGCGAGGTGGAGCTCGAGATCAACAAAGATCCTTCAGATGACTCTGCTACGAGTTCAACAGATCAAGAGGACGAGCCAGAACCTGATTCAGATCCTGTTGAAGATGAAAGCACCGAGCAGGAATATTCTATAGCAAGAGATAGGGAGAGACGAGAGATTCGACTACCACAGCGGTACGTAAATTTAGTTTCGTATGCTTTATCAGTGGCGCAAGAAACAGGTGGAGGCGGCGAACCTTCTACCTATTCGGAGGCAATTAGCGATGTTAATTCTGATAAGTGGCTGGTAGCGATGAATGAAGAAATGGAGTCTCTGCACAAGAATGGTACATGGATTCTTGTGCCGCCGCCGAAGAAAAAGAAAATAGTCGGATGTAAGTGGGTCTTCAAGAAGAAAGAAGGTATATCTGGTTCGGACGATGCAAGGTATAAGGCACGATTAGTCGCGAAAGGCTATAGTCAGGTACAAGGTGTTGATTTTAATGATGTATTCTCACCTGTCGTTAGACATAGCTCTATTCGTGTATTACTTGCATTCGTTGCCATGTATGATTTGGAGTTAGAACAGCTTGACGTCAAGACGGCGTTCTTACATGGCGATTTAGATGAACAGATTTATATGAAGCAACCTGAAGGTTTCATAGTTGAAGGAAAGAAAGACCAGGTTTGTCTACTGAAGAAATCCTTATACGGATTAAAGCAGTCTCCAAGACAGTAGTACAAACGTTTTGATTCTTTCATGTTGGGTCATGGTTTCTCCAGGAGCAAGTATGATAGTTGTGTTTACTTCCGGAAGTTAAATGCAGTTCGTTCATTTATCTATTGTTATATGTTGATGACATGCTCATTGCGGCTAAGAATCTTGCAGAAATTCACCAGTTGAAGGCCTTATTGAATGGTGAATTTGAAATGAAGGATTTAGGAGCAGCTAAGAAGATTCTTGGTATGGAGATTAGACGTGATAGAGGAGTTGGTAAGTTATACCTGACCCAGGAAAGTTACCTCAAGAAGGTTTTGGAGAGATTTGGCATGAGCGATGCCAAACCAGTCAGCACTCCTCTTGCTAGCCATTTTAGGCTAAGCGCTGCTCAGTCACCATCATCAGATGAGGAAGAAGCGTACATGGCTCGAGTTCCTTACTCGAGTGCAGTCGGCAGTATTATGTATGCAATGGTATGTACACGTCCTGATATTTCACAGGCTGTTAGTGTTGTTAGCAGGTATATGGCTAATCCAGGGAAAGAACACTGGCAAGCAGTGAAGTGGATTCTCAGATACTTGAAGGGCACTCTAAGCTTTTGTTTGGAGTTTGGCAGAAACAGTGATACTCTCGTTGGCTTCGTCGATTCAGACTACGCAGGTGATCTCGATAAACGACGATCTCTTACTGGTTATGTGTTTTGTATTGGAGGTTGTGCAGTTAGCTGGAAAGCTACTCTACAACATGTAGTGGCGTTATCTACTACTGAAGCAGAATACATGGCGATCACTGACGCGATCAAGGAAGCTTTGTGGTTGAAAGGGTTATTCAGCGAATTAACCCAAAATCAGGGAGTCATTACTATTTTCTGTGATAGTCAAAGTGCGATTCATTTGACTAAGGATCAGATGTATCACGAAAGGACTAAGCATATTGATGTTAAGTATCATTTTATTCGTGATATCATTGCAGATAAGAAGGTGTTTATCAAGAAGATTAACACGAAGGATAATCCTGCAGATTTGTTTACGAAGGCTCTTCCAGTTTCCAAGTTCAAGCATTGCTTGGACTTGATTGGTGTTTTAAAGTTGGTGAACTAGCCCGTCGGGGCTAAGGTCGGAGGGAGATAGAGGTATTACTAATTAAGGTGGAGTTATCTACGGTACCAAAGGTCAAGGTGGAGATTTGTTGATTGTGACCTTTGTACCCACCGTCCAAGAACATTCAAATAAGGCAACTAGCATACTAAGTTTCATGTCGGCTTTGCTTTTCACGTGGGATGCCGGCCAAAGCTTAAGTCAGATACAACAACTTTTTTTTTCTTCTGTTCCCACGGCCGATTAAGGGCAAAGCTATGCCTATAAATAGGGCATTAGACGAGGCAGTAGAAGACCACCACAGCCCATACGGATCTTCTCCTCTCCAGTTATTTCTTATGTAGCCTACTCCTTATATTGTTGTAGCTGCTTTTGTATCACGTCAGTGTACGTGTCTGTAATATCTCCACATAATAAAGAAGTTCTACCCTCCGGCCCGTGGACGTAGGTCATTCTGACCGAACCACGTAAATCTCGTGTCACTGTCCAAATTTATTTTTCGTCTCGTTTATTTAGTATCGTCATTTTTCGGGCAAATAATTATCGGGGATTTCCGCATATCCTAACAGACCGGAATCGGACCGATTTCCGGCCGGTTCACTGGTTTCCGGTCGGAACCGGCCGGTCCGGTCCGGTTTTCAAAACCCTGGCTATCATACAACAACCTAAAACCGTACACCTATAAGAAGAGTTTATATTATATTAGCAGTAATGGGCTTTCAGTTCGAAAACTGTTAGCAGAGAAAGAGACGCATATGCATATAGATAAATAGGATTATGGTTTAATTTAATTCGTGCAGGAAAAGGTTGATCTTGTTTGTTATAAAGGACAACATAATTTGTAAGTAGAGGTACATTCTTGAGTGCTGTAACACTCCACGAAGAAGTGGGAAGTTGAGGGATATAATATAGTGGTCCATTTTAATTCAATGACTAATCTAGTTGAAGGTTATTCTTAAAACGAAGGACAATTTAAATCATTGCATAAACGGTGAGCAGAATCAAATGAAAAGTTGTTAAAATCATTTTTCTCCAATTGATATTCCTGCTTGTGGAAATTGGTCACACTCACAACTCACAAAAGTCACAATTTTCTTTTTTTATATTTAGATATTAGAAATATCAAAATAAATATTTAAACGTATATGGGTACCATATAAACGCACAAGTCAGTACACTGTCAGTATTTTTTTATATGTAGCTTACCTATAGAATAATTTTTTCGCACATTGCTACTTGATCCGTCGCAAGGTACATCATATAAAACATTTATGTGCCATATGACAACGTATTGTGGTACATAATACAATGAGAAAGTGTCACATCATGTATCAATTAAAGTACCATACAGAAACGTATATGGATACCATACAAACGCGTGGTGTTGTACGTAATACACATAAAAATGTACGTCAAGACTGAAAAATGGTACTACGGGTATTTTTAGTAAAAAGGGGATATTTTTTTTAGTTTTAAACCAAAATTAAAAAATAGATCTTATTACCGACGATATACACCTAGCCCTTCGTCCCCCAAATAGCAGTTCGCTAGCGCTTGCTCCTCCTTCAAGAAACCCAAATTCATTCGACGAAAACGTATAAACCTCGTACGATTACAGTTTGATTAGAACTATCTAGCAGACATGGTGCTCGAGGTTCGCTTCTGATTCCAATCTTTCGTTGAAGCGTAGGGTTTTGTTGTTTTGCACCGATTTGATGCTAATATTGTTTCGTAACTTGTTTCGATACAGGCGACGATGATCTGCATCGATAACTCGGAATGGATGAGGAACGGCGATTACGCTCCTAATCGATTCCAGGCCCAAGCGGACGCCGTTAATCTAATCTGTGGTGCTAAAACTCAAGTAATTACCTTTAGTTTTCGTTTAGGTTTTTTCCTTGGTTAATTTGAAGTGTGTTTTATCTTTGGTCAGATCTCTATTATTTTAGCTTTATTTCTATGATGTTTGTAGTCGAATCCAGAGAATACAGTGGGAGTCTTGACAATGGCTGGAAAAGGTGTTCGCGTATTGGTCACTCCAACTAGTGATCTTGGGAAGATCTTAGCTTGCATGCACGGTGAGAAATTCACTTTGTTATAGTGCCACTGTTTCTGTATACATTGTTGTTCTGCACAAACTCACATTCTGCCCTATTTATTTAGGTCTAGAAATAGGAGGCGAGACGAATATGGCAGCTGGCATCCAAGTTGCACAGTTAGCTCTGAAGCATAGGCAAAACAAGAAGCAGCAGCAAAGGATAATTGTCTTCGCTGGAAGGTATAACTTGTATGACGTATTTACATGGAGCATAAGTGTTTTCCGTTGTTTTTTATGTTAATGTGCACGATTCTTTCTTTTGTGCATTTCTAGCCCTGTTAAATATGACAAGAAGGTGTTGGAGATGATTGGAAAAAAGCTGAAGAAGAACAGTGTCGCACTTGACATTGTGAATTTTGGCGAGGAAGATGCTGAAAAGGCTGAGAAGCTTGAGGCATTGCTTGCTGCAGTAAATAACAATGATAACAGCCACATCGTCCATGTTCCTGCTAGCTCTAGTGCTCTCTCCGATGTTCTTATCAGGTTGTTAACAATTATGCTCGATTAATGTAATTTCAACTCGGGTGATATTCTGATATATTTCTTTACTCCGTTTTGCAGCTCTCCAATCTTTACCAGCGATGGAGAGGGAGGTAGTGATTTTGCTGCTGCTGCTGCCGCTGCAGCAGCTGGTGGAGCGTCTGGGTTTGATTTCGGTGTGGATCCAAATATCGATCCCGAACTTGCTCTTGCGCTGCGTGTATCGATGGAAGAGGAGAGGGCTAGGCAAGAAGCAGCTGCTAAAAAAGCTGCTGAAGAAAATGCAAATCAGGAAAAGGGAGAGCAGCAAACGACCTCAAAGGATGTTGCTATGGCTGAGAATGCTGGATCTTCTGAACCTGAAAAGAAAACTCAAGATCTAATGGTTGGCTTTTGTTCCACATCTCCTTACAGAACTCATAGTTTCTCATATTGCTTGTTCGCTTCTTGGAATTTCATACGATAAATTTGACCTTTACACCATTAAGACATAGTATGTTCCTCTTGTAGGATGATGAAAATGCATTATTACAGCAGGCTCTGGCAATGTCCATGGATGATTCTTCGTCCACTGTCGCTGTGAAGGACACTGACATGTCGGATGCATCTGCAGATGATCAGGATTTGCAGCTTGGTGTGAACTCATGTTTGTTGTTGAATGCTATTGTGCTCCGCTTTTTCAGATGATTAAGATTATTTCTAGAATGCTATTGTGCACCGTTTCATGAGATGTTCCGCGGTCCTTTTTCCACTTAGTACGTCCATCTTTGATTTGCAAAATCTTGAGCCACTAACTGTCAAATCATGGTTTTTGCAGCTCTCCAGCTTTCTGTCCAAGACAATGCCACTGAGCAATCAAACGAGGCAGATGTGAATAGGATATTGACAGATCAGTCATTCATGTCCTCCATCCTTTCCTCGGCAAGACTTCTCTTCTTTCCATTTTAGTTTATCATGTTGCGGCCACCTTTGTCTACCATCTTAGAATGCCTACTGTGAGTAAACATTTGCGAGACGCTCATTACTAACTTCGCATCATCTTTTTTATTCTCTCAGCTTCCTGGAGTTGACCCAAATGACCCGCAAGTTAGAGATTTACTTGCTTCCATGCAGACTCAGTCTGAGGTGAGAATTGCTCTCTCTCTCTCTCTCATTGTATACCCTCCCCCATGCCTGTGTCTCTACAGATGGAATACGTAGCTTTAGTATAAGTTACAAGTTTAGGGTCTTTATTTCTTATGCTTAAGTTGTTGCTTAATATGATGACTTTAGCAGAACAAGGAAGAGGACAAGACACAGAAAGAAGGGGAGAAGTGAATGTGTTTGGTTCAGGTAAGAGTTGGCCTTTATCGATTCTTTTCTGCCGTTGTATTGAAGGTTATTAAGCTAAGAGATCTTTTCTGACAGGTGAAGCACACACATCCATCCTTCTGCTATGCATTAACCCTGCAATATCCTTTAGTTTGGTCGAGACCATGTATCGATGAACATTTGTCATGAACTGATTTATCTTATTAAGTCGGACTTGATTGCTGCGTTTGAATGAATGTATCAATTTGACGTTTCGATGGCATTTACTAAATTTCTTGTTATGTCTTTGAAAAAAAGATCGTTTTGAACCATACGAACATCAAATGTAAATAGTTCTTTTACATGGTTTGTGTACAAAGAACTCAAATTGGTAGGACCTAGACATTGTAATCAGATAAATACCAATTTGAGGCCTACTTATTAACCTAAAAAAACTAGTAAGAGCTGAAACAAAACGGGGGTCTATACATATAAATACCTAATTCAATAAAATTTTTACACATGGTAATCATGTCAGAAAATTTTACAGATACGTAACCGATTTAATTTTTAACCAGTTTTTTCAGTCATGCCGTACCTTTCTGTGTATGGCGTACTATAACATGTTGATATAGGGTAATTAAATGTGTTCGTAAGACGTACATATGTTTTAATTAGGGTGTACTTAAAGGCGCTAATACGACGTACCATTTTCTATTATATAGGATACTCAAATTTGTTGTATGGCGCACCTACGGCGATGGGGTACCTATCTGCAAAAATTTTATTCTGTTAGGTAAATACATATAAAAAAATCCTGATAGTACTAAATTACAAGTTTTTTTACAGGCGTATTTATGTGGAAAGACCACAAACAAAAAAAGGAAAAACTAATTATTACCGAGTGTTTGATGCGGGAAGTTCCTTAATCCCCCAACGAAACACACGTCATTTCAACGCGATCTATTTTCCAAGCAGCCCACGATTTCCTTATTCAATCTCCTCGCGCTAAGCTTGATTAGGAAGAAGAAGGCTGAGATTCGTCGCAAAGAAGATAAAACAATGGCGTCGCGAAACTCCGATCGATCCCCAATGTACCCCCAATTGGAGAGAGAATTACAGAAATAGAGTTATTTTGATAATTAAACTACAAAACTAGTTGAGTTTTTATGAACGTTACAAAACTAATCAAGTTTTAAATTTTAATTATCATTCTTTTCATTTTTCACCACAAAACATTTTAATATTACAATATTGTCACAAAGATTATTTAAAGTTAGTAAAATAATTACTAATAATTATATATTTCACCACAATTCATTTTTTACTACAAATTTAACATGTACAGAATATATTATTATTTCTATTATTGTTGTTGTTATTATTATTTTGACTTTAATTTTGAAAGTAATATCAACGCATAAATAAATAAAAAATAAAATAGAATAGTAATCCTTAAAATATTCAAACAATCGTTATCTAACAAAGATTAATTTCTGAAAAGTCTCACGATATTACTCTTGATTTTGTGAGACTTTCGATCTATTTGTTCCTAATATCATCCTGTTTGACACGTCCCATTTTACTTTGTCGTAAATAACTATTTGCGTACCAACTGAAAAAGAGGCTTCAATTACTCTTTTAATGAAAACTCAAACTGGTAAGAATATGTTGTCTCCATTCTTTTTAATTCTAACTATATCTTGAACATGGGCTCGTTCAGTCTCCCCCTATTCCCATGATGTAATCCTCTGGACTCGTTCTCCGGATGGTGTTTTCACTACGGCTTCTGCGAGGGACGGTATCCGCCCACGGCATACTCAGGTGCCATGGGCTCATCTTTTTGGCGGGGTTCTTCAGATTCCTCGACATGACTTCATTCTCTGGCTCACCATTCGCGAACTACTCTCAACCAGGGATAATTTGTGGGTTGCACTGTTGGCGAATACATCTTCTTGTTCACTTTGCGTTGCTTAATCTCCGTGCCCACTAATTTTTGGGAAGAAATAGCTAGGACGGAGGAAGTATAATTTTTAAATATATAAAATGAAACTTAGTTGTATAGGTATAAATACAGTAATTAAAAAAATAGGACTGATACGAAAATTACTTAATTAATTAAATTACAATGAGCGACTAAATTGGAAATAAGTCATGGACCAAATTGGGACAGTTTACATCCACCCCAAATCAATCATATAATAGTATAGATAGGAATCGGGTCTATATGAATCCAAGTAATCGTGAGTTTGTTTGTTGATTTTATTAATTGATAGAACAAGCATGTTTTTAAGAATAACTTATTAGTTTATTTAATCACATGGGAATAGATTACATCTTATTAATTTTATTTTTATCTATTTATTTAAATACTAAATTTTGGATAAAAAATTTATTAAAATGAGTAGGGTAAAAATATAATTATTAACAAGTTGTGTTACTTTAAGATAATATATTTATAATTTTACGTATTTTTGTGGTGAAAATGAAAATAATGATAGTTGGATAGATTAGTTTAGTTTTGTAATTGAATTCTCAAAACAATATTATTTACGTAATTCTCTCCCCAATTGGCCGCTGCAAATCCCCATTTCTCCGCTTCCTCTACTCTGTACCCCACCGTCGCCGCCGACGTCTCAATTCCCCAAACTTCCCTCAGACCGCATCCTTATTCCCCTTCCGCGCCGCCTGAAGAGTGCCCAGCGTCGTCGGAGCTCCTGGTCAAGGTTTCCAACACCGTCCTCAACCTAATCGACGAGCACTACTCCGTCGAGCTGTCATCCGGCGATCTCCAGATCCACCGCCTCACACAAGGGGATAACGCCGTCGCCGCGGTGGCTTGCGTCGGCGACGACGTCCAGTGGCCGCTGACCAAAGACCTGGCCGCCGTCAAGGTCGATTCGTCGCACTACTTCTTCTCCTTCATGACCCGCTTGTGACGTAGTAAAAATTAAAATTGAAACTACAAATTAACTTGGTAATGAACGGAAGACAAATTACCCAGTCCACCGTCGTAGCCTCTCCTCTCAGCCGCCTTGGAAGCCCACTGTTGCAGCCCAACTTCGCCGCTCTCAGCAGCCGTCGCTGACTATTTGTGCGCGCTTTAATCACCGACATTTAATTCGTTGCGCCTTTCAGGTGTCCAAACTTTGGGAAACGTCGGAGCCCTAGCCTCAATCGTCTTTCTTCAGGTGTAAACATCGTCAAAATTGTCATGTTATTCTGTCTCTTTGAGCTTTAATTTTCTTTGATTTTAGTTTTTTAATTCTGTTGTTATGGATTTTGGGATTGGAAGTTCCAGAGTTCGATTTATTTTAGTTTTTTGAGTCGTATTAACCAGTTCTGTCAAAAATCATACTGACAAATTGAAGTGCTTAGACTTGATAAACATGTCACTGCGGTCTAGAAAGGACTTCGTAGGTTATCTTCTCATTGATCCGATTATTTGAATCCCAAGGTCGCTCTCTCGTTGGTTAAAAGATTTCTTATTGATTGTTAAACTTAGGATGGACATCGAAGTCGATCATTATGAGGTTCTGGGCCTGCCTTCGGGGAGTGAAGGTGCTAAGCTCTCGGACCAAGAGATTAACAAAGCTTATCGATCAAAGGCGAGAGAATTGCACCCTGACAAGAGGCCAGACGACCCAATGGCTCATGCTAATTTCTTGAAGCTCCAAACATCTTACGAGGTTCTCAAGGATGAAAAGGCAAGGAAGTTATTCGATGATCTCCTACGAGTGAAGCAAGAGAAGCTTCAACGCCAGGGACGCCAGGATCTCAAGCGGCGTAAGATGATGTCAGACCTTGAAGATAGAGAACGATACGCTTTTGCAGTGGACCCCACTGCTAAAGTTCGCGAAGAGGAAGAGAGAATCTCCCGAAAGCTGAAGGAGGAGATTTCAAGAATCCGTGCTATGCACAGCAATCAGAAGTCAGCCGATGTGGGAGCATCTTTTAAGGGAGACGCAAAATCGAACAAGAAAAGTGGGCTCGACGGTGGATCTAGTGGACTCGATAAAGACAGGGTGCTTAAATTGTCATGGGAGAAGATTGGCGAGGACTACACAGCCCAGAAACTCAAGGAGATCTTTCAGGAGTTCGGTTCAGTAGAAGATGTAGTCATCAAAAGTTCTAAGAAGAGAGGATCAGCCCTTGTTGTCATGGGCTCTAAGGACGACGCTTGTGCTGCTACTGGAAACATTTTGGGTGATCTTTCGAACCCTCTCCTTGTTTTGCCTCTTAAAACCGCTTCATCATCGCCTTTTGATTCCGTTGCTGAGAGAAATGAAGCAGCTGATGATCCGAAGGTCAATCTTGTTGGTGCTGGGTACCAGGCATTTGAAGAGTCAGTTCTTGAAAAACTGAAAAAGGTTTGATACAGTGTCACTTGATTCTTCTCAGTGTGTACTTTTTGGTTTATGAAGTAACGTTTATCCTTTTTCGATGTAGTTTCCCACCCCGTAACTTTGCTCTTTCTTTGGTTTCAGGCTGCACGGAGGCAAAAATGAAATGGTGCAGTGTGTTCATGTTGCTTATGCCAGTTTTATAGGGTTGATGATCCAGCAATAGACCAATTATTGCAAGCCGTTGCATTGGGAAATCAGTGTCCTCGTTCAGGTGATGAAATCTTATGCGGCTGATTTATGCGTTGCCTCTCTTGTACGAAACACAGCTACCTCTTTGGTTTATTTATCTCCATGAAATCTTATACGAGCCATTCTATCTGTTATTTTTGAGGATTATCCGTGATATGATAGAGAGCCAACGACCTCTATCAAGTATCTTCGTTAGTGTGAGTCGTTCTTCCTGCTGTTACGATGATCAGCTCAATGTCTTATTGCAGACGATATATGGGTCGAGTGTACACGCGATAACACCGTGACGGAGAAATGCATACGTATCATCCGTGCCTGCATAGTAAATAAAACTAACTGCCCCAAAAAATTGATTGCACATGCACGGTTACATTTGTGGTTTTACTATTGTCGAAGTAACTGACAAAAAAGTAGTGGATAATTAGATAACACTTGGCAATTTATGATTGTTTGATTCTTCAATTTTTGCAGACCAAATTAGAAAAGAATTGGACGGTTTGTATCGAAGGATGATGCTTTATATAATAGTATAGATATAGGAATCGGGTCTATACGATCCGCTTATAATTGCGCTTCTTGAAACTAAATGTAGCCCATAAGTATATGATTTTGTTTGATAGTCAAAATGTTTCATTCCTTAATTTTCTAAAATCTTTAATTTCATATAACACAAAGCATGTGAGATAGCAGGTTTGGACTTTGACCTGTATTGGTCTGGCCCGATTATATACCGTACGTTCAGCTCCTCGCTGTCCCTCCCTTCGTTACGATACTCATTGGAGTTAATTATAGAAGTAGGCAATTTTTCAACCTTTGACTACAAAAATAACGTATAAACTAGTCTAAAAGTGCACATTCATATGTGTGCTATATAATATATAAATTATTTTTTAAATATTAATTAATCATTACTGAAAATTGAAGGGTAAACGTAACAATATATAAATGCAAGATACTGTGTAATTTCTTTTAATTTATTTTACGTGAATTATTAGGTTGAGAAAATTATGATGGGTTAAATAGATACATCAAAAATCAGTTTTTAACTCACGTCAACGTTAATATATGAGTATACGTAATATATAAGCAAATTACGTGTTTGACACTCCCAGTTATACGATATTTGTAAGAACGAGCGACAGAGTCGGCATCGAGCGGTGTTTCGGCGGCAGCATTTCACAGCGTTGGTATATATTTTTTTTTTCTTTACACCTTCATTTCAATTCACATGCATTGTTTTGTCCGAATTTCAGCTCCTTTCGTTATTATTTTTCTCCCCCTCCTCCGATCTTGATCCCCAATTTTCTTCGTCTGCTTATTACAACTCCGAGATTTTCTGTGCGTGAGATCCCCTTTTTGCTCGAACGGAAGAGCTGAAAATTGGCAGAAATTTTCGTTTTGAAGCTGCTTGATTATGCCGTGTTATTTGCTCGTGGGCATTGGCATTGAGGATCGTAGGTTACAACTTTTCCTAATTGAATCAGGTCTTCTGAAGAAGATCTGAATTTGAAGATGAGTGCGTCGAGATTCATCAAGTGTGTGACAGTTGGCGATGGTGCTGTGGGGAAGACATGCCTCTTGATTTCCTACACGAGCAACACATTCCCCACGGTATGCAATTGTTTGCTTGCCATGATTTCTTGAGTTTCCTCTGTTCCTTGATTTCTTTCCTTAAATAGCTGATTCCTCTTCTTTTTTCGGTTCATTTTTATGACGATTGGAAGGTTATTTAGGAATAAGCTGGAGATTTGTCATTTTCTTTCTACGTTAACGTTTTACGGTCATTATATTGCACCCGTCTTTCGTTGTTCCCTGGCCATTTGGATATGATTTAGTATTTTATATGTGAGAATGCGGTCATTTTGCCTTTCTTGAGGTTCGTACGATTCCGTCTAAAATTTTCTGCAATTTACGCGTGTAGATAAGGGGCGCGTAAAGAGGTACTGACAATATTTTTTGACTTTGATCTATTGATGCCTAATGTTTCTCCCTTTAAAACGCCAGGATTACGTGCCTACGGTATTTGACAATTTCAGCGCAAACGTCGTTGTGAATGGGAGCACGGTCAATCTAGGCCTGTGGGATACTGCTGGTAATAAACTTGAATTGTCTTAATCTATGCTATGCATCCTTTGCGAATAGATTTCTGCTGTGTTCTCTAACGGCCACTTCCCATTTTCAAAAAAAAAAAAAAAAAAAAACAGGGCAGGAGGATTATAACAGATTAAGACCTTTGAGTTATCGCGGTGCTGATGTTTTCATCTTAGCATTTTCCCTCATTAGCAAAGCCAGCTATGAAAACGTTTCGAAAAAGGTGAGAAATATCAGCTCAGTTTTTAGAAGTTTTCGTTTATGTAAAACAGTTTTATCCCTTTTTTTTTTCTTGACAGAGTTCAATTTTTTTGACTCTTTGCAGTGGATTCCAGAGCTGAAGCATTACGCCCCTGGTGTACCTATCGTTCTAGTTGGAACGAAACTCGGTAGATCTCTGACTACATTTTACCTCATGTAATAGTGAAGACAAGAGTTAGCGCCTTTTATTTTCTAAACTAGGGAAAAAAATTGTCCTGCATTTGGACATCTCCGTTCTGTGCTTCCTCCATGGACCATTGTTAAATTAAACTAGAAAGTTGGAACTGAGTGTCTGTGCTTTCGGTACTGTTTTCCTTGTAATAACCATATTCCAATTGTGAGCTTATATGGCATTCGAGAAGTTTGTCGAAGTTTATATCTTTTTCATGACATGTCATTGGATACAGATCTTCGGGACGACCAGCAATTCTTCGTCGACCATCCAGGCGCTGTCCCAATCACTGAAGCGCAGGTGAGGAGGAATTTATGCGCTTTCTCTTTTGAGTTTATTATTCGATTCTTACGCATGATAATATCCTCTAGGGCGAGGAGCTACGAAAGCTAATCGACGCTCCTTCATACATTGAGTGCAGTTCGAAGACACAGCAGGTTTGTACAGGAAAAATCAGCGCATTTTCCTTTCCATTTCTTGTTTTTATTTTTATTTTCTAACTGTCATGCGCGTTTTTTTTTTTTACGGGCAGAATGTGAAAGGAGTATTCGACGCGGCCATTAAAGTGGTACTCCAGCCGCCGAAGCAGAAGAAAAAGAAGGGGAAATCTCAGAAGGGATGTTCGATATTGTAGAATGTAAGGGATATATGATGATATGTCGGCTAAGCAGTAATTTGATGATGAACTCCTCTTCGCCTCTCTATACTGTTGTTTCCTTCAAATGGTCGTCATTTTTTTTCTTCTTAATCTGAGGTCACCAAAGGGGCTTTTGGAATCTCTTTGTAGTGCTTTTGACGTTACACTGTTGTTTCGTCGTTTTTTACAGTGCTAACTAAGAAATCCTGATTTCGTTGATGTTAAGGTTCTTTCTTATTGAGTTCAAGTTCTTACCTTAAAAAATAATGTTCGTGAATCAGTATCGATAAGTAGAGCTGTCAAAACGGGCTTGGGCCCGCGGGCCGGCCCGCCCCGCCCCGCCAAAGTGGCGGGGCGGGCTCTGAAGTTTTAGGCCCGCCTGGTGGCGGGCCTGGGCGGGTAAGCCCGCGGCGGGTGCGGGCTTTGGCGGGGCGGGGCGGGCTTACCCGCGGGTAGCCCGCCCGAATAAAAAAATATATATATTATTTATTATATAATATTACACATATTAGTTAGTACTTAATAAACAAAAATAGATTAATATTAAAAAAGTTTATTAAATTATATATATTTTCCGTCATTTTCTTATTTTTTCCAATTTTTATATTATTATTGTTTCTATTTTTTATTATTTTATTTTACTTTTTCCTATTTTTTAATAATTTTTTTCTTATTTTATTTTTTTTTAATAACTGGCGGGCTAAGCCCGCCAGGCCCGCTACCCGCCTGCAGGCGGGGCGGGCCTTCATTTTGCAGGCCCGCCAGTAAGCGGGCTTACCCGCCCCCGCCCCGCCAGTGGCGGGCTTTCGGCGGGCTACGGGCCGGCCCGCCCCGCCGGCCCGTTTGACAGTACTATCGATAAGATTGCCTTTACTAAAGACTAAAGAGGAAAAAGTATCTGAAAAATAGTACTACTTTCGTTCCAAATCATTTTGAACATTTTACTAAATCGAGCGTCCCACATCTTTCGAACATTTCCTTATTTAGCAAAAAAACTATCTTAAACAATCAATATAATAATATTAAATATTCTTAAAAGACGTGCCAAAGTATACACTTTTTTTACCTTTTCATCACACTATATTATTAAAATATTCAGTTTCTTAATTTTCGTGCCTAACTCCCAAATGTCAAAACCGTTTGGGACGGGGGAGTAGTTGATCATTTGATAGTAGTTAACAATGGTGGTGAGCTAAGCACGTGCGAGTAAAGAGCAGTAGACCATATATTAAGACATTCCCATATGTAGGGACTACAAAGATAGATCCTATCAATGTCAAGATACGACCAATAATAATGTCTTAAGTGTGAAATACTATTACATAAGTAGCAATCTACCGAAAAAGAAAACCCTAATGTGTCTATTGTCAGAATGGAGCCGTTGCAGATCGACGTAGAGACTCCTTTTTCTCACGTTGACTCGACGAACCTGCCACCGCTGCAGCAGTCATTGCCATCTATGGAAAAAAAAAAAGAAGAAAGACAGAGATATACATAACATACATACACATACATGAACTAAAGCTAAGATGTTTACGACAAAAAAAAAAACCCCCTTCAAGGGTTTTTCTCTAATTTTGAAAAGCTGAGCTAAGTCATCGTGTTCTGTTTTTATAGTTGCTGAATTAAGAGAGGTAAATGACACCTGCTGTTGTTGTTCTTTGAGCTTAGCATTCTCTTCCATCAAGTGAGCTACTTCGAGCTCCAACTCTTTCGTGTAAGCCTGAGAGAAACACAGATGCCAAACCTCGCTTTAAAACAATGGCAAAATTTATAGGTAAAAAGGAAAAAAAAAAAAAGGCTGCTACTTTGCCTGTTTTCTAGCCCTAGAACGAGCGGCGGATTCACGGTTCTTCACCATACGCTCATGGCGTCTATCAGCGGTATTATTATTCTTCCCATCACCGTCGCGAGAAACCCTCTTCTTCCCAGCATTATTATTATTATTATTACAAGCATGGTCGCCGTCTTCCCCAGCATGTGTAATAATGCGCTGCTGATAGCCATTATCATCACCATGGAGAAACATCGAGGAGCCGAGGTACTGATGATGATGATGATGGTGACCGCCGCGAGCCGCCGAGCTCAAGGTCAGCATCGTCGGCGGAGGCGACGGAGGTACGGAGGAGGCCGTCGGGTCCTCTCCGGCGAAGAAGTCTTTGAGGATCATGGGGTGGTGGCCGTGGTGGTGGTGGTGGTGGTTCTGATGATGGCGGCGAGGCAAGTCTACCTCGTCGGAGATACTCAAGCCTATGTCTTTCCACACTTCTTCCATTGCTCTGAGCTCGAAATAAAGCAGTAGCAGAAAATCTACCCCATAATAAACTGAAACTCGGAGGAGTAAAAATGCGAGAAAGGGTAAAGAATGGGAGGGGTGTTTTCGTCATTACCACTGCATTGTCATGTCAAAGGATGATAGCTGCCACGCCCACGCGTCCGTAGGGCACAGTTGGAATGATGATGTGAAGTGTTCTTACTCACCATCCATTGACGATTCCGTACTGTTGGTGTTGTACTATACTGTAACAACAGAGTTACTGGGCCTGGGCCCACATCAAAGCCCAATAAAGTAGGCCCAATTCGAAACGACGGAGCTTTGACTTTTCAAAATCAGTCAACATACAAGTCAGCTCGCCCTCGATGCTGTGTAATAATGGATTATTTGAATTGGATTCATCGCCAGCAACGTAAACTAATTGTGATTGATGTCAGTTTGTCGTTTATCCCAAAATATGGATTTGTTTAATGGGAATGAAAGGTTGGTTGGAGTAATGTACAAAAAGGGGACGATAGGGAACAGTGATGTGTAACTCACGCATTGTGTATGCTTTTCCCCATAAGCTGAACTAAACCCAGATCTGCCCGCCCTCTGATTTCCGTCTCGCATTTTTTTTTTTTTGGTGAGGAGCAGAATTCAGAAGCTGAAGGAAACGATTTTGCGGGCGGCGGATCTGTTTGGTTCGGGGAATTGGTTTGTTTGATTGTCGGAATGGAGGCAGAGAAGAAGTCGTCTGTCTCCGATGTCGGCGCGTGGGCGATGAATGTCGTCAGTTCTGTGGGGATTATCATGGCGAATAAGCAGCTCATGTCCGCCAGTGGATATGCTTTCAGCTTCGGTACGTGTTTATTGAGCTTATGTTGATTGAGTATTCAGCGTTGATTGAGCTTCTATAGTTTTCTCCATCTTCTTTCCGATTGATTGATACTGCTGTGGGATTTGAGGTTGTTATTGATTTCATCTTCTCAGCTACAACATTGACTGGGTTTCACTTCGCTGTAACGGCTCTTATTGGCGTGATATCGAATGCTGCTGGCCTTTCTGCTTCGAAGCACGTCCCCTTTTGGGAGCTTCTGTGGTTCTCGATCGTAGCAAACATGTCGATCGCAGGGATGAATTTCAGTCTAATGCTGAACTCAGTCGGATTTTACCAGGTCATTCTTCGAACATGCTTCTTTTTTCTGCTAACTTTTCGTTCGAACATTGAGTCCTCCTCTTACAGTACAGCCCTTGATGTCCCACAGATCTCAAAGCTGAGCATGATTCCCGTCGTCTGCGTAATGGAGTGGTTAATGCACGGCAAAAAGTACTCCAAAGAAGTTAAGATGGCTGTTGTCGTCGTAGTTATAGGCGTGGGAGTTTGCACTGTGACCGACGTCAAAGTGAACGCTAAAGGGTTCATTTGTGCTTCCGTGGCAGTCCTCTCTTCGTCTCTGCAGCAAATTGTGAGTAAATTGTTGCCATTGAAGAAATAGAAAACCTTTCCCACTTTTATGTTTATATGGCTTATTTTTGGTTGGTTTCAGTCCATAGGCTCATTGCAGAAGAAGTACTCGATAGGATCATTTGAATTACTGAGCAAAACAGCTCCTATACAAGCTGGTTCCCTCCTCGTTTTAGGACCTATAGTCGACTATTACCTCTCTGGGAAACTAATACCCAAGTACAGCTTCACTTATGGAGTCATCGTAAGCACCATATAACCTTCAACTAACATCATACGATCTGTTACTTAGTCCCTTCTTACATCTAAAACTCGACCTTCAACGCATATGTGCAGTTTTTCATTCTCTTGTCTTGTTCACTCGCCGTCTTCTGCAACGTGAGCCAATACCTATGCATAGGACGATTCTCGGCGGTCTCTTTCCAAGTCTTGGGACACATGAAGACTGTCTGCGTCCTTACATTGGGTTGGGCTCTGTTCGACTCCGAGCTCACCTTCAAGAACATATCGGGCATGGCTGTTGCTGTCTTGGGAATGGTGTTCTACAGCTGGGCAGTTGAGATCGAAAAGAAGGAGGCGGCTCATTCGAAGACAGCGAAGAACAGTATGACCGAGGAGGAAATCAGATTGGTCAGGGAGGCGATTCCCGCCAAGGACGTCGAGCTTGGGGAGTCAAAGTGATTGATGAAATGCTGCAAAGAGATCAAGAGTTTGTTGTATCTGGTCTTTATAGAGTGTTTATCTGATTTGTTTTGATTTTAAGTTAATTCTGAACTTGGGTTTCCATAAGAGGGGAGCAAAAGGAAGCTGGAGAATAGAAGATAGAGAGAGCCTTAAAGGTGTGTTGGACTTGGAAAGATGTGTGTACTTTATATTATAAAATATTTATATATATATATGTATGTATTCTGCATCTTTGAATTTGATATGTTATAATCTATGGGGGTCGGGGATCTATTTGTAGTTCTATGTTAGCAAAACTAAGGGTGTGATTCTCAATTAAAGGATGTTTATATGTAGATTTATTTAATTAAAGTGCTATTTGATATATAGTAAGATGTCAGGTCCCACTAGGGGTGGTAAACAGGTCGGGTTGGGTCACCTTCGGGTTCAACCCGTTTAATAAACGGGTTGAAAACTTCAACCCTGACCTGACCTGTTTACTTAAACAGGTTGAAAAATCAAACCCAAACCCAACCTGCTTTAACCCTAACCCAACCCGCCAACCCGTCAACCCGTTTAAAATTAAAAACTAAAAAAGAAAATAACAATTGACAGAATTATAACTCCAAATTAAACTAAAAAGGAGAAATAATGCAATTTTTTTTGCTATAAATTCATTTGCGAGCGTGAGAGTGGATAGAGAATTATGGTTAATCCTTTTATGTTATTTATATTAATAATATTTTAACAATATATATTATTCGGGTTAAATGGGTTGATTTCGGGTTGGTTTCGGGTTGAAAATCCGAACCTTAACCTTACCCACTTAATAATTGGGTTGGGTTCGGGTTTACCCATTTACGTAAACAGGTCAAAAATGCTAACCCGAACCTGCTATTTTCGGGTGCGGTTCGTGTCGGGTTGGCGGGTCGGGTCAATTTTTAACAGCCCTAGGTCCCACATAAATTTCATTTAGGTTTTAGGATCCCGTAGAAATTTTTTAGTTTTAAGGACCCGATACCCGAAAGTGTTTTTCAGTACCACTTCATGTACCTCTAGTTGTAGTATCACTTCATGGTTCTGCAGTACCAATTCATCTTTCTGCAATACTACTTCATTGTTCTGTATAAAACGATAGTTGATACTAGTTCATATACACTGTACAACACTTGCATAAATTTTAGGTACTTATCTCTAGATTTTACAAAAATTGGGTATTTATCCTAAAAAATTTCTGACAGGGGCTAAAAGCTAATTTAAAATATCTTTTGGGGCCCGAAAGTTAATTAGCACACGGATTAATTTAGGCCCAGCGCTTCTATTGTTTTGTTTTGAGTAACGTTTTCTGATAAATGGTGTCGAATGATAGGTTACACTTGGTGAAGAAGCGCGTGGACTGAAGCGTCAAAGTGACGTGGAAATCAAGGGTAAACTGCACATGGCGATCGTCTCTTGATTATATTGGAATTTTCTGAGAGATACTTTCATATATTAGACATTGCTTACCCGCGTTTGAATCGCGTACGCATCGATCTCGAATTTCTGCTCTGCGTCCGACTTGTCCTCTATTTATAGAAAGGTTGGTTGTTATTTTCATGGTAATTTCGTTGTTATACATCTTTATCTAGCCTGGGATCGAGTTCGATTCGATTTATTGCGCTATCAATTTTGTGAAGATTAGGGTTTTAGGAGATTTTGTTTGCATCCGATGGTGAAGGAGACTGGATACTACGATGTACTGGGTGTGAGTCCGACGGCCACGGAGGCCGAGATTAAGAAAGCTTATTATGTGAAGGTATGGATATCGTTATTCTGTTCATACTCGAGCTTCTTCATTCCGATGATTGGCGTTTAAAATTCCGTTTGCAACGTAACTTTTTCATTGCGGGATGCAGAATATACTTGTTCATGTTTTTGCTGTGGTGTTATGTTATGTTCGCAAATGATTTTTTTTTCTGGAATCTTTCGTTTGTCCTTTTCTGAGTTTGGGTATTCGATGCTGCAGGCTAGGAAGGTTCACCCGGACAAAAACCCCAACGATCCCCAAGCAGCTCAGAACTTTCAGGTGCATCATCTTCTTAGAGTAAAACTTTAATTATTTTGTGCGAAGATTTGTTCATTCAGAAGACACTGAGCAGGAATTGATTTTAGGAGAAATCATTATTCAGAACCATTATAGAGGATCGAAGTGTTGGTTAAGTACTATGTACGTTTAAGTAGGCCTAATGTTTTGTTTCTGATCAGATTCTTGGTGAGGCCTATCAAGTTCTTAGTGATCCTACACAAAGACAAGCTTACGATGCACATGGGAAGTCTGGAGTTTCAACGTAAAGTGCTTCAGATATACTGCTTCATTTTCATAAAATTTGTGTGCTGGTGATATATATTCATACTTGACCCTTACCTTTCTTAAAATATCTCTTTCAGAGACTCTATTATTGATCCTGCTGCAATCTTTGCGATGCTTTTTGGAAGCGAGCTTTTTGAGGATTACATAGGCCAGCTAGCCATGGCATCAATGGCTTCCTTAGATGTTACAGCAGAAAATGGAGAGTTCGATCCAAGACAGTTGACAGAAAAGATGCGGGTAACATTATCCACTTGCCCATGTTTGGTTGAATAAACTAGCTTCTACGTGCTTGTTTAATTTAGTATCTAGTGTAATACTTTTCTTTATTAGAATAAACATCATCAAACAAAAATTTACTGAACGCATCATTTTCAAGAGTCACGGGAAGTTTCAATACATTTCCCAATCTGTGAAAATGTTTTCCTTGGTTACATTTATCTATGTGGTATGTCAACATTTTGTCCTTACACTTTGTAGACTATTCAAAAGGAAAGAGAAGAAAAACTCGCGCTTATACTTATAAACAAACTTAACACGTATGTCCAAGGAAACAAAGAAGAGTTCGTCCATCATGCTGAAGCTGAAGTGGCAAGACTATCCAATGCTGGTAAGATATTACTTGCAGTCTTATAGTATTGACTTTTGCGCAAACATATCCATTAATGTGTGTTCCATGTTTACTAGCTCATTCCCTATTAACATATTATAATATCTCCAATGTCAGCTTATGGCGTGGATATGCTTAGTACCATTGGCTATATATATGAAAGGCAGGCTGCCAAAGAGCTTGGGAAGAAGGTGATGCTCTTGGGTGTGCCATTTGTTGCTGAATGGTTTCGAGATAAAGGACACACCATCAAATCTCATGTAACTGCTGCAACAGGTTTTTTCCCTTGTGCTTATATGAAAATGGCGATGCAGTTATTTATTATTTATTCTTTGTTATTCTAATTATTATTTTATCTAACTATGTATGATTTAACCTTGGTTTTGTACCATCAGCAATTTTTATGGTTGTCCAATATATTTTCCTTTTTTTGCTAGAGAAGGTAAATTAGGATTTTTCATATTAAACCAGGAGATTGACACTATAGCGGACAAACAATACAGAAAATATCAGATAATAACCATCCACTTTCTCTTTAGGTGCGGTCTCCTTGATTCAGTTACAGCAAGACATGAAGAGACAGCTCAGTGCTGAAGGAAATCGCACAGAACAAGAGATTGAGGAATACATGCAGTCGCACAAGAAGTTGATGACCGATTCCCTGTGGAAGCTCAATGTGGCTGACATCGAGGCGACCCTCTCCCATGTTTGTCAGACGGTATTAACTGCCTTGATGATTTTTTATCTTTAGTCATCTTATCTGTTATTTTTTCTCATGCATCGTCTTTCTCACTTAGGTTTTACAAGATCCCAGTGTAAAGAAAGAAGAACTTCGACTGCGTGCAAAGGGCTTGAAAACCCTGGGAAAGATTTTCCAGGTTAAGACTATTTGGTTAATAAAATCCTCGCATGAATTCCAACTGGGAGCCTCTTCTAACTAGTCCTCTTTTCATTAAAATTTGTCATACTTCAGAGGGTGAAGACAGCCAATGTAAGTGAAGCCAAAAATACGCCGAGGGACCCTTTTGAGAAATTTAGTCAAAGAGAACCAACCAATGCGGAGCCCTCTGGCCCATCTTCTAAGAATGCAGATGAGAGTGGTACATCCACTTCCCAGGTACAATAATAACTCGGCATTGTACTAGAACATATCTCTTCTTCGAAGGGTTGGCCCATTTAATATTCGAAGTTTACGTTCGATCAATCGTTGAAGTAACTGAACCATTTGTTATCCTTGTCATGATATTCAGAGCCCATACGTCGAGTCTCCACAGAATGTAGATGTTCCATTCAACTTTCCTATGCCAAGTGCACCTCAAGGTGCTTACCAGCGACGCTGAGCTTTATGGATATGCTGTCCTATGATTGTACTTATTTACATACGAGAAGATGAAATTCTTAACAGGTATTTTATTGGTTCTTCTTTTGCTACATAAGATTATGAGATCCTTGGCATGTATTGTTCTTTGTTTGGCGCTTGTAATTATAGCTGGTACGGCCTAGTTGTCGCGGGCACAAATAAATATGATTATTAGAATACTCTTAAATTGATATATTTCTGAAAAAACAATAAAGCAAACTGTAATGAATACGCTGGGCCTTACAAATGCGTCTCGGTTTGGGCCTCGAGTATTTAGGCTAGGCCCAGTAACTATTAGTGCACAGGAGAATAAAAGTGGCCTTCGCTGATGGGCATATGGCCCAGTGACAATTTGGGCCATTCATAAGTAGGCCTCTAGTATTTAGACGGGCCTCACGTACCTTAAGCCGAGTCTTGTTTTGGGCCTGGAGAAGCCATGGCCTTAATTGTTGGATCTGTGGCTCAACCAAGTATTAGGCCTGCAGTATCTAGAGTGGGCCTCACATGACGGGCCTAAAGGTCCAGCGTCATTTTGGGCCGCGATTATTTAAGATGGGCCTTACATGACGGGCTGAGCCACATTTTGGGTCTTGTGTATTTGACTGGGCTTGTATTGATGGGCCTTACGTCAGTTGTTATGGGCCTGCAGAATTTAGGCTGGGCCCTACACGACGGGCCTATACGGCCTGTCTGAATTTGGGCATGGAGTGTTTATGCCGAGCCTTTCACGGGCCTAATGGACCCCATGTACGCTATTAATGTGAGCCAGCCCATTGGCTCAGGCCCAGATTTCAACCTATCTGTTTCGTGCTATAGAGCTAAAGTCTGTACTCGTCGTAATCATAAGCATTTGGGAAGGACTAAAATATCATACAACACAGCACAAATAGAATAGTGGCAGAGGTACTATGTAACCAAATGCTCATCACATTAAGTCTAGACGACTCACAATAAACGATCATAAAATCCAACAAAAATCTGTTCTGGATGCAACGAAGTCAAGCAATACAAACCTTGGAGGTGATGAGGTGGCAGCCTCGTTTCAGGGCAGGGATTGTTACCGTCTTCTGAGCCCATTTGGGAGCCGTCACAACAGGCGATGCCGATGAAGCCATAATTCGCTGACGACGACGATTCTCGAAAGCAGTTCACGAAAATAGTTCTCAGCAGCTATTATCTGAATTAATGTGTACAATAGTTCGTAGGAAGTTCTTTCCGTGTGTGGGAGTGTTTAGTATCTTTGATCAATTGTATCACGGTCATATTGTAGGTTTGTCACCACGCACGCTTTTTTTTTTTTTTTTTTTGTGTGTTTCGGGGTTCCGTTTGTTTTATTTGTTTGCGTAGGTGTGATTCTTATCTTATGACTTAAATCAGTTGAAATTTGTGAACATTCCAAGTATTTCTAACACCCAGTTATATATATTCAGGTAAGTACGGGTCCATAATCCATTACATACAGAAAATAAAATTCTCTTAGATAACAAAACAATCCTTACTCCTCCTATTGCCATCAATTATGATCAAATCTACGAAGTCTCTCTCTCTCCCATCAAGTACGTGGACATTTTTCTCGTTGACGTGTATATATATCCAATTACTGCAGCATTTTCTCACATCCTAAAGCAAAAAGAAGAATGGCGGTGAAATGACAGCACTTTTGTAGGCGTAATGAATGGATACTGCAGCAAGTTATCGGCGAGTTTATCTTGTCAAATATGATAGGATCGGATGTCCAAATAACATCACGTATAAAGGGCTTCGTCGGTCGGTTCGATTCAGTATCAAATTTCGGTTCGATTTTTCGATTTTCGTTTTACGTATACTTAATTTGATATTCGAACCGTATTAATTTAGTTCAGTTCGATTATTTATAATTCGATTCGGTTTTTTTTGCTTCGATTTTTCGGTTAGTAATTTAATATCAACAAAACAAAATTATGAGCTAGAAAAATATAAAACAATTTATGAAACAATTCAAAGGTAAAAAAAAAACTTAAAAATGGAATAAATCTAACCAAAATATAGAAACATTTAACATGCTACTCCCTCTGTCCCAAATGGTTTTGTACATCTGGGATATGACGCGGTTTTTTAAGAAACTAAATATTTTAATAATATAGTACAATTAAAAGGTAAAAAGGTATATATTTTTACACGTCTTTTAAGAATATTTAATATTATTATATTAATTATTTGTAATAATTTTTTACTATAAAAGGAAATGTACAAAAGGAAATGAGACGCCCGAAATAGTAAAATGTACAAAATGATTTGGGCGGAGGGAGTACAAATTATTTGGGAGAAAAATAGTTTTTGCTTGGTGAGGAAAACATCTACATAAAAATGAAAAAAAATATATAACAATTAATTTATATGCACTGTATTGTTTACCTTATAGGAGAAAAACAAAAATGATTTCTAATATTTTTTCTATTTTTAATGTAGTTCTGTTTTTGGTTTTGCGTATGCTTATTCCGATATCCGTACCATTTTAATATGGTTCGGTTCAGTTTTTTCGGTTCCGATCTTTTCGGTTCGGTTCGGTTCTTTTCGATTCGGTCGAATTTTTCGGTTTTATCCGAAATTTGAACACTCGTAAACAGAATGCCCGGCAGCAAACACGTATCGGCAGCAAAACAAATAGCAACACAGTGAAAAATAGAAAGAAGGCGACGATATAACGTGGAAAACCCTCTTCAAATCGAAGAGGTAAAAACCACGAGACCAACTGTCTCAAGTCTACTAATCACCAAATCTTGTGCTGCAAATTACACTCAACATACCACAAGGATACTAGGCATAAGAAAAACGGCCTCAAACCACCACAACACAAAGATAAGATCAAATCGATCAAATCCTCCACAGAAACAACAGTCGACTTTGAAAAATCATAACTCACATACCAGACCTCGAAATCCAAAACGCTCCGGACAAAATGAAGATCCACGAGTCTTCTATCTTCGGTTAAAATTTCAGGTCGAACGAACACCACTTGCCCCTAAATGAGAATAATTCAAAACTACTGCTGGTAAAAGAGGTTGCAGAAAATTTTCTTCTTTGCTTGAGCTTATCGATCTTTTTTGCAGTAGGTGGAGTTCACCGATACGTATGATGCTGCTACTAACATATTTGAAGCTAAGTGGACAGAGAATAAATCTCAAAACATGGGCTTTGTCAGGATTATCGGCTTAGAAAAAAAATACAAAATGATTTTTTTCTTCTTCACATGTCTAAGTGGGCGTCGTAGTCAAAGGTGTGCAGCATTCATGCTTGGGGTACTTGCCTATAAAAGGTCATCGAGAGATCAAATGAATATCATCCCATTGGGGTCCGCTGGCACGCCAACAATTGGTATGAGGGCCAAGTTTGGGTTTTATATATAATATTTATCGTATGCGTTGTGGTTGTCCCTAACGTGGACCATGCACATCAAAAAATAAGCGCTATTATATAGCCCTTGTAACGGTGACGAAAATAAGCTGGCACGAGTCCAATAATTATCTGTTGCAACGTCGTCGGAGGTATGGTACACGACTGAGCCGAAATTATGACGGCAAATTCGATATTGAGAATTCAACGGGAAAAATTTCTCACTGTGAAAATTGCCCCATTAGAGCATCTCCAACGCCACATCAAACTTGGCGTTTTCCCTTGAATTTGGGGGGGGGGGGGGGGGGGGGAAAGGATCTCCAACCCCACGCCAAACGCCACCCTAAATACGGCGACCGCTACAGTGCCACGTGGGGGGGGGGGGAAAGGATCTCCAACCCCACGCCAAACGCCACCCTAAATACGGCGACCGCTACAGTGCCACGTTATCTTTAGCGGAGGACTGTTTCCCCTCTTTTTTTTCAAAACTTTTGTTTTTGAATCTGTAAATATGATTTTGGAGAATAGAAGACAGGAGAAGTGGGAGAAGACGATGACTGGGACAGATGAATCATTTATTTATTTGCTTTTCAGTTTTTTATCGTAAATGTTCAGTTTTTTTTTAGTTATTTTTTTTATATAAAAAACACTTAGTTATTTACTCCATATATATATAATACTTCAATAAAAATTACTGAAGTAATATGACTTGGATATCCATATATTTTTTTCTTGAATTTTAAAACACTCGTGTAACTTAGTTTGGGATATTATAATGTTATAAGAAATGATTAAATTTAATTTATAATTAATATTGGAACTTAAAATAAATAGAAATTAAATGGAATATTAGTTTAGAGAAAAATATAGAGGAGATTGTTGGAGGTATTGTTACTAAAGAGAAATTTAACTTTAGTAGCGTTATATATACGGAAAACTGTTGGAGATGCTGTGAACTACCCAAACATTATATCCATAAACAACTACTAAGCAAGTGGGAGTATATAATCATCGATCATGTCTGGGCAATTAAGTAACGAATGCACGGCGATTGGAATTGATTTGGGAACGACTTATTCTTGCGTTGCAGTTTGGCGTCACGACCGTGTTGAAGTCATACCCAATGATCAGGGAAATCGAATTACGCCTTCTTACGTTTCTTTCACTGAAAGCGAACGTCTCATAGGCGATGCTGCCATGAATATTGCGCCACTCAACCCAGCTAACACTGTTTACGGTGCTGATGCTATATAAGTTTTACTTTGTTCAAACAACAATATCATATATGTTTTTTTTCTTCTCGTAGTTTATCATATATAGTTGCCACGTTACAGATGCAAAGAGGTTGATAGGTCGAAGATTCAGCGACCCTATTGTCCAGAAAGATATTATGCTTTGGCCATTTAGAGTGGTCTCTAAGGATGATGATGATGATGATAAGCCATTGATTGGGGTTACCTACAGAGGCCAAGAGCAGAGTTTTGCTGCCGAAGAGATTTCTTCGATGGTACTCATAAAGATGAAGGAGATTGCAGAAGCTTATCTTGGTTCGACAGTAAAGAAAGCTGTTATTACAGTACCAGCCTACTTCAACGATTCCCAAAGGAGGGCGACTAGGGATGCTGGAAGAATTGCTGGGCTCGAAGTGTTGCGTATAATCGTTGAGCCAACTGCTGCGGCCGTTGCCTATGGCCTTGACAAGAAAACGTCGTCCGCCGAAAAGAACGTGCTCATCTTCGACCTTGGCGGTGGCACTTTCGACGTATCTCTTCTAACCATGACTGATAGTGTCTTCAAGGTTAAGGCGACGACAGGCGACACCCACCTCGGAGGAGCGGATTTCGACAACAGAATGGCGAATCATTTCGTGAAAGAACTGAAGAGGAAGCACGACAGGGACGTAAGCGAGAACCCTCGGGCATTGAGGAGATTGAAGACGGCCTGCGAGGCTGCAAAGAGGAATCTTTCTTTCATGACGCATGCAACCGTCGCGATCGATAGTTTGTGCCCGGGAGTTGATTTTCGCTCGACGATAACACGTGCAAAGTTCGAAGAGCTCAACGGGGATTTGTTTCAAGAGTGCATTGTGCACGTGGAGAGGTGTTTGACCGATGCTAAGATGGAGAAGAATCGAATCGACGAGGTGGTGCTTGTTGGTGGTTCGACTCGAATCCCGAAGGTGCAGAAATTGCTCGAAGATTTCTTCGTCGGCAAGCAGCCTTGCAAGAGCATTCACCCCGACGAAGCAGTAGCCTGCGGTGCTGCTGTTCAGGCAGCTATTCTTAGTGGCCGTGGAAGCCGTGTGATTAGAGACATCGTGTTGTTGGATGTCACGCCATTATCTCTTGGTGTCTCGATCAACGGGGGTGAAATGTGTGTAGTAGTGCCCAAGAATACGACATTTCCCACCAGGAAAGAACTCGGTTTGACCACCAGATTTGATAACCAAACTAGCATGTTGTTCCCGGTGTATGAGGGTGAACGGCCTAAAGCGAGCGACAACGTTCTTTTGGGCAAATTCGCTCTGCATGGTATTCCTCCTGCTCTGAGGCGTGTTCCTAAGCTTACGGTGTGCTTTGATATCGATGCGAATGGAATTCTAAACGTGTCTGCCAAAGATGAGGGAAGTGGCGTGAAAAATGAGATAACCCTCAGCAATGTCGACGGCCTGCTGTCCAGCGTTGAGATCAACAGAATGCTGATGCAAGCCGAGAGGTTTAAGGAAGAAGATGAGGAGCTTAAGAAGAGATTTGAGGCCAAGAATTCGCTCGAGAATTACGTGTACGGGACCAGAGCCACTTTCTATACCAGAAAATCTGCTATGAACATCAACTCTGTTGACGTTGAGAAAATAGAAGATGAGATAAAATCTGCGATGGAGTGGTTGAATGAGCACCAAAATGCTGAAGCGCACGTTTTCGAGGCCAAAAGGAAGGCGCTGATGAGCGTTTGGGATCCGATTGTTGCTAAGTTTGTCTCATTCTGTTAGAAGTATCATCTGCATTTCGTTTATGACCATGATGTTGTTTTGTACTTTATTGTGCAAGGTCTTATGTGAACATGCTTTAAGAAGTGGTAGGTTAGACAAAATATGGTTATGTCTGAATTTTTTGTCATCGGCTGCCTTACCTTAGTTGCCTTATAAGTTAAGGTGTGTTATGTATTTTGACCATGTATGTATGCATGAACGTATGAAAATTATGTATGAAGAAGAATTGCAGTACCATCCTTTGCTTCTCTTCTACGTTGTTTCCTTTAGTATTCAAACTCATTTACAAAGAGAAACCAACAGTAAGCATATTCTCCTCTGTTTCTCTTTCCAACTTCAACCTCTCATGTGACCGTAAACTCCAACACATTCTAAAGCAAGAAATTAACCACTGAGCAGAGCATGTCTTTATCAACATTTGATGTTATCTGTTCGATTTTCCTACTCTTATTAAGTTGCTGATGCTGAGGTCTGAGCGAACAAAGTCCAACTTAATTATTAAGGATCACTTGTTTCGCGTGCAGAGCAAACCTTAATCCAGCCTTTAATTGTTCATGTTTTCGTGCGGAGGAGTTGTATGAGCCTTCGGTTTTGGTTGGATCATATTTTACTACACATTTTACATTTATCAAATGGTATCATAGGACCAGATCCAAATCATGGCGCAGATGAAGCAAAGAAACCAAGAGTTATTTAAACTTGCTAATCTGAGCCAGCCCATTGGCTCAGGCCCAGATTTCAACCTATCTGTTTTGTGCTATAGAGCTCGACTCTGTACTCGAAATCATTGCTCAAGAACAAAGGTGTTTCATAGTCTAACTAGGAAGCATTTGGGAAAGAATAAAACATCATACAGCACAGCACAGCACAGCACAGCACAGCACAAATAGAGGAGGGGCAGAGGTACTATGTAACCAAATGGGATGAAATAGCTCATCACATTAGGACTAACGACGATTTATTTCCATACTTAAATCCCATTAAGAGTGATGACGATTTTGCGTGGGGTTGCAGCATCACGGTGTTCGCACAGCCATATACCCTAAGAAAAAGAAACGGTAACAAAATCTCGTCCGAGAAAAAGAATCGAGTTGGTAACTTAGTTCAATACCTGCCAAGTTCCCATGTTTAGTCTTCCATCGGTGATAGGCAGCCTGCACAAGGAAGGCTTCTCATGAATGAAAATTCAATGAACCGATTGAACCAAAGCAACGTTATTACTAAAATGTTTTCATAATCTGATCTCACGTTAAGGAGCAGCCGAACATGGATGACTTAATGTGTGCCGGCATGTCATCTGGACCTGTAATCAACATTCCGCATGAGAAAATGAAGAACGATTTGCAATTGAATGCCTGAATTGAATATGTATATTCAATGAGACAACAGCTCAAGGAAATAAGACAGATACACCCTTCAACGATATCAGCTAATGGTTCGGCTGGCCAAACCGACTGGTTAAACAGATTAAACATGCATATAAATAATTAAGTTCATATCTTGGGAAAAAGTCAGATCTAAAGCCCTTTAACAGTTAACTTAGTTTATATTGGGGGTGGTATGCAAACTTACCTTCAAGGGTATGTCTCCATGGTGCGGATGATCCCTGAAAACCATGAACACCGTTAACTAAAACATCATCTACGAAGGTGGATTGATGTTTCTCCATGACTCGGGACAATTTACCTCGGGAACGACTTTGTTTAAAAATGTCTCCGTATCATATCTGACATCTGAGTCATAGTTCTCATTTACTGTCAACGAAGCACTAGTGTGCTGTACTGTTACCAAACATATGCAGCGGAGTTTGAGGAGGAGGAAAGAAAAATCTAAGCGAAGAACTTGCAAGAAATTTTTGAAGATTAAGAGCTCTTTATATTCGTGAACTTACAGAAGAAATGGGCTAAGCCACACTTAAACCCCGATAAATCCTGCCCAATCTCCTTCAGAATCTGAAACAAGGCAAAAAACCAATAAGCAGCAAAAACCTATACCCTTTTTGCTTTGCTTCCCGATTTTTTACCTGTCTGATCAAAGAAATAGCTCGAAATTCTAAAAGAAACTAATTCGTATCTGATCAAAGATAAAGTGGCTTTTCTACATCGAGCAAGAGCCTTGCCAAATTCAAGGATTGTCGGCCTACTTTCGAGATAGACGACTCACAATAAACGATCATAAAATCCTACAAAAATCTAGATGCAACGAAGTCAAGCAATACAAACCTTGGAGGTGATGAGGTGGCAGCCTCGTTTCAGGGCAGGGATTGTTACCGTCTTCTGAGCCCATTTGGGAGCCGTCACAACAGGCGATGCCGATGAAGCCATAATTCGCTGACGACGACGACGACGAAGATTCTCGAAAACGGTTCTCGTACAGAAATTGTTACAGCCAAATCGGCTGATGCTGGGACCAAACTGTGACGGTATCTGCTTCGGAACCGATACCAACGAAGACGATGTCGGCGCTGATGCTGTTACGAATAGTGAAGCTTGCATTTCCGAAAAGCTTCTCGAAATTCCCAAAATTTTAACACCAATTTCTTTGCGTTGCACGCCCCGACTTTTGTGTTGTAAATCCAATTCAGCCCAAGAAAATATCTCTCAGTTTGGGCCCTGCACGACTCATGCTGGCCAGTATTTACAAAACCTTTTCAACAAAATTTAAAGAATAATATATATATATATATGAATATTGACTTCTTTCTCTATGATTTTGGAACTAGAAAGAGTTCGACCTCACATTTAATCGAAGTAACGCGTATATTATATTATAATTTAAAAAGAAAAATTTATTTATCATGAATTAAATATAGAATTATAATTAATTAAATAATAGTTAATAATTAACTAAAATATTAAATAAAGGTAGTGATTTTATAATTGAGCGGTTTGAATTTTTGTAATTATTAATTCAATTTTCTTATCTAAGATATGGGATTAATTAATTTTAGATAAAATATGATTGGTTGAACTTGAATTGACAGACCAAATTTAAATTAAAACGGTTTGCATAGGGGTAAGGCTATTTATAAAATAGAATAGATAACCGAATAATGTAATAACATCAACCAAATAGTAAGAACATCTTAAAACCACCTAGACCTGAATTTGAAAAACATATCCTCTATATACATTTAAATGTAATTTTCTTGTGATGTTGACACGTGTCATGTCCATTAAATTCTTTTAATTATTTATTTCTTAATAAAACCACCCCACACTGGCTTCCTAAAAAAACTAATCAGCCATGTTCTATCTTTTTTTTCCAAGATAACTTGCTATTACCACAAAACAAATACAACGAGCTAAACAGCTCACGAAGCCCTCTGGTCACATCACAAATGCCAGTAGGGAGAAAGTCCTCACAAAGAGGAAAAGACACTCCTATAAAAGGAGACAAGACACCTCACAAGGAGGAGAAGACACTCCTACAAGAGGAGACTAAGTTCTCACATGGGAAAAATGAGCTGAAAGAAAACAACTCTTCAGTGCAACAACAAGAGAATAAAAGAACCTACTAAAAATCAAGTTTAAAACTCCAACTTAATGGCTATTAAACTAATTTGAAGTACTACTCCCCCTCCTCCGTCTTCACCCAAAAGAGCTTGTCTTCATCAGAAAAAAACCCGAACATCTGACACACGGACAGTGAGGCGTCAGGCTAGGACAGCGAGCCGGCGGTCGTCGAGTTGGCTGCAGCTTCGGCGAGGTGGTGAGGTGGTGGAGGGGCGGCAGCTGCCGCCGCAGCTTCGACGAGACGCCGGCAGGGCGGGGCGGCGACGCTCAGCAGCGACAACCGGTGGAGGCCGAAGGCGGCAGTGTAGGAGGGGGCCGGCATGATGGTGGCAGGCGGTGGAAGGCGCAGACGGCGGTAGACGTTCGAAATTTTTATTTTTATTTTTAGTTTTTTTATTTTTTATTTAGAAGAAACTAGGAAAAACTTGCAAAAAGGAGGGCTCCCCCTACCTCCATGTTCCCCCCTACCTCCATTAATGGAGGAGGGGGAGGAAGGGGAGGAGGGGGAGAGGTGGCGGCTAAGGGAGTTTCTAGGGTTGGGTTAGAGAGAAGGGGAGAAAAGATGAAGAGAGAGAGAGTCTCCCTCTTGTCCGTTACTGAGTAAATGATATGGTAGCCATGTTCTATCAAAAATAATTCTTTGATTAGTTAATTATAAATGATTAATTAATTCGTATAATGACTTAAAATAGATATAGCTAATTATGACCCGTGCAATGCACGGGCTAAAATTCCAACATAATAAAATGTGAAGGAATCCTAATAAAAACATTGCAACCTCTAGTGTGTGCCTCCCTCCTTTTCATCTTCTTACATCATAATACAACTACGTCAAAACCAAGGATGCCACGTAGGATCCATTATGCACAAATTCCTGGGAGTTAAAGCAGCTTCAACTAACTCGGCAACACACCTCTGCACTGATTGCGGTGGATCCATACCATTTTCCTCCTGTAAAAAATACAAGGGACAGAGCTCCATGTAAGAAAATCAAACGGCCCGACAAATAAGCTTACGTTTTTCGATTGCGAGGAAATAGTTCAAAAGTCGGTCGTATTAAGTGTAGGAATATTACTTCTAGTTATAAGGCCAAGATTCCAAGCAGCAATAACATTTAACACTTACACTGATAGTATACGAGTACATACCTCTTCAGATACGAACTGGGGGGCTATTACATTGATTCGGTTTATCACATGGCCGACATTTAAGTTGACTTTCTCCTTGAGATCTGCGCTACTCAGATTGCCCCCTCCGCCAAGTGGAGGAAGAGGCAGCCCAAGGGGTCTCCTCCACGACCAAGATATCAACTCATCTCGGAAAAACATGGCCAAGTGATGCCATAAATGTTGATTTTGCTGCGCAAGGGAGAGAATGGTGAGAAAGAATATATATATATATATGAAAATATTGATTGTAAGGAAAGGCAACATACTTTGGGTGAAACTACAGCCTGTGAAGCCGCACACATAGCAGAGACGACAAGGCCTTCGACGCCAAAATGAGAGAAAAACGCCTGGAGATTTCTAGTCAGTCGAAAAGGCACCGTTTCGTTGAACTCAATCATTCCATTTGAATCGTACGCAGGATGGAAATCTGTCTGGAATATTTTTCCAGTATTCTTTGCGAAGAGAATCTTGTTTGGAGATCTTCCTCCGATTTGTAGCATATATGACATGAAGCTAGAGAGGGCCAACTGAACGGCAAATTGCTTCTTAAATACCCACGTATGGTTTCCATTCGACAGAGTTTTGTACATGAACTGTGAGAATATGCTGTCTGTCACTATGGTTTTCGTTATGTCGTTGTACGTCTGCAGTCGAAGATCCACAACAGCTTCAGGTGATATCTGGCCATTTATTGCTTGGTTCAACTGTTCTTTGAAATACGTAACAGGAAAATCTGGCTCTCTATCATTCCTAGCACAATGGTTCTCATACACCTCAAGGAAAGTGCTGTACATCAGATCGTCTTCAACCATGCGTACCTACGTACAAGTGGGAGGGAGAGGGGGAGGGGGACAAGAATCTCAGAGTCAGCAATGGATACAGTGGATTTAAAGGGAAAAAACAAAGAAAACAGTACACAAGCCTCTATCAGAAGAGAAACATTAAAATGTCAAGTGTAAACTGTAAACGGAGGTATGTTTCCAACATCAAATATCTACAAGCATTAAGAAATATGGAAGCGGAATTACCTGAGACCACACTGGTATTATAATTGGAGTGTGGATAGAAATGTGGCGACGCCTTGACTCCTTGTGCTTATCAAACATTCGGTTCATTACACGGAAAAGCTGCAAGATCCTTTCATCACTCCTAGCGTTGGGAGTCAGAGATGTCTGGACTATAAAATGGCGCTGGGAGCCATCAGAACCCATAAGAGTCAGACGCCTGAAACTGCTACCATGCCTTCTAACAATGGGAACATCAGGCCCAACTCTGTCCAACTTAATAGTATGATCAGGTGCAACTTCCTGCGAGTGAAAAAAATAGCATCATGTAATTCGATATTGTCATACTACCACTAAATATTGCCGCAAAAGTAGCATTATTACTACCCCACATACCTGATCAGTAAAATATTGTCCAGGGACTTCCACATCAACAACATGAAAGTCACGTAAGACCCTGCTTTCATCCTCCAATTTCAACACAGCCGGAAACCGATCTTCAACGTTGCTTTGAAGTATGTTTTTCCAGTGTTTCAATCTTTCAGTTAGATCGGCTAACGTGGCTGGAAATGTGGCAGTGCTTTCAGGATCAAGGTCGCGCTCGAAATCCTGCTTGTATTCTCTCACAAACTCAACGTGCTTGTTCACAGCGTCGGCTGAGAAACAAGCTCTGCAAACACCAGAAAGTTCCTTTTTGAGAGATTGAGGAACTTCGGCTGTAGTCGCAGTTGGGTACTTGTAACAGCGATGGAGGAGAGCGTTAACAACAGCCAGCAGTCTCTCCTCAGGCAGCGTGACAACCGTGAACCAATTTCCGTAAGTAGAACCTGCAAAAGGTATTAGAGATTTCCCAATTGTCACGCCCATGTAAATGTAATATAAATTCTTCAAAATCATTGAAATCACTTTTAACTAAAGACGTCATAACTCATAATGAGACATAAAGCATTTGCAATCCTGCTTCTGGAGTTAGTCAATGATTTGCAATAAACAACATTTACGGTAAACGGGATTTGAGCAAAAAATAAGAAAGAAATTAATACCTCAAGTTCGCTAGCCAAATTTGTGTGTTTACTTCGAAGAGTCTCCATTATATCCTTCGCCGCCTCAAACGCACTTGCTGCACTGGCAACCAACCCCATGGCACCACTGCGTCTTAGCGAATTCTGGCCTCCTTCGGAATTTGATGAATTTTGTTGTAATGATTGGTCATTCCCTGAGGTTATGCTACTCTCACCAGCAACTGGCCTTTCAGTCTCTTGCACCTGGGAGCCACTTCCATCGGGTTGATTCTCAGATACTGATGTGCCTCCACCCCGTACAGCACCCGGTCCAACACCAGCAGCATTTTGCTGCATTCTTTGTTGCGCCATCGCCATTCTACTAAAATCAGTTTTGTTTGCAACATCACGCCGTTCAAGCAAATAAGTGCGGAGCCAGTAATACAGTGCCTGTGATTTGAAATTTAAGGATTACTGAACTGAAAATGCATACTAGAAGTTCAGTGTTGAACGAACAATGGTTCGTTGGTAAGACCTACCTGAGGGTAGACAGTGGCAACTTTGAGCAGCACAAGTTTGCAGTGAGGTGCTTCAGTTCTCTGGAGGGATAATAATAACTGGGGAATCCAAGAAAGCCAAACCCAGTGAGGGACTTGGTCCAGGTACTTATCGAATGACCTCCCCGCAGGTTCACTGGGAGCATCAAAGCTAAGGAGATATAAAACACGAGCCATGTGGCTCCTAGAATTAGGAATGCCAAACTTAATGCCCTGAAGGAAGCAGCTCACTGCATATTCTAACCAGATATCGTCATGTGTTTCTTTAAAGGCCTGTAGGGAAAAAACAAAATTGCTTGATGTAATGAGGAAAGGAAATACATCATTATTAATTCAACGACAAGTGGTCCATACCATGTCACAATAATTTCCCCAACTAATCCACCCTTTAGGCAAATTTTTGAAAAGGCTGATAGCATTGGAGTATGAAAGATTGGCACCTTCACAGTCATTGAGCTTCAACAAGAAATCACCTTTAAGGCGTAATATTTCAGCCTTATTTTTTACAGGAAAATAGTCGAGGTTAGTGCTGTTTATCAAATTAAGACCACTAGGCAACTCTCCCTTCATTTCCAAGTATGACTTTGCTTGTTCTCTTATTTTAATGAACGCCTCCTGCAAAGAATAAATAGAAAATGGCGCACAAAATAACAAAGATAAGCAACATAGAGCATAGACACATGGCACGGAAAGGTTGTTAAACAGATGTCGTAAGTTCACAATTCATGGTACCTGCACTTCCATAGTAGAGTGCCCATACATCTTTTCCAGAATAGAGACACAAACATCATATAAACCATGCTTTCTAGCAATGTGTGCCAGCTTATTGACATTCCATGCCTTGTCACGGAAACCAAGATGATGCAGTTGTGGATTTGTATTGCTAAAATCTTTAAACGCGTCTATGACTACATTATACATCTCATTTCTCCATTGAAGCAGATCATACCATACAGACGTATTGTCCCATTCATTTGGAGTTCTCAATCTCCACGTTTCAAGGATGTCTTTAAGATCTGCATACAATCCACTCTGCACAGCACCGACGGGATTTCCAGAGGGTTTATTCCCGTTAGAAATATCAACTATGATCTTTGCTGACTCCTGAACTTCAACTAGCTGTTGGAACTGTTGCAGCAGAGGTATTCTGGAATGAATAGACATTTCAGGCAATTGCCACCATTGCTCTAAAGCTAGGCTAACAGCTTTCCCAATGATATTTTCAGCTTCAGGAACTCCATTTGTTTGCTTTTCGTGCAGTGCAAAATAAGACTGAATGATACGAAGTTTTGGAGTTTCTTCTAGTTGAGCTTTAGGAATAACTTGATCTTTCAAGTACGCCCAATCAGGCTGTTTCCAGAGACTATCAAGCAGAATGTCATAATTTTCGACAGCTTTCCCAAACTCAGAAAGCGCATCCCATTGCCCAAGTTGGTTTGCACAATGGAGCCACTGCTCCTCCCAAAGACACATTTCAGGTTTTGCTATGGCGTTATTGTAAGTCCCTTGAGTTGCCTTCATCATGGCCTGGTAGAGAAGGCTCTGTGCTTGTTGCCAAAATCCATGCTGAACGAGTGAAAGAGCAGATCTGGTTTCTGAGGTAACAGAACGTTTTATCCATAGACCACACCTCATATCTTCTTCATTGAGCAAACGATAAAGCTCGGCCAGCGACTCGGAACACTTAGTATCATTCTGAAATAGCATAACGTGACTCTCAAGCAATGCTAAAGAAATGTGCCATGCATTATATGTCTTTCCTATGTATTTGATTAGTTCGCTGGGCATCCGGGGCTGAGGGTGACTTAGTTGAAGTCCTTCTAAAAGGGCCTGCACAACATTTGGTCGATGTCCTTGCTGTCTCTTGTGATAATCCTTTGATAAGAGAGCAATCATAGGCTTAGCGAGTGCCATCTGTTCTTCCTTATGTAGTGTTACCCAAACAATAGGAAAGATCAAAACCCATAAATGATAGGCAACATATGCATCAACATGGGCCAGCTCTCTAAGTGGGACAATAAGATCTGCCACCTACAACACGTAAGAGGTTCTCTGATCAATACGTTGCTATATATGCTAGCGTGAAGATCAGCAGTGCACTTCAGACAGTAAAAAACACCAAAAAGGCAGTGGGAACTGAGGACATAAAAGCACTTGCAGGTAAATGCCTAAATGATGAGTAAACTCAAAATGAGAGACAAGAATGAGGCACTTTTTGATACAGATTAGCATCAAAATTTTTGGGGGAACTAGAACTTGTTCCATAGTTTTGCAGAATTAGTTCAACTGTGGAAAATATCTTTCCAACGTAAACAAACGAAAACAACTCAGATGTCCATTTGTCTTAAACATTCATCTCCATGTGTAGACGATTTTGTTCCAAAAAACTCAGTTCAATGAATGCTCCAGGTTGAAGAAACTAGAAGCCAATAAACGGTGGCATATTTTATGGATAACCAACTAATTGCCACATATAAACATAAAAATAAGTTTAGCAGAAAGTATTTGAAACAGGTAAAAAGTGAAATAAGTAATCATAATCAGAATATTTTTAATAAAATGTCAAGAAGCAGGTTAGAGAGAAATTTCTCCAAAGAATAACTTGTCATGAAGACAACTAGAGGATTGGTAGCAAACGTGGATAACTACGTGGATTTTCACGCAGGGACAGAAAGTTAAAACAAACTATGTGGTTAAAAACTCAGTAGCACTAGCACTCAGTTTGACTTTTTGCACTATGTTGTGCTAAACAATAATTTCATAACTAAGTAATCAGACTTAATAAATATACCTTAAGTTTGCTCATTTCATTTAGAAAATGAGCGTGCTTCGAAAAAAGCGTATCAAGTGTCATTGGAGATTCTTCAGAGACTTCAGGAATGTCAACAGCCATTGGTTGCACGCCCATAGAATCAGGAACTAAACCTGGCGCGAAAACAGGTAGCACCTTACCAGAATTTGGAGCAAGTGTAATAGGTTTCTCCTCAACTAATAAAGCCAAAATTAGATCAAGCCCTTGCTTAAGCCAGAACACATCACTCAAAGCCTCCCAATCCTGTATTTGAATGATATACTGCAGCCTCGTAAACAAAGTCTTTGCAAGGGATTCGTGATAAAGAGCCAAAAACTTCATTCGCATTTCAGGATCATTAGCTCGTAAACCAAGTAAAAACCGCCTCTCAACTTTCTGAAATACTTCCTGGCGTAATGATAGAGGATACCTGCAAGTAAGGTAGATTAACAAATAGCGAAATACCTGCTCATCAATAAAATGATAGCTACCAAGAATGTGCCCTACTTATTAGAGTCAGAACATATGACGTGAAGAAGTTGCAGATACTTCGCATCCCATTCTTCAGCTGTACTAGGCGAAAAGTTCTGCCTATCAACTTGAGATAGCTTCTCAAGCAAAGAAACCACTTCCTTTGGAGTGAGAAAAGTACTCGACGAAACTGCGCCCCCGGGTTTAATGAAGTCAAACTCAACCCAACTCTTTACTAATTCTAACATACAGAGAAGAACAGAAGGATCCATGCCATTTTCAGACAGCAAAGAGTTGAGGATTTGTATCACGGATCTTTGAAGTCAGGCACCGTCATGACCTATCACTGATAAGTTTCAAAACAGATTTTAAATTCCCAACAACAGCTCCTACATCAGCACCCTGACGTGATGAAGTGGCTGCTGAGTCTGGGTCTGGTCTCGGACCCTAGATGAGAGAAATATTGGTTCCAAAATAGATTGGAAAATGTAGATATTATTTCAGAGATCAGAAAGATAATGAAAATCAATTTAAATATAATAAAACTTAGCAATCTAGTGCACCTTAATCATAAAGCCCAAGTGGAATGCATATTACATGATAATTTAATCTCATAAACATAAGCAAGGAACGTTCACAGAACATGTGATCAGTGAGAAAAGAAGCGTACTTGTCTTGCTTGAGTGCCACCAGACGACCCAAGATCCCGTGCAAGGCGCTGAAGCACACGAACTAAGCTGGAGGGATCGATGAGGTTCTTATGCACATCTGCTAAGGATTTAATAAGATAGAGCACAAAGCTAAGCATGCTGGCAGAGTGATCTTCTCCAGAAGTCTGAGGGGCAGCAACCATAGCAAGATGCTTTTGTACAAGCTCCTCCACTTTTTGATATAACATCTTTACATCTTGTGGTGTGCTGACAGATTCTGGAGGGAAAGCATCAGAAACCATCCTCAATAAGGAACATAGAGAGTTTCCCGCATCTAGCATTTTGAACTTGAAACAAGGTTCGAGAATCTGCATAAAAATAATACATCAATAATATATAGTAATCAGATGCTTAAATGTCTGGACAAATCATGTAACAATTTTTTCAAAGAAACGCATACCTGTGAAATCTGACTGATATTGTTTCTCACAAACAAATGTGGCTGCTTTTCCAAAACCTTGTTCATCACATCCAGACCCTGAGATAGCGCAGTTGATGGGTCCTTGGATTGAGACGAGGGAGTACTACTAAGCAGCTTCTCTAAATAATTAAATTTGACATTCGCATTTGGCCACACTTCCAAAGCTTGAGATAGAAGCTCCAAAGCTTGATTGTACATCAGACTAGCCTCCTTATCTTTAGGTTCTATTACTAGGGCTACCTATATAAGACATATTAACTAAGATCCAAGGCAAATGATTAAAAAAAGGCCAAGCCAGGTGAGACTATAGAAAGGACCAATGCTGGCTTTACCAAATCAGTGAAAACAAATTTGTCTGTGAAGATTGCATGGTCTTCACTAAGCTTGGTACCGAGAAATTATAAAAGCATGGAAATTAAAGCTTTGAAACACGGAAACCATAGCACATATATTTACCATGTAACACTAGCAGAAATGCGCATTAACTGAAAGAAGTTGCCATGTATTACAGGCAATGTAGTCCATGTAGTGTTCAACGAAAATTGTTAGTAGTTGCGTGGTTATGTCGATTGTAGTGAGTAAAACAAAATATATATGGTGAACGCAGACCGACACAATTTTCTTTATGTAGGAGCCAGTGTAACTTCTAATAAACTAAAATATAACGCTGTAGCCAGGACCACGGGTCATGCACGCACAGGTTATGATTGATTAGCAGAAAGTTGACTACGACTTTCTAATGTTACTAAGAAACATTATGGTCAATTTTAGCTATTTTATTTTTTTAGTGGCTAAGCTCAAATAATTTCTATCCACCACTACAGATCATTTACCTAAGAAACAAAGACATATATGCTGACATGATAACTTGACTCTATCTCATTTCATGCAAATGCAATGTCATGACAAAGATATAATATAGTTCATGCGAACATACACATACACAGACGGAAGACGTATATATAATATACTACGCAAGGTTGGTTTGCAACCGAACAAACAAGAGCTATGGGGAGGTGACCAAAATAGACTCAAAGTCATGATCTCAAAGAAAGAACTAAGAAGCATGTAGCAATGCAATATAATTGTACATCGGGCAAAGAATAAGACATACCCTTATAAGAAAGTTGATTATCATCTCTTCCATCGCTGCATTAGGCTTAAACTCTTCATCAGGTTGCCCAGCTGGCCCAGGAGTTTCAATGTTGGGGATGGAAGATGCACCTCCAGGTGACATGACACAGAGAGATTGCAAACCAGGTTCAACCTTTATTCTCTTACTTGGATCCTCAGAAAATGTAGATCCATCAACTGAAAGCTTGGAATCATTCACAGTAATGCTATGGTTTGACACTTCTGTTCCCTGACAGGCGGTATCAGTTGTGATCCCTTTCTTCAGATCACTTTGTCTTTGCTTTTCCCAGTTGACAACTAAACCAGCAAGCTCAATAGCGAGGCGCCTATTTTCAGTAGTAGTGTTGTATGGAAGGCCAAGACGACTGAGAGAGTTAACCATCTGTGGGACAAATTGCGCCCTGGAACTGTAGAAAAGATCTGAGTGGCGGACAATGAGCTGGAAAATGTGAATGAGATTGGGAACAGAATGTCCTTCCTCGACTAAAATCTTCCTAGTGTAGCGTATCCATATTGGCATCCGTGAATCACCAAGAGGCAATCTCTTTGGAAGTGCTGGCATTAATATGTCAAGGGCTTGTTTCACCAGCATTTTATTTTCGGTTTGGCAAGTCCTTAGCAGTGCGACAAAAACCTTAAATAGGCAGATAAGGAGATACCAAGGGAAGAAAAGTTCAGAAATGATTAAAAGCACAAAACCAATTAGACGAGAACTGGATTTTCGAAATATTAATTCCATGTAGTAACAAAATGAGATTATAAGAGATGCATAGTCATTTTCCTTTTAAACGTATCGTGTCAAAATAATTCCACTATTTAAGAGGGAGATATTAAAAAATATGCTAAAGTAGAAAAGAACATCAAATATCCTAAGATATCCAAAATCATTTGCAAATTCGCTCCAAAATAAATTGTTATAAGGCAAGCACAAAATTAAGACATGTATCTTTCAGAAGTCATTTTGGTTACGGAAGTCTCAGCTAAAAAGTTAAATCGAGCAACCGACAACATCAAGGAGCTCAGGATGAAATATAAGACAAAATGCAACTAATCACTAATGTGTTCAAATAAGCACCTGAAGAATTATCTTCTCCGGAGCTTGATATGCCTCCAAGAAATGACAAACATTGACAAATGCCCACTGCTTACTCGCACCATCCTCACGCTTCAGATGATTCCAACCAAATTTAATAAGCTCCTTTCGGTGATGAACAAGGTCATTCTGAAGATACTTGAGAAGTAAAGTCGCAAGCTGCAGAAGTTCAATCCTCAAGGGCTCATCATAATCAGAAGATACCTACAAAATCAAACATAAAATTCTGAAAAAAAAGTAAATCGCCATATTCAGAATACACCTATAGCATCATTGGGACAGCAAAATGCCAAGGGATAGCAGGCTAGTATTTCATCAGAGCTGAGGGCAAAGGACGGACGCAAGATGCTTAAGATGGGATAGTTGTACTACGGCCACCACAAGGACGATCCTTCCACATACAAGGAAACTTTGGGAAAACAAATAAGAGAAGTTAATATACCTCCTCAGGAGGATCAAGCAGCTTGTCAACGATCGTTTTGATAGTAGCTGCATCAATGACCTCCCATGTTTGATCATTCTGAAAAGCATGAGCTAGCATTGGAAGGATGAGCATTTGCATCACAATCACCATGTGCTCATGGCTTAGTTGTTTTAGCTGAAATAGATTCAGAAAATGGTGTAGCAGATTTTTTTCTCAAGTTGGGTGGGTACCCTCAGCAACCTACAAGACAAAAAGCACGTGTCATTCCAGAAGAATGGAACCACTCAACGGAAACAAGAAATACAATCATTTACCTCAATAATATAGAACTCCTTCAAGAAAGAGAAGTTTATGCGAGTCCGGTACAGGAAGATGGCGAGCATGTCAAACAGTATGTTGACCTCCATTTTATCATGCCGCAAATAATTTAAAAAACACTTGACAAGCCATTTGGTTTCCTTTATCTGCATGAATATCAAATAAAACAATTATTATATCTCATCGAGTAACGTTATTACCCATTCTATAAACATGAAACTACACCTGTATTTGTTGGAAATCAATATAGAATAAAAACTAAAAGGAGAAGTGGAAAAACGTGACATACCATCAAATGAACGAAGCAAGGGATTCAAGAGTTTCATAACCAAAAGGTCCAAAATATGAGTCTATACATCACACTAAATAAAACTAGCTGATCTTACTTGTTTCAGATTCAATTCTTGTTCATTCTGTAAACAGGAAATTCCAGCAGGAGACTTCCACAATAAAACCAAATTATCAAAGATGACACGGTTACTTTGTAACCAACCAGGCATCAATTTAACAAGAGACTTGACCAAGGCAAGCCCCTGGAAATAAGCATCTGATGTTGCACTCGAGGTAACCAATTGAGCAGAGTCATCCGATTTAGAAGCAACAACATTGTTTTCACCGGTTAAAGAACCACTAACAGAAGATCCCTGAGCTGCATCATACTTTGGTAAGAAACCTGGGAATGCACAAGCTATAATTTTCTCCGGAGACTTGGCAAGTTCTTCTCTTAAAGGTTGGCCTGCATCTGATCGTATTATATACATAAACCTGGACAGACAATCATAAATACCAATAATGTAAGTACCATTACAACTGGTTACTCAAATCAACACAACTTTATGGGTTCAGTTTACCTCCTAAAGTATTTCGGTTGGGACAAACGAGCAAGGAAATAATCAACAGCTGCTGTGGGGTAGCGATTGAGAAATTTTGTAAGTGGCAGCCGATAGGGACTGTTGATCTCACTATAATACTGCCCCGGTGGAAGGGCCGCTTCCAAATCAATAGTCAAAGTCACAAGTTCGTCAAGGAATTTTCCCGCTGCGGTAGGAAGCAGGTGGAACAGCTCGATGATAGCTGCAAAATTGCAGCCAAATCAACACACACACCACTGGATATCAAAGAGGTGAACTAACTGTAAAAATACCACTTACCAGCAGCAATTTTCGGTTCTTCACCAGCCTTCCAAGATTTCTGGCACTGTGCAAGTTTCTCGGGTTCTAACCATTTCCTAAGATGCTCCAACAACTTACCACCTAAGGTAACATTGAACCAATTTGATAGAAGCTCAAGAAGCCGTGCAAGTCCCTGTAAAAGGGGCATGCTGAGATTTTTGGTATGGGCCAAGTTAACTAGTATGGTCTCAAGCTGGTCTGCAGAAGCTCTTTTGGCATCCTCTGCTGCAGGATAACCTAAAACAACATAGGAAAAGAACAGATTGTAACATTCAAAATAGCAGTCCTAGATTGGGGATGATACTCACAAATCTAGCAGAGAATTGACTGAAAGTAGAAAAATGAAACAATGAACTATAAAACAATTTGATTGAGCCTAGGATGGAAGAAATGGAAGAAACATACACATCTGCATCATAAATATGAAAAAGGAGCCTGAAAGATCTACGAAAGTAAGAACTAAAAAATCATAACCAATTGTAGGAAGAGAGTGAGGTAGATAGATCTCATCAAACCTGACGAAGCCCTTCCTTGGCAACAGCAACGATTTCAGGACTCTTGCTTGTCAGGGACTTGAAAAACATAGATATAATTTTTGATCGCAAATCCACATGATTTTGAGTTTTAAAATCTGTCCATGCCATGGCAGTGCACAGGAGTTCAATGCAGGCAGTTCGAAGTTTATTCAAGATGTCGCAACTCTTGGATTCATAAATTTCACAACCCATACAGTTTCATCAGCCTCTGCTATCTGCAGAGCTTCTTGCAAAAAGTTAATCAGTTCAGGAGTTAATTCAGTAGAGGTGGCCTCAAAGCTAAGCAAAAATTCATTGCAGTCACCGTGCCAACCTGGAGATGGCAAAATATGATTAGCAACCACATAACATGACATCAAGATTATCACGAATCCAAGTTTACCTGTTGATCAACAGTCTTAGAACGCAGTGGCCTCATAATGAGAGGCTGAAGCTGCGAATGATGCAAAGGTTCAAGCAATTCAGAAACCTCACTCCCTGTACGACTGGCCAGAAGTGCCAAAGAAGATTGGACAATCTTTCTGACATTTATCGATGAGTTGATATTAAACAATTCTGAGGCAAGATACTCAACAACCCCAGAAAAACTCTGTTTCCGTGCTTCATTGTTCGCCTCATCAACATTATTTACGACACGTAGAACTTGCATAAGCACCTGACTCGTTTCTTCTTGTTCTCTAGTAGCATATGCGGGAAGCCTTTTAAGAACGAACAATAGTGCCCTGGCAATCTGTACTTGAAAGAGACATAAAACATCAACTGTGACCTTCCAATAAGAGAACCAAGTCCCATTACTCCCCCAATTTGTGCTTGCCATGTAGTACTATAACAAGAGTGCAAAAGACGGTGTAAAAGCTGTTCAAACATGGAACCCGAACGCTCGGAGGAGGCGAATATACAGGACTCATTGAGGGACTGGAGACAACCATCGGTGTACCAGGGCCTCCTCTAGACATCAGGGGGTCCGAATGTTTTGCATTAGCTAGAAGTAGAAGTGTTTCAGTGAACACATTCATGGCAGTCAGTGCAGATTTAGCACGCAGCCTATTTTGATTGCCCAACACTTCTACTAAAGCATCCAAAAATATCAAAGGATCCAATTCCTTCAAAGAGTTCTGCCTCGTCTTTGAACTCATATTGGAACTGGAGGCAATGTGTGGCCACCGACTGATGGCATTTGGCAGCTGGATCCTCAACATGAAGCATAATTGCAAAATGGCGGCACACATGGTTAACATATTCATCATCGGGGTCAGTTAATTCCGTTTCTGCACTCGCAGAAATTATTGTCATTAAGAGTGTCTTGAACACAGATTTCTCAGCCATAAGTTGAGTCTTTGTCTTGACGCCTAAATCAGCCTGCGAATGTAGATTCCAAAAGGTCAGTGTAAATTTGGACCACATCATCTTAACAAACAAAGGGTCACTTGGGACACAACGGAGAATAATAAGCTCATGAGAAATTGCACTTAATAATCAGCAATTTTGAATTCAGAGGAAAAAATTAATCAGAGATGTGGAAAACTTATCCTGCAAGTTATGGCGAAGAAATATATCAGGCATAGTTTACAATAAAGTTATGGAATGAAGGGAAGATACATTGTATTAATTAATATAAATAATCGTGCTAGAAGAGAAAGAAACTTAAGCTAGAAAGCTTAACGACCTTTATATCCGACGCTTCAGATCTTCTTGATAATGAATCAGCTGAAGAACCTATAGAACTTGACAAAAGCCTAAATGTTGATCCATCGTCCTTCACAAGTTCAGGCAAGTTTAGCTGGGAAGACAAGCATATATGAAGAAGTTTAAGCGCCTGTTTTCGGTAAAAAATATCCATGCAGCTTTTCTTGTCCATGACAGCGGCCACAGCAAGGTTGATACAGCGATCCAGTGGCACCAAAAGGTGTGTTAGGCTCAAATGTAAGAATAAGACGGAGCCCATGTTCTGGATTTTCCTTGCATTCAAGTGCAAGTGGCTCTTTGAGAAAACGTCTATTACGACCACCTAACTTCCCAAAGCTGCAGAGACTTTCCACCCCAAGGATACGGAGCTGGTCTTAAATGAGACCATAGTGCCAAAATCACATCGAAATGACATTTGCCATACTTGGTTCCAAAAATCAGGGTTCAAACTATCTATCCAAACTCCAGGGTTCGCACACCAAGATTGATGAGGTCATCACTTCCTTTAAGGCACATAACAAGGCTTCATAAGGCGAGGAAGATGAGGTAACAGCGAGCTTAACCGTGTAGGTAATGTCAAACAAAGCTCCAAAATTAGTTCCTTCATATCTTCACCAGTAGGTCCCTCGAGCATAGCAAGTAGCATATTTAGACATGGCTGTAGCATAGGAATCAAATCACGAAGCAGAAGCTCAAATTTACCCCCAGCTAGTGAACGAAACATCGTACGGAGAAGTTGCAAATAACCAATCGGCCTCTCAACCTCGGTGGAATTTTTCATACAAGTCTCCATTATCACAGGGACATGAGGTTGGAGAATGCGTTCACATTCTGTTGCAGCTTTTGATACTGCAGTGAAAAGAAATCGGAAGAGATGCAAAACCAATTTTGCGGCAGGGGAATCAGGATGCTTTAGGACATCCAGTTTGCTGCTCACAAGAAAATTAACTAGAACATCTGAGAAAGGCTTGAACACTTTGGGGGCTTGCAGAAGAGTAGAAAAAATGTGAACCAGCTGACTGTTCGAGATCATGCATTCAAAAAGCTCTGGCATGCACAAAGAGAAATATGTCCATCAAGTCTCGGGGCTCCATTATAGCCACAATCTGCGAAAAAAGATGAACCATCTCTCTCTCCTCATCCTTATCCTTGAACAATGCCAAGCAATAAACACCACTCTTCAAGAGGCCGGAGGCTTTGCAGACCTATCAAGATCGGGAAATGAAATTAAGCCAGCCACCAAGTTAGGCATATATAAAAAGGCATATTATGTAAATACTACCTCCTCTTCTCTCATTCCTTTAAAATGTTGTGGTGAAGAACCAGATGATGGAGATGCAAGCACTTGTTGGGCATTTCCATGAGTGGAAGGTGAAACCTACAACAGGCAACAGCAGTACGAAGTATATAAGGCTATGGCAAAACAATATTTGTCAGCAAAAGCAAGCAATCAGCCAATCAGTAAAGAAACAAACCTGAGAACGAGGTATGTGTGCATGAGTAATGCTCCAGATTATGGTCTTCATTCCTGTGAACATGAAATAACATGGATTTAAAAGTTTCACGACATGGATTTAAAAGGTTTCTTCGACTAAAAGAAAGTTCAAGTTTTTCTGTCTTGAAATATAATATTAGTTCAATGAATGAAAAAAATATTCAAATGAGAGTAAGATTAAGCAAACTTACCCAGGACTAAAGTCCTTATCAATTGCTTGCAGTCACCAACTTCTTTAGAAAGATCAACAGATGTTGGCAAATTCAGCACTGCCTGAAACGAACCCATCTCGTTATTGAGAAGACAAATAACATAAAGGTTAGAATAAGATGACAGAGAATTAATTAATCCAATTGACGAAAAATTAAGAGAAGATGTGTTGAGTATACTTCTGAGGACAACGACGTAGAGCAAAGGAAAAACATAAACACAGCATAAAGGTACCGAAATCCACATAATATATATATATATATATATATATATATTGTATTCGTAACTTTTTGCATAATTCTGTGTTACTTTTTACCAAACCAAGGCACGAACAACTTAAAGTTGATCACGGATTTATTGCAGGTCAGGAAAAGAGCAACTCAGAATCAAATAGGTGGCAAATGGCAATCCTTGCACGACATTCATGGCTTACATGCACAAAGCTTCATTTAGTAGGAAGATTAAAATGTTTTAAGCTCATTCAAACGTAAAACTAATGAAACCACTGCTTGTATACAGACACCCAACAAAATATAAAATTCACATTGAAAAAAGAACAATTATAAGGACTGTGACATGCATATTCTAAACCTGCAAGCCAACAATGCATTAAAAAAAAACGTCTACATATAATACTTCAAAATTACCTGCACCGGCGCTTCAAGTTTTGACCTTAACACCGACCTGTTTTTTTACCTTCATCTCCTTCTTCCAACAGCTATCATATAAAAAAACCAGAAGGGCTTTACATAATTAGTTAAATGCTAGATCAATACACCAACAACCAACAGTTGATATCAACAGAACAATAGAGAAAACTAGCATCTCTTGCCCAAAACTTATGAAACAACAGAAATATACACCAGCAAGCTAATATAAAAATACGGCAAAAGCAACCCGCAACGCTAATGCATGTCAAGCAATCTCAACTCACTGCATTAAAGAGATTGAAGTAAAAAGTAGATGCAAGTAGAACAACAGCTTTGCTACATGTTGTAACATTTAAAGAGGTATAGCCTCTGATAAATCAGCATGACGACATTTTCAATTTCCTTTACCTTCACCAGTTACATGACTTAATGTTGATCTAGTTTTATATGATTTCTGTCCAACCCCAAAAAATATGTCAAGTAATTTCATCGTCAATTGCAAAGAGGCATAAACTGAGACTGATGGATTCACAATTATTTGAAAAACTAAGACAGAAATAAGTGATATTCCTTGTTTCATGTCATTTGAGTGGGTGGTGAGTTATGCACTTAAAACATGCCAGTGGTTTGACTCATGATCTAGCATATCTGTTCTCGAGAAACTTATGCAATGGATTGCCGGAACATACAATCTAAGTGCTAATCCAATTGAAAAAATCATAGTCTGGCCTGAGGAAGAAGAATAGCAAGACTGAATACCTGTGGAATCATGTGCTTAGAAGTGTTAAATTTTCCAACAAAAGCATCCAATATCCGGCGAGATTGACACTATAGCGGACAAACAATACAGAAATATAAGATAATAACCATCCCTTTCTCTTTAGGTGCGTCTCCTTGATTCATTACAGCAAGACATGAAGAGACGCTCAGTGCTGAAGGAAATCGCACAGAAACAGATTGAGGAATACATGCAGTCGCACAAGAAGTTGATGACCGATTCCCTGTGGAAGCTCAATGTGGCTGACATCGGGCGACCCTCTCCCATGTTTGTCAGACGGTATTACTGCCTTGATGATTTTTTATCTTTAGTCATCTTATCTGTTATTTTTTTCTCATGCATCGTTCTTTCTCACTTAGGTTTTACAAGATCCCGTGTAAAGAAAGAAGAACTTCGACTGCGTGCAAAGGGCTTGAAAACCCTGGGAAAGATTTTCCAGGTTAAGACTATTTGGTTAATAAATCCTCGCATGAATTCCAACTGGGGCCTCTTCTACTAGTCCTCTTTTCATTAAATTTGTCATACTTCAGAGGGTGAAGACAGCCATGTAAGTGAAGCCAAAATACGCCGAGGGACCCTTTTGAGAAATTTAGTCAAAGAGAACCAACCAATGCGGAGCCCTCTGGCCCATCTTCTAGAATGCAGATGAGAGTGGTACTCCACTTCCCAGGTACAATAATACTCGGCATTGTACTAGACATATCTCTTCTTCGAAGGGTTGGCCCATTTAATATTCGAAGTTTACGTTCGATCATCGTTGAATAACTGAACCATTTGTTATCCTTGTCATGATATTCAGAGCCCATACGTCGAGTCTCCACAGAATGTAGATGTTCCATTCAACTTTCCTATGCCAAGTGCACCTCAAGGTGCTTACCAGCGACGCTGAGCTTTATGGATATGCTGTCCTATGATTGTACTTATTTACATACGAGAAGATGAAATTCTTAACAGGTATTTTATTGGTTCTTCTTTTGCTACATAAGATTATGAGATCCTTGGCATGTATTGTTCTTTGTTTGGCGCTTGTAATTATAGCTGGTACGGCCTGTTGTCGCGGGCACAAATAAATATGATTATTGAATACTCTTAAATTGATATATTTCTGAAAAACAATAAAGCAAACTGTAATGAATACGCTGGGCCTTACAAATGCGTCTCGGTTTGGGCCTCGAGTATTTAGGCTAGGCCCAGTAACTATTAGTGCACAGGAGAATAAAAGTGGCCTTCGCTGATGGGCATATGGGCCCAGTGACAATTTGGGCCATTCATAAGTAGGCCTCTAGTATTTAGACGGGCCTCACGTACCTTAAGCCGAGTCTTGTTTTGGGCCTGGAGAAGCCATGGCCTTAATTGTTGGATCTGTGGCTCAACCAAGTATTAGGCCTGCAGTATCTAGAGTGGGCCTCACATGACGGGCCTAAAGGTCCAGCGTCATTTGGGCCGCGATTATTTAAGATGGCCTTACATGACGGGCTGAGCCACATTTTGGGTCTTGTGTATTTGACTGGGCTTGTATTGATGGGCCTTACGTCAGTTGTTATGGGCCCTGCAGAATTTAGGCTGGGCCCTACACGACGGGCCTATACGGCCTGTCTGAATTTGGGCATGGAGTGTTTATGCCGAGCCTTTCACGGGCCTAATGGACCCCATGTACGCTATTAATGTGAGCCAGCCCATTGGCTCAGGCCCAGATTTCAACCTATCTGTTTCGTGCTATAGAGCTAAAGTCTGTACTCGTCGTAATCATAAGCATTTGGGAAGACTAAAATATCATACAACACAGCACAAATAGAATAGTGGCAGAGGTACTATGTAACCAAATGCTCATCACATTAAGTCTAGACGACTCACAATAAACGATCATAAAATCCAACAAAATCTGTTCTGGATGCAACGAAGTCAGCAATACAAACCTTGGAGGTGATGAGGTGGCAGCCTCGTTTCAGGGCAGGGATTGTTACCGTCTTCTGAGCCCATTTGGGAGCCGTCACAACAGGCGATGCCGATGAAGCCATAATTCGCTGACGACGACGATTCTCGAAAGCAGTTCACGAAAATAGTTCTCAGCAGCTATTATCTGAATTAATGTGTACAATAGTTCGTAGGAAGTTCTTTCCGTGTGTGGGGTGTTTTAGTATCTTTGATCAATTGTATCACGGTCATATTGTAGGTTTTGTCACCACGCACGCTTTTTTTTTTTTTTTTTTTGTGTGTTTCGGGGTTCCGTTTGTTTTATTTGTTTGCGTAGGTGTGATTCTTATCTTATGACTTAAATCAGTTGAAATTTGTGAACATTCCAAGTATTTCTAACACCCAGTTATATATATTCAGGTAAGTACGGGTCCATAATCCATTACATACAGAAAATAAAATTCTCTTAGATAACAAACAATCCTTACTCCTCCTATTGCCATCAATTATGATCAAATCTACGAAGTCTCTCTCTCTCCCATCAAGTACGTGGACATTTTTCTCGTTGACGTGTATATATATCCAATTACTGCAGCATTTTCTCACATCCTAAAGCAAAAAGAAGAATGGCGGTGAAATGACAGCACTTTTGTAGGCGTAATGAATGGATACTGCAGCAAGTTATCGGCGAGTTTATCTTGTCAAATATGATAGGATCGGATGTCCAAATAACATCACGTATAAAGGGCTTCGTCGGTCGGTTCGATTCAGTATCAAATTTCGGTCGATTTTTTTCGATTTTCGTTTTACGTATACTTAATTTGATATTCGAACCGTATTAATTTAGTTCAGTTCGATTATTATAATTCGATTCGGTTTTTTTTGCTTCGATTTTTCGGTTATATTTAATATCAACAAACAAAAAAAATTATGAGCTAGAAAAATATAAAACAATTTTTGAAACAATTCAAAGGTAAAAAAAAAAACTTAAAAATGGAATAAATCTAACCAAAATATAGAAACATTTAACATGCTACTTCCCTCTGTCCCAAATGGTTTTGTACATCTGGGATATGACGCGGTTTTTTAAGAAACTAAATATTTTAAATAATATAGTACAATTAAAAGGTAAAAAGGTATATATTTTTACACGTCTTTTAAGAATATTTAATATTATTATATTAATTATTTGTAATAATTTTTTACTATAAAAGGAATGTACAAAGGAAATGAGACGCCCGAAATAGTAAAATGTACAAAATGATTTGGGCGGAGGGAGTACAAATTATTTGGGAGAAAAATAGTTTTTGCTTGGTGAGGAAAAACTCTACATAAAAATGAAAAAAAATATATAACAATTAATTTATATGCACTGTATTGTTTACCTTATAGGAGAAAAACAAAATGATTTCTAATATTTTTTCTATTTTTAATGTAGTTCTGTTTTTGGTTTTGCGTATGCTTATTCGATATCCGTACCATTTTAATATGGTTCGGTTCAGTTTTTTCGGTTCCGATCTTTTCGGTTCGGTTCGGTTCTTTTCGATTCGGTCGAATTTTTCGGTTTTATCCGAAATTTGAACACTCGTAAACAGAATGCCCGGCAGCAAACACGTATCGGCAGCAAAACAATAGCAACACAGTGAAAAATAAAAGAAGCGACGATATAACGTGGAAAACCCTCTTCAAATCGAAGAGGTAAAAACCACGAGACCAACTGTCTCAAGTCTACTAATCACCAAATCTTGTGCTGCAAATTACACTCAACATACCACAAGGATACTAGGCATAAGAAAAACGGCCTCAAACCACCACAACACAAGATAAGATCAAATCGATCAAATCCTCCACAGAAACACAGTCGACTTTGAAAATCATAACTCACATACCAGACCTCGAAATCCAAAACGCTCCGGACAAAATGAGATCCCCGAGTCTTCTATCTTCGGTTAAATTTCAGGTCGAACGAACACCACTTGCCCCTAAATGAGAATATTCAAAACTACTGCTGGTAAAAGAGGTTGCAGAAAATTTTCTTCTTTGCTTGAGCTTATCGATCTTTTTTGCAGTAGGTGGAGTTCACCGATACGTATGATGCTGCTACTAACATATTTGAAGCTAAGTGGACAGAGAATAAATCTCAAAACATGGGCTTTGTCAGGATTATCGGCTTAGAAAAAAATACAAAATGATTTTTTTCTTCTTCACATGTCTAAGTGGGCGTCGTAGTCAAAGGTGTGCAGCATTCATGCTTGGGGTACTTGCCTATAAAAGGTCATCGAGAGATCAAATGAATATCATCCCATTGGGTCCGCTGGCACGCCAAACAATTGGTATGAGGGCCAAGTTTGGGTTTTATATATAATATTTATCGTATGCGTTGTGGTTGTCCCTAACGTGGACCATGCACATCAAAAATAAGCGCTATTATATAGCCCTTGTAACGGTGACGAAAATAAGCTGGCACGAGTCCAATAATTATCTGTTGCAACGTCGTCGGAGGTATGGTACACGACTGAGCCGAAATTATGACGGCCAATTCGATATTGAGAATTCAACGGGAAAAATTTCTCACTGTGAAAATTGCCCCATTAGAGCATCTCCAACGCCACATCAAACTTGGCGTTTTCCCTTGAATTTGGGGGGGGGGGGGGGGGGGGGTGATCTCCAACCCCACGCCAAACGCCACCCTAATACGGCGACCGCTACAGTGCCACGTGGGGGGGGGGGGGAAAGGATCTCCAACCCCACGCCAAACGCCACCCTAAATACGGCGACCGCTACAGTGCCACGTTATCTTTAGCGGAGGACTGTTTCCCCTCTTTTTTTTCAAAACTTTTGTTTTTGAATCTGTAAATATGATTTTGGAGAATAGAAGACAGGAGAAGTGGGAGAAGACGATGACTGGGACAGATGAATCATTTATTTATTTGCTTTTCAGTTTTTTATCGTAAATGTTCAGTTTTTTTTTAGTTATTTTTTTTATATAAAAAACACTTAGTTATTTCTCCATATATATATAATACTTCAATAAAAATTACTGAAGTAATATGACTTGGATATCCATATATTTTTTTCTTGAATTTTAAACACTCGTGTAACTTAGTTTGGGATATTATAATGTTATAAGAAATGATTAAATTTAATTTATAATTAATATTGGAACTTAAATAAATAGAAATTAAATGGAATATTATTTTAGAAAAATATAGAGGAGATTGTTGGAGGTATTGTTACTAAGAGAAATTTAACTTTAGTAGCGTTTATATACGGAAAACTGTTGGAGATGCTGTGAACTACCCAAACATTATATCCATAAACAACTACTAAGCAAGTGGGAGTATATAATCATCGATCATGTCTGGGCAATTAAGTAACGAATGCACGGCGATTGGAATTGATTTGGGAACGACTTATTCTTGCGTTGCAGTTTGGCGTCACGACCGTGTTGAAGTCATACCCAATGATCAGGGAAATCGAATTACGCCTTCTTACGTTTCTTTCACTGAAAGCGAACGTCTCATAGGCGATGCTGCCATGAATATTGCGCCACTCAACCCAGCTAACACTGTTTACGGTGCTGATGCTATATAAGTTTTACTTTGTTCAAACAACAATATCATATATGTTTTTTTTCTTCTCGTAGTTTATCATATATAGTTGCCACGTTACAGATGCAAAGAGGTTGATAGGTCGAAGATTCAGCGACCCTATTGTCCAGAAAGATATTATGCTTTGGCCATTTAGAGTGGTCTCTAAGGATGATGATGATGATGATAAGCCATTGATTGGGGTTACCTACAGAGGCCAAGAGCAGAGTTTTGCTGCCGAAGAGATTTCTTCGATGGTACTCATAAAGATGAAGGAGATTGCAGAAGCTTATCTTGGTTCGACAGTAAAGAAAGCTGTTATTACAGTACCAGCCTACTTCAACGATTCCCAAAGGAGGGCGACTAGGGATGCTGGAAGAATTGCTGGGCTCGAAGTGTTGCGTATAATCGTTGAGCCAACTGCTGCGGCCGTTGCCTATGGCCTTGACAAGAAAACGTCGTCCGCCGAAAAGAACGTGCTCATCTTCGACCTTGGCGGTGGCACTTTCGACGTATCTCTTCTAACCATGACTGATAGTGTCTTCAAGGTTAAGGCGACGACAGGCGACACCCACCTCGGAGGAGCGGATTTCGACAACAGAATGGCGAATCATTTCGTGAAAGAACTGAAGAGGAAGCACGACAGGGACGTAAGCGAGAACCCTCGGGCATTGAGGAGATTGAAGACGGCCTGCGAGGCTGCAAAGAGGAATCTTTCTTTCATGACGCATGCAACCGTCGCGATCGATAGTTTGTGCCCGGAGTTGATTTTCGCTCGACGATAAACACGTGCAAAGTTCGAAGAGCTCAACGGGGATTTGTTTCAAGAGTGCATTGTGCACGTGGAGAGGTGTTTGACCGATGCTAAGATGGAGAAGAATCGAATCGACGAGGTGGTGCTTGTTTGGTGGTTCGACTCGAATCCCGAAGGTGCAGAAATTGCTCGAAGATTTCTTCGTCGGCAAGCAGCCTTGCAAGAGCATTCACCCCGACGAAGCAGTAGCCTGCGGTGCTGCTGTTCAGCAGCTATTCTTAGTGGCCGTGGAAGCCGTGTGATTAGAGACATCGTGTTGTTGGATGTCACGCCATTATCTCTTGGTGTCTCGATCACGGGGGTGAAATGTGTGTAGTAGTGCCCAAGAATACGACATTTCCCACCAGGAAAGAACTCGGTTTGACCACCAGATTTGATAACCAAACTAGCTGTTGTTCCCGGTGTATGAGGGTGAACGGCCTAAAGCGAGCGACAACGTTCTTTTGGGCAAATTCGCTCTGCATGGTATTCCTCCTGCTCTGAGGCGTGTTCCTAAGCTTACGGTGTGCTTTGATATCGATGCGAATGGAATTCTAAACGTGTCTGCCAAAGATGAGGGAAGTGGCGTGAAAAATGAGATAACCCTCAGCAATGTCGACGGCCTGCTGTCCAGCGTTGAGATCAACAGAATGCTGATGCAAGCCGAGAGGTTTAAGGAAGAAGATGAGGAGCTTAAGAAGAGATTTGAGGCCAAGAATTCGCTCGAGAATTACGTGTACGGGACCAGAGCCACTTTCTATACCAGAAATCTGCTATGAACATCAACTCTGTTGACGTTGAGAAAATAGAAGATGAGATAAAATCTGCGATGGAGTGGTTGAATGAGCACCAAAATGCTGAAGCGCACGTTTTCGAGGCCAAAAGGAAGGCGCTGATGAGCGTTTGGGATCCGATTGTTGCTAAGTTTGTCTCATTCTGTTAGAAGTATCATCTGCATTTCGTTTATGACCATGATGTTGTTTTGTACTTTATTGTGCAAGGTCTTATGTGAACATGCTTTAAGAGTGGTAGGTTAGACAAAATATGGTTATGTCTGAATTTTTTGTCATCGGCTGCCTTACCTTAGTTGCCTTATAAGTTAAGGTGTTGTTATGTATTTTGACCATGTATGTATGCATGAACGTATGAAAATTATGTATGAAGAAGAATTGCAGTACCATCCTTTGCTTCTCTCTACGTTGTTTCCTTTAGTATTCAAACTCATTTACAAAGAGAAACCAACAGTAAGCATATTCTCCTCTGTTTCTCTTTCCAACTTCAACCTCTCATGTGACCGTAAACTCCAACACATTCTAAAGCAAGAAATTAACCACTGAGCAGAGCATGTCTTTATCAACATTTGATGTTATCTGTTCGATTTTCCTACTCTTATTAAGTTGCTGATGCTGAGGTCTGAGCGAACAAAGTCCAACTTAATTATTAAGGATCACTTGTTTCGCGTGCAGAGCAAACCTTAATCCAGCCTTTAATTGTTCATGTTTTCGTGCGGAGGAGTTTGTATGAGCCTTCGGTTTTGGTTGGATCATATTTTACTACACATTTTACATTTATCAAATGGTATCATAGGACCAGATCCAAATCATGGCGCAGATGAAGCAAAGAAACCAAGAGTTATTTAAACTTGCTAATCTGAGCCAGCCCATTGGCTCAGGCCCAGATTTCAACCTATCTGTTTTGTGCTATAGAGCTCGACTCTGTACTCGAAATCATTGCTCAAGAACAAAGGTGTTTCATAGTCTAACTAGGAAGCATTTGGGAAAGAATAAAACATCATACAGCACAGCACAGCACAGCACAGCACAGCACAAATAGAGGAGGGCAGAGGTACTATGTAACCAAATGGGATGAAATAGCTCATCACATTAGGACTAACGACGATTTATTTCCATACTTAAATCCCATTAAGAGTGATGACGATTTTGCGTGGGGTTGCAGCATCACGGTGTTCGCACAGCCATATACCCTAAGAAAAAGAAACGGTAACAAAATCTCGTCCGAGAAAAAGAATCGAGTTGGTAACTTAGTTCAATACCTGCCAAGTTCCCATGTTTAGTCTTCCATCGGTGATAGGCAGCCTGCACAAGGAAGGCTTCTCATGAATGAAAATTCAATGAACCGATTGAACCAAAGCAACGTTATTACTAAAATGTTTTCATAATCTGATCTCACGTTAAGGAGCAGCCGAACATGGATGACTTAATGTGTGCCGGCATGTCATCTGGACCTGTAATCAACATTCCGCATGAGAAAATGAAGAACGATTTGCAATTGAATGCCTGAATTGAATATGTATATTCAATGAGACAACAGCTCAAGGAAATAAGACAGATACACCCTTCAACGATATCAGCTAATGGTTCGGCTGGCCAAACCGACTGGTTAAACAGATTAAACATGCATATAAATAATTAAGTTCATATCTTGGGAAAAAGTCAGATCTAAAGCCCTTTAACAGTTAACTTAGTTTAATATTGGGGGTGGTATGCAAACTTACCTTCAAGGGTATGTCTCCATGGTGCGGATGATCCCTGAAACCATGAACACCGTTAACTAAAACATCATCTACGAAGGTGGATTGATGTTTCTCCATGACTCGGGACAATTTACCTCGGGAACGACTTTGTTTAAAAATGTCTCCGTATCATATCTGACATCTGAGTCATAGTTCTCATTTACTGTCAACGAAGCACTAGTGTGCTGTACTGTTACCAAACATATGCAGCGGAGTTTGAGGAGGAGGAAAGAAAAATCTAAGCGAAGAACTTGCAAGAAATTTTTGAAGATTAAGAGCTCTTTATATTCGTGAACTTACAGAAGAAATGGGCTAAGCCACACTTAAACCCCGATAAATCCTGCCCAATCTCCTTCAGAATCTGAAACAAGGCAAAAAACCAATAAGCAGCAAAAACCTATACCCTTTTTGCTTTGCTTCCCGATTTTTTACCTGTCTGATCAAAGAAATAGCTCGAAATTCTAAAAGAAACTAATTCGTATCTGATCAAAGATAAAAGTGGCTTTTCTACATCGAGCAAGAGCCTTGCCAAATTCAAGGATTGTCGGCCTACTTTCGAGATAGACGACTCACAATAAACGATCATAAAATCCTACAAAAATCTAGATGCAACGAAGTCAAGCAATACAAACCTTGGAGGTGATGAGGTGGCAGCCTCGTTTTCAGGGCAGGGATTGTTACCGTCTTCTGAGCCCATTTGGGAGCCGTCACAACAGGCGATGCCGATGAAGCCATAATTCGCTGACGACGACGACGACGAAGATTCTCGAAAACGGTTCTCGTACAGAAATTGTTACAGCCAAATCGGCTGATGCTGGGACCAAACTGTGACGGTATCTGCTTCGGAACCGATACCAACGAAGACGATGTCGGCGCTGATGCTGTTACGAATAGTGAAGCTTGCATTTCCGAAAAGCTTCTCGAAATTCCCAAAATTTTAACACCAATTTCTTTGCGTTGCACGCCCCGACTTTTGTGTTGTAAATCCAATTCAGCCCAAGAAAATATCTCTCAGTTTGGGCCCTGCACGACTCATGCTGGCCAGTATTTACAAAACCTTTTCAACAAAATTTAAAGAATAATATATATATATATATGAATATTGACTTCTTTCTCTATGATTTTGGAACTAGAAAGAGTTCGACCTCACATTTAATCGAAGTAACGCGTATATTATATTATAATTTAAAAAGAAAAATTTATTTATCATGAATTAAATATAGAATTATAATTAATTAAATAATGTTAATAATTAACTAAAAATATTAAATAAAGGTAGTGATTTTTATAATTGAGCGGTTTGAATTTTTGTAATTATTAATTCAATTTTCTTATCTAAGATATGGGATTAATTAATTTTAGATAAAATATGATTGGTTGAACTTGAATTGACAGACCAAATTTAAATTAAACGGTTTGCATAGGGGTAAGGCTATTTTAAAATAGAATAGATAACCGAATAATGTAATAACATCAACAAATAGTAAGAACATCTTAAAACCACCTAGACCTGAATTTGAAAAACATATCCTCTATATACATTAAATGTAATTTTCTTGTGATGTTGACACGTGTCATGTCCATTAAATTCTTTTAATTATTTATTTCTTAATAAAACCACCCCACACTGCTTCCTAAAAAAACTAATCAGCCATGTTCTATCTTTTTTTTTCCAAGATAACTTGCTATTACCACAAAACAAATACAACGAGCTAAACAGCTCACGAAGCCCTCTGGTCACATCACAAATGCCAGTAGGGAGAAAGTCCTCACAAAGAGGAAAAGACACTCCTATAAAAGGAGACAAGACACCTCACAAGGAGGAGAAGACACTCCTACAAGAGGAGACTAAGTTCTCACATGGGAAAAATGAGCTGAAAGAAAACAACTCTTCAGTGCAACAACAAGAGAATAAAAGAACCTACTAAAAATCAAGTTTAAAACTCCAACTTAATGGCTATTAAACTAATTTGAAGTACTACTCCCCCTCCTCCGTCTTCACCCAAAAGAGCTTGTCTTCATCGAAAAAAAACCCGAACATCTGACACACGGACAGTGAGGCGTCAGGCTAGGACAGCGAGCCGGCGGTCGTCGAGTTGGCTGCAGCTTCGGCGAGGTGGTGAGGTGGTGGAGGGGCGGCAGCTGCCGCCGCAGCTTCGACGAGACGCCGGCAGGGCGGGGCGGCGACGCTCAGCAGCGACAAACCGGTGGAGGCCGAAGGCGGCAGTGTAGGAGGGGGCCGGCATGATGGTGGCAGGCGGTGGAAGGCGCAGACGGCGGTAGACGTCGAAATTTTTATTTTTATTTTTAGTTTTTTATTTTTTATTTAGAGAAACTAGGAAAAACTTGCAAAAAGGAGGGCTCCCCCTACCTCCATGTTCCCCCCTACCTCCATTAATGGAGGAGGGGAGGAAGGGGAGGAGGGGGAGAGGTGGCGGCTAAGGGAGTTTCTAGGGTTTGGGTTAGAGAGAAGGGGGAGAAAAGATGAAGAGAGAGAGAGTCTCCCTCTTGTCCGTTACTGAGTAAATGATATGGTAGCCATGTTCTATCAAAAATAAATTCTTTGATTAGTTAATTATAAATGATTAATTAATTCGTATAATGACTTAAAATAGATATAGCTAATTATGACCCGTGCAATGCACGGGCTAAAATTCCAACATAATAAAATGTGAAGGAATCCTAATAAAAACATTGCAACCTCTAGTGTGTGCCTCCCTCCTTTTCATCTTCTTACATCATAATACAACTACGTCAAAACCAAGGATGCCACGTAGGATCCATTATGCACAAATTCCTGGGAGTTAAAGCAGCTTCAACTAACTCGGCAACACACCTCTGCACTGATTGCGGTGGATCCATACCATTTTCCTCCTGTAAAAAATACAAGGGACAGAGCTCCATGTAAGAAAATCAAACGGCCCGACAAATAAGCTTACGTTTTTCGATTGCGAGGAAATAGTTCAAAAGTCGGTCGTATTAAGTGTAGGAATATTACTTCTAGTTATAAGGCCAAGATTCCAAGCAGGCAATAACATTTAACACTTACACTGATAGTATACGAGTACATACCTCTTCAGATACGAACTGGGGGGCTATTACATTGATTCGGTTTATCACATGGCCGACATTTAAGTTGACTTTCTCCTTGAGATCTGCGCTACTCAGATTGCCCCCTCCGCCAAGTGGAGGAAGAGGCAGCCCAAGGGGTCTCCTCCACGACCAAGATATCAACTCATCTCGGAAAAACATGGCCAAGTGATGCCATAAATGTTGATTTTGCTGCGCAAGGGAGAGAATGGTGAGAAAGAATATATATATATATGAAAATATTGATTGTAAGGAAAGGCAACGTACTTTGGGTGAAACTACAGCCTGTGAAGCCGCACACATAGCAGAGACGACAAGGCCTTCGACGCCAAAATGAGAGAAAAACGCCTGGAGATTTCTAGTCAATCGAAAAGGCACCGTTTCGTTGAACTCAATCATTCCATTTGAATCGTACGCAGGATGGAAATCTGTCTGGAATATTTTTCCAGTATTCTTTGCGAAGAGAATCTTGTTTGGAGATCTTCCTCCGATTTGTAGCATATATGACATGAAGCTAGAGAGGGCCAACTGAACGGCAAATTGCTTCTTAAATACCCACGTATGGTTTCCATTCGACAGAGTTTTGTACATGAACTGTGAGAATATGCTGTCTGTCACTATGGTTTTCGTTATGTCGTTGTACGTCTGCAGTCGAAGATCCACAACAGCTTCAGGTGATATCTGGCCATTTATTGCTTGGTTCAACTGTTCTTTGAAATACGTAACAGGAAAATCTGGCTCTCTATCATTCCTAGCACAATGGTTCTCATACACCTCAAGGAAAGTGCTGTACATCAGATCGTCTTCAACCATGCGTACCTACGTACAAGTGGGAGGGAGAGGGGGAGGGGGACAAGAATCTCAGAGTCAGCAATGGATACAGTGGATTTAAAGGAAAAACAAAGAAAACAGTACACAAGCCTCTATCAGAAGAGAAACATTAAAATGTCAAGTGTAAACTGTAAACGGAGGTATGTTTCCAACATCAAATATCTACAAGCATTAAGAAATATGGAAGCGGAATTACCTGAGACCACACTGGTATTATAATTGGAGTGTGGATAGAAATGTGGCGACGCCTTGACTCCTTGTGCTTATCAAACATTCGGTTCATTACACGGAAAAGCTGCAAGATCCTTTCATCACTCCTAGCGTTGGGAGTCAGAGATGTCTGGACTATAAAATGGCGCTGGGAGCCATCAGAACCCATAAGAGTCAGACGCCTGAAACTGCTACCATGCCTTCTAACAATGGGAACATCAGGCCCAACTCTGTCCAACTTAATAGTATGATCAGGTGCAACTTCCTGCGAGTGAAAAAAATAGCATCATGTAATTCGATATTGTCATACTACCACTAAATATTGCCGCAAAAGTAGCATTATTACTACCCCACATACCTGATCAGTAAAATATTGTCCAGGGACTTCCACATCAACAACATGAAAGTCACGTAAGACCCTGCTTTCATCCTCCAATTTCAACACAGCCGGAAACCGATCTTCAACGTTGCTTTGAAGTATGTTTTTCCAGTGTTTCAATCTTTCAGTTAGATCGGCTAACGTGGCTGGAAATGTGGCAGTGCTTTCAGGATCAAGGTCGCGCTCGAAATCCTGCTTGTATTCTCTCACAAACTCAACGTGCTTGTTCACAGCGTCGGCTGAGAAACAAGCTCTGCAAACACCAGAAAGTTCCTTTTTGAGAGATTGAGGAACTTCGGCTGTAGTCGCAGTTGGGTACTTGTAACAGCGATGGAGGAGAGCGTTAACAACAGCCAGCAGTCTCTCCTCAGGCAGCGTGACAAACCGTGAACCAATTTCCGTAAGTAGAACCTGCAAAAGGTATTAGAGATTTCCCAATTGTCACGCCCATGTAAATGTAATATAAATTCTTCAAAATCATTGAAATCACTTTTAACTAAAGACGTCATAACTCATAATGAGACATAAAGCATTTGCAATCCTGCTTCTGGAGTTAGTCAATGATTTGCAATAAAACAACATTTACGGTAAACGGGATTTGAGCAAAAAATAAGAAAGAAATTAATACCTCAAGTTCGCTAGCCAAATTTGTGTGTTTACTTCGAAGAGTCTCCATTATATCCTTCGCCGCCTCAAACGCACTTGCTGCACTGGCAACCAACCCCATGGCACCACTGCGTCTTAGCGAATTCTGGCCTCCTTCGGAATTTGATGAATTTTGTTGTAATGATTGGTCATTCCCTGAGGTTATGCTACTCTCACCAGCAACTGGCCTTTCAGTCTCTTGCACCTGGGAGCCACTTCCATCGGGTTGATTCTCAGATACTGATGTGCCTCCACCCCGTACAGCACCCGGTCCAACACCAGCAGCATTTTGCTGCATTCTTTGTTGCGCCATCGCCATTCTACTAAAATCAGTTTTGTTTGCAACATCACGTCGTTCAAGCAAATAAGTGCGGAGCCAGTAATACAGTGCCTGTGATTTGAAATTTAAGGATTACTGAACTGAAAATGCATACTAGAAGTTCAGTGTTGAACGAACAATGGTTCGTTGGTAAGACCTACCTGAGGGTAGACAGTGGCAACTTTGAGCAGCACAAGTTTGCAGTGAGGTGCTTCAGTTCTCTGGAGGGATAATAATAACTGGGGAATCCAAGAAAGCCAAACCCAGTGAGGGACTTGGTCCAGGTACTTATCGAATGACCTCCCCGCAGGTTCACTGGGAGCATCAAAGCTAAGGAGATATAAAACACGAGCCATGTGGCTCTAGAATTAGGAATGCCAAACTTAATGCCCTGAAGGAAGCAGCTCACTGCATATTCTAACCAGATATCGTCATGTGTTTCTTTAAAGGCCTGTAGGGAAAAAACAAAATTGCTTGATGTAATGAGGAAAGGAAATACATCATTATTAATTCAACGACAAGTGGTCCATACCATGTCACAATAATTTCCCCAACTAATCCACCCTTTAGGCAAATTTTTGAAAAGGCTGATAGCATTGGAGTATGAAAGATTGGCACCTTCACAGTCATTGAGCTTCAACAAGAAATCACCTTTAAGGCGTAATATTTCAGCCTTATTTTTTACAGGAAAATAGTCGAGGTTAGTGCTGTTTATCAAATTAAGACCACTAGGCAACTCTCCCTTCATTTCCAAGTATGACTTTGCTTGTTCTCTTATTTTAATGAACGCCTCCTGCAAAGAATAAATAGAAAATGGCGCACAAAATAACAAAGATAAGCAACATAGAGCATAGACACATGGCACGGAAAGGTTGTTAAACAGATGTCGTAAGTTCACAATTCATGGTACCTGCACTTCCATAGTAGAGTGCCCATACATCTTTTCCAGAATAGAGACACAAACATCATATAAACCATGCTTTCTAGCAATGTGTGCCAGCTTATTGACATTCCATGCCTTGTCACGGAAACCAAGATGATGCAGTTGTGGATTTGTATTGCTAAAATCTTTAAACGCGTCTATGACTACATTATACATCTCATTTCTCCATTGAAGCAGATCATACCATACAGACGTATTGTCCCATTCATTTGGAGTTCTCAATCTCCACGTTTCAAGGATGTCTTTAAGATCTGCATACAATCCACTCTGCACAGCACCGACGGGATTTCCAGAGGGTTTATTCCCGTTAGAAATATCAACTATGATCTTTGCTGACTCCTGAACTTCAACTAGCTGTTGGAACTGTTGCAGCAGAGGTATTCTGGAATGAATAGACATTTCAGGCAATTGCCACCATTGCTCTAAAGCTAGGCTAACAGCTTTCCCAATGATATTTTCAGCTTCAGGAACTCCATTTGTTTGCTTTTCGTGCAGTGCAAAATAAGACTGAATGATACGAAGTTTTGGAGTTTCTTCTAGTTGAGCTTTAGGAATAACTTGATCTTTCAAGTACGCCCAATCAGGCTGTTTCCAGAGACTATCAAGCAGAATGTCATAATTTTCGACAGCTTTCCCAAACTCAGAAAGCGCATCCCATTGCCCAAGTTGGTTTGCACAATGGAGCCACTGCTCCTCCCAAAGACACATTTCAGGTTTTGCTATGGCGTTATTGTAAGTCCCTTGAGTTGCCTTCATCATGGCCTGGTAGAGAAGGCTCTGTGCTTGTTGCCAAAATCCATGCTGAACGAGTGAAAGAGCAGATCTGGTTTCTGAGGTAACAGAACGTTTTATCCATAGACCACACCTCATATCTTCTTCATTGAGCAAACGATAAAGCTCGGCCAGCGACTCGGAACACTTAGTATCATTCTGAAATAGCATAACGTGACTCTCAAGCAATGCTAAAGAAATGTGCCATGCATTATATGTCTTTCCTATGTATTTGATTAGTTCGCTGGGCATCCGGGGCTGAGGGTGACTTAGTTGAAGTCCTTCTAAAAGGGCCTGCACAACATTTGGTCGATGTCCTTGCTGTCTCTTGTGATAATCCTTTGATAAGAGAGCAATCATAGGCTTAGCGAGTGCCATCTGTTCTTCCTTATGTAGTGTTACCCAAACAATAGGAAAGATCAAAACCCATAAATGATAGGCAACATATGCATCAACATGGGCCAGCTCTCTAAGTGGGACAATAAGATCTGCCACCTACAACACGTAAGAGGTTCTCTGATCAATACGTTGCTATATATGCTAGCGTGAAGATCAGCAGTGCACTTCAGACAGTAAAAAACACCAAAAAGGCAGTGGGAACTGAGGACATAAAAGCACTTGCAGGTAAATGCCTAAATGATGAGTAAACTCAAAATGAGAGACAAGAATGAGGCACTTTTTGATACAGATTAGCATCAAAATTTTGGGGGAACTAGAACTTGTTCCATAGTTTTGCAGAATTAGTTCAACTGTGGAAAATATCTTTCCAACGTAAACAAACGAAAACAACTCAGATGTCCATTTGTCTTAAACATTCATCTCCACGTGTAGACGATTTTGTTCCAAAAAACTCAGTTCAGTGAATGCTCCAGGTTGAAGAAACTAGAAGCCAATAAACGGTGGCATATTTTATGGATAACCAACTAATTGCCACATATAAACATAAAAATAAGTTTAGCAGAAAGTATTTGAAACAGGTAAAAAGTGAAATAAGTAATCATAATCAGAATAATTTTTAATAAAATGTCAAGAAGCAGGTTAGAGAGAAATTTCTCCAAAGAATAACTTGTCATGAAGACAACTAGAGGATTGGTAGCAAACGTGGATAACTACGTGGATTTTCACGCAGGGACAGAAAGTTAAAACAAACTATGTGGTAAAAACTCAGTAGCACTAGCACTCAGTTTGACTTTTTGCACTATGTTGTGCTAAACAATAATTTCATAACTAAGTAATCAGACTTAATAAATATACCTTAAGTTTGCTCATTTCATTTAGAAAATGAGCGTGCTTCGAAAAAAGCGTATCAAGTGTCATTGGAGATTCTTCAGAGACTTCAGGAATGTCAACAGCCATTGGTTGCACGCCCATAGAATCAGGAACTAAACCTGGCGCGAAAACAGGTAGCACCTTACCAGAATTTGGAGCAAGTGTAATAGGTTTCTCCTCAACTAATAAAGCCAAAATTAGATCAAGCCCTTGCTTAAGCCAGAACACATCACTCAAAGCCTCCCAATCCTGTATTTGAATGATATACTGCAGCCTCGTAAACAAAGTCTTTGCAAGGGATTCGTGATAAAGAGCCAAAAACTTCATTCGCATTTCAGGATCATTAGCTCGTAAACCAAGTAAAAACCGCCTCTCAACTTTCTGAAATACTTCCTGGCGTAATGATAGAGGATACCTGCAAGTAAGGTAGATTAACAAATAGCGAAATACCTGCTCATCAATAAAATGATAGCTACCAAGAATGTGCCCTACTTATTAGAGTCAGAACATATGACGTGAAGAAGTTGCAGATACTTCGCATCCCATTCTTCAGCTGTACTAGGCGAAAAGTTCTGCCTATCAACTTGAGATAGCTTCTCAAGCAAAGAAACCACTTCCTTTGGAGTGAGAAAAGTACTCGACGAAACTGCGCCCCCGGGTTTAATGAAGTCAAACTCAACCCAACTCTTTACTAATTCTAACATACAGAGAAGAACAGAAGGATCCATGCCATTTTCAGACAGCAAAGAGTTGAGGATTTGTATCACGGATCTTTTGAAGTCAGGCACCGTCATGACCCTATCACTGATAAGTTTCAAAACAGATTTTAAATTCCCAACAACAGCTCCTACATCAGCACCCTGACGTGATGAAGTGGCTGCTGAGTCTGGGTCTGGTCTCGGACCCTAGATGAGAGAAATATTGGTTCCAAAATAGATTGGAAAATGTAGATATTATTTCAGAGATCAGAAAGATAATGAAAATCAATTTAAATATAATAAAACTTAGCAATCTAGTGCACCTTAATCATAAAGCCCAAGTGGAATGCATATTACATGATAATTTAATCTCATAAACATAAGCAAGGAACGTTCACAGAACATGTGATCAGTGAGAAAAGAAGCGTACTTGTCTTGCTTGAGTGCCACCAGACGACCCAAGATCCCGTGCAAGGCGCTGAAGCACACGAACTAAGCTGGAGGGATCGATGAGGTTCTTATGCACATCTGCTAAGGATTTAATAAGATAGAGCACAAAGCTAAGCATGCTGGCAGAGTGATCTTCTCCAGAAGTCTGAGGGGCAGCAACCATAGCAAGATGCTTTTGTACAAGCTCCTCCACTTTTTGATATAACATCTTTACATCTTGTGGTGTGCTGACAGATTCTGGAGGGAAAGCATCAGAAACCATCCTCAATAAGGAACATAGAGAGTTTCCCGCATCTAGCATTTTGAACTTGAAACAAGGTTCGAGAATCTGCATAAAAATAATACATCAATAATATATAGTAATCAGATGCTTAAATGTCTGGACAAATCATGTAACAATTTTTTCAAAGAAACGCATACCTGTGAAATCTGACTGATATTGTTTCTCACAAACAAATGTGGCTGCTTTTCCAAAACCTTGTTCATCACATCCAGACCCTGAGATAGCGCAGTTGATGGGTCCTTGGATTGAGACGAGGGAGTACTACTAAGCAGCTTCTCTAAATAATTAAATTTGACATTCGCATTTGGCCACACTTCCAAAGCTTGAGATAGAAGCTCCAAAGCTTGATTGTACATCAGACTAGCCTCCTTATCTTTAGGTTCTATTACTAGGGCTACCTATATAAGACATATTAACTAAGATCCAAGGCAAATGATTAAAAAAAGGCCAAGCCAGGTGAGACTATAGAAAGGACCAATGCTGGCTTTACCAAATCAGTGAAAACAAATTTGTCTGTGAAGATTGCATGGTCTTCAGTTAAGCTTGGTACCGAGAAATTATAAAAGCATGGAAATTAAAGCTTTGAAACACGGAAACCATAGCACATATATTTACCATGTAACACTAGCAGAAATGCGCATTAACTGAAAGAAGTTGCCATGTATTACAGGCAATGTAGTCCATGTAGTGTTCAACGAAAATTGTTAGTAGTTGCGTGGTTATGTCGATTGTAGTGAGTAAAACAAAATATATATGGTGAACGCAGACCGACACAATTTTCTTTATGTAGGAGCCAGTGTAACTTCTAATAAACTAAAATATAACGCTGTAGCCAGGACCACGGGTCATGCACGCACAGGTTATGATTGATTAGCAGAAAGTTGACTACGACTTTCTAATGTTACTAAGAAACATTATGGTCAATTTTAGCTATTTTATTTTTTTAGTGGCTAAGCTCAAATAATTTCTATCCACCACTACAGATCATTTACCTAAGAAACAAAGACATATATGCTGACATGATAACTTGACTCTATCTCATTTCATGCAAATGCAATGTCATGACAAAGATATAATATAGTTCATGCGAACATACACATACACAGACGGAAGACGTATATATAATATACTACGCAAGGTTGGTTTGCAACCGAACAAACAAGAGCTATGGGGAGGTGACCAAAATAGACTCAAAGTCATGATCTCAAAGAAAGAACTAAGAAGCATGTATGCAATGCAATATAATTGTACATCGGGCAAAGAATAAGACATACCCTTATAAGAAAGTTGATTATCATCTCTTCCATCGCTGCATTAGGCTTAAACTCTTCATCAGGTTGCCCAGCTGGCCCAGGAGTTTCAATGTTGGGGATGGAAGATGCACCTCCAGGTGACATGACACAGAGAGATTGCAAACCAGGTTCAACCTTTATTCTCTTACTTGGATCCTCAGAAAATGTAGATCCATCAACTGAAAGCTTGGAATCATTCACAGTAATGCTATGGTTTGACACTTCTGTTCCCTGACAGGCGGTATCAGTTGTGATCCCTTTCTTCAGATCACTTTGTCTTTGCTTTTCCCAGTTGACAACTAAACCAGCAAGCTCAATAGCGAGGCGCCTATTTTCAGTAGTAGTGTTGTATGGAAGGCCAAGACGACTGAGAGAGTTAACCATCTGTGGGACAAATTGCGCCCTGGAACTGTAGAAAAGATCTGAGTGGCGGACAATGAGCTGGAAAATGTGAATGAGATTGGGAACAGAATGTCCTTCCTCGACTAAAATCTTCCTAGTGTAGCGTATCCATATTGGCATCCGTGAATCACCAAGAGGCAATCTCTTTGGAAGTGCTGGCATTAATATGTCAAGGGCTTGTTTCACCAGCATTTTATTTTCGGTTTGGCAAGTCCTTAGCAGTGCGACAAAAACCTTAAATAGGCAGATAAGGAGATACCAAGGGAAGAAAAGTTCAGAAATGATTAAAAGCACAAAACCAATTAGACGAGAACTGGATTTTCGAAATATTAATTCCATGTAGTAACAAAATGAGATTATAAGAGATGCATAGTCATTTTCCTTTTAAACGTATCGTGTCAAAATAATTCCACTATTTAAGAGGGAGATATTAAAAATATGCTAAAGTAGAAAAGAACATCAAATATCCTAAGATATCCAAAATCATTTGCAAATTCGCTCCAAAATAAATTGTTTTAAGGCAAGCACAAAATTAAGACATGTATCTTTCAGAAGTCATTTTGGTTACGGAAGTCTCAGCTAAAAAGTTAAATCGAGCAACCGACAACATCAAGGAGCTCAGGATGAAATATAAGACAAAATGCAACTAATCACTAATGTGTTCAAATAAGCACCTGAAGAATTATCTTCTCCGGAGCTTGATATGCCTCCAAGAAATGACAAACATTGACAAATGCCCACTGCTTACTCGCACCATCCTCACGCTTAAGATGATTCCAACCAAATTTAATAAGCTCCTTTCGGTGATGAACAAGGTCATTCTGAAGATACTTGAGAAGTAAAGTCGCAAGCTGCAGAAGTTCAATCCTCAAGGGCTCATCATAATCAGAAGATACCTACAAAATCAAACATAAAATTCTGAAAAAAAAGTAAATCGCCATATTCAGAATACACCTATAGCATCATTGGGACAGCAAAATGCCAAGGGATAGCAGGCTAGTATTTCATCAGAGCTGAGGGCAAAGGACGGACGCAAGATGCTTAAGATGGGATAGTTGTACTACGGCCACCACAAGGACGATCCTTCCACATACAAGGAAACTTTGGGAAAACAAATAAGAGAAGTTAATATACCTCCTCAGGAGGATCAAGCAGCTTGTCAACGATCGTTTTGATAGTAGCTGCATCAATGACCTCCCATGTTTGATCATTCTGAAAAGCATGAGCTAGCATTGGAAGGATGAGCATTTGCATCACAATCACCATGTGCTCATGGCTTAGTTGTTTTAGCTGAAATAGATTCAGAAAATGGTGTAGCAGATTTTTCTTCAAGTTGGGTGGGTACCCCTCAGCAACCTACAAGACAAAAAGCACGTGTCATTCCAGAAGAATGGGAACCACTCAACGGAAACAAGAAAATACAATCATTTACCTCAATAATATAGAACTCCTTCAAGAAAGAGAAGTTTATGCGAGTCCGGTACAGGAAGATGGCGAGCATGTCAAACAGTATGTTGACCTCCATTTTATCATGCCGCAAATAATTTAAAAAACACTTGACAAGCCATTTGGTTTCCTTTATCTGCATGAATATCAAATAAAACAATTATTATATCTCATCGAGTAACGTTATTACCCATTCTATAAACATGAAACTACACCTGTATTTGTTGGAAATCAATATAGAATAAAAACTAAAAGGAGAAGTGGAAAAACGTGACATACCATCAAATGAACGAAGCAAGGGATTCAAGAGTTTCATAACCAAAAGGTCCAAAATATGAGTCTATACATCACACTAAATAAAACTAGCTGATCTTACTTGTTTCAGATTCAATTCTTGTTCATTCTGTAAACAGGAAATTCCAGCAGGAGACTTCCACAATAAAACCAAATTATCAAAGATGACACGGTTACTTTGTAACCAACCAGGCATCAATTTAACAAGAGACTTGACCAAGGCAAGCCCCTGGAAATAAGCATCTGATGTTGCACTCGAGGTAACCAATTGAGCAGAGTCATCCGATTTAGAAGCAACAACATTGTTTTCACCGGTTAAAGAACCACTAACAGAAGATCCCTGAGCTGCATCATACTTTGGTAAGAAACCTGGGAATGCACAAGCTATAATTTTCTCCGGAGACTTGGCAAGTTCTTCTCTTAAAGGTTGGCCTGCATCTGATCGTATTATATACATAAACCTGGACAGACAATCATAAATACCAATAATGTAAGTACCATTACAACTGGTTACTCAAATCAACACAACTTTATGGGTTCAGTTTACCTCCTAAAGTATTTCGGTTGGGACAAACGAGCAAGGAAATAATCAACAGCTGCTGTGGGGTAGCGATTGAGAAATTTTGTAAGTGGCAGCCGATAGGGACTGTTGATCTCACTATAATACTGCCCCGGTGGAAGGGCCGCTTCCAAATCAATAGTCAAAGTCACAAGTTCGTCAAGGAATTTTCCCGCTGCGGTAGGAAGCAGGTGGAACAGCTCGATGATAGCTGCAAAATTGCAGCCAAATCAACACACACACCACTGGATATCAAAGAGGTGAACTAACTGTAAAAATACCACTTACCAGCAGCAATTTTCGGTTCTTCACCAGCCTTCCAAGATTTCTGGCACTGTGCAAGTTTCTCGGGTTCTAACCATTTCCTAAGATGCTCCAACAACTTACCACCTAAGGTAACATTGAACCAATTTGATAGAAGCTCAAGAAGCCGTGCAAGTCCCTGTAAAAGGGGCATGCTGAGATTTTTGGTATGGGCCAAGTTAACTAGTATAGGTCTCAAGCTGGTCTGCAGAAGCTCTTTTGGCATCCTCTGCTGCAGGATAACCTAAAACAACATAGGAAAAGAACAGATTGTAACATTCAAAATAGCAGTCCTAGATTGGGGATGATACTCACAAATCTAGCAGAGAATTGACTGAAAGTAGAAAAATGAAAACAATGAACTATAAAACAATTTGATTGAGCCTAGGATGGAAGAAATGGAAGAAACATACACATCTGCATCATAAATATGAAAAAAGGAGCCTGAAAGATCTACGAAAGTAAGAACTAAAAAAATCATAACCAATTGTAGGAAGAGAGTGAGGTAGATAGATCTCATCAAACCTGACGAAGCCCTTCCTTGGCAACAGCAACGATTTCAGGACTCTTGCTTGTCAGGGACTTGAAAAACATAGATATAATTTTTGATCGCAAATCCACATGATTTTGAGTTTTAAAATCTGTCCATGCCATGGCAGTGCACAGGAGTTCAATGCAGGCAGTTCGAAGTTTATTCAAAGATGTCGCAACTCTTGGATTCATAAATTTCACAACCCATACAGTTTCATCAGCCTCTGCTATTTGCAGAGCTTCTTGCAAAAAGTTAATCAGTTCAGGAGTTAATTTCAGTAGAGGTGGCCTCAAAGCTAAGCAAAAATTCATTGCAGTCACCGTGCCAACCTGGAGATGGCAAAATATGATTAGCAACCACATAACATGACATCAAGATTATCACGAATCCAAGTTTACCTGTTGATCAACAGTCTTAGAACGCAGTGGCCTCATAATGAGAGGCTGAAGCTGCGAATGATGCAAAGGTTCAAGCAATTCAGAAACCTCACTCCCTGTACGACTGGCCAGAAGTGCCAAAGAAGATTGGACAATCTTTCTGACATTTATCGATGAGTTGATATTAAACAATTCTGAGGCAAGATACTCAACAACCCCAGAAAAACTCTGTTTCCGTGCTTCATTGTTCGCCTCATCAACATTATTTACGACACGTAGAACTTGCATAAGCACCTGACTCGTTTCTTCTTGTTCTCTAGTAGCATATGCGGGAAGCCTTTTAAGAACGAACAATAGTGCCCTGGCAATCTGTACTTGAAAGAGACATAAAACATCAACTGTGACCTTCCCAATAAGAGAACCAAGTCCCATTACTCCCCCAATTTGTGCTTGCCATGTAGTACTATAACAAGAGTGCAAAAGACGGTGTAAAAGCTGTTCAAAACATGGAACCCGAACGCTCGGAGGAGGCGAATATACAGGACTCATTGAGGGACTGGAGACAACCATCGGTGTACCAGGGCCTCCTCTAGACATCAGGGGGTCCGAATGTTTTGCATTAGCTAGAAGTAGAAGTGTTTCAGTGAACACATTCATGGCAGTCAGTGCAGATTTAGCACGCAGCCTATTTTGATTGCCCAACACTTCTACTAAAGCATCCAAAAATATCAAAGGATCCAATTCCTTCAAAGAGTTCTGCCTCGTCTTTGAACTCATATTGGAACTGGAGGCAAATGTGTGGCCACCGACTGATGGCATTTGGGCAGCTGGATCCTCAACATGAAGCATAATTGCAAAATGGCGGCACACATGGTTAACATATTCATCATCGGGGTCAGTTAATTCCGTTTCTGCACTCGCAGAAATTATTGTCATTAAGAGTGTCTTGAACACAGATTTCTCAGCCATAAGTTGAGTCTTTGTCTTGACGCCTAAATCAGCCTGCGAATGTAGATTCCAAAAGGTCAGTGTAAATTTGGACCACATCATCTTAACAAACAAAGGGTCACTTGGGACACAACGGAGAATAATAAGCTCATGAGAAATTGCACTTAATAAATCAGCAAATTTTGAATTCAGAGGAAAAAATTAATCAGAGATGTGGAAAACTTATCCTGCAAGTTATGGCGAAGAAATATATCAGGCATAGTTTACAATAAAGTTATGGAATGAAGGGAAGATACATTGTATTAATTAATATAAATAATCGTGCTAGAAGAGAAAGAAACTTAAGCTAGAAAGCTTAACGACCTTTATATCCGAAGCTTCAGATCTCCTTGATGATGAATCAGCTGAAGAACCTATAGAACTTGACAAAAGCCTAAATGTTGATCCATCGTCCTTCACAAGTTCAGGCAAGTTTAGCTGGGAAGACAAGCATATATGAAGAAGTTTAAGCGCCTGTTTTCGGTAAAAAATATCCATGCAGCTTTTCTTGTCCATGACAGCGGCCACAGCAAGGTTGATACAGCGATCCAGTGGCACCAAAAAAGGTGTGTTAGGCTCAAATGTAAGAATAAGACGGAGCCCATGTTCTGGATTTTCCTTGCATTCAAGTGCAAGTGGCTCTTTGAGAAAACGTCTATTACGACCACCTAACTTCCCAAGAAGCTGCAGAGACTTTCCACCCCAAGGATACGGAGCTGGTCTTAAATGAGACCATAGTGCCAAAATCACATCGGAAATGACATTTGCCATACTTGGTTCCAAAAAATCAGGGTTCAAACTATCTATCCAAAACTCCAGGGTTCGCACACCAAGATTGATGAGGTCATCACTTCCTTTAAGGCACATAACAAGAGGCTTCATAAGGCGAGGAAGATGAGGTAACAGCGAGCTTAACCGTGTAGGTAATGTCAAACAAAGCTCCAAAATTAGTTCCTTCATATCTTCACCAGTAGGTCCCTCGAGCATAGCAAGTAGCATATTTAGACATGGCTGTAGCATAGGAATCAAATCACGAAGCAGAAGCTCAAATTTACCCCCAGCTAGTGAACGAAACATCGTACGGAGAAGTTGCAAATAACCAATCGGCCTCTCAACCTCGGTGGAATTTTTCATACAAGTCTCCATTATCACAGGGACATGAGGTTGGAGAATGCGTTCACATTCTGTTGCAGCTTTTGATACTGCAGTGAAAAGAAATCGGAAGAGATGCAAACCCAATTTTGCGGCAGGGGAATCAGGATGCTTTAGGACATCCAGTTTGCTGCTCACAAGAAAATTAACTAGAACATCTGAGAAAGGCTTGAACACTTTGGGGGCTTGCAGAAGAGTAGAAAAAATGTGAACCAGCTGACTGTTCGAGATCATGCATTCAAAAAGCTCTGGCATGCACAAAGAGAATATGTCCATCAAGTCTCGGGGCTCCATTATAGCCACAATCTGCGAAAAAAGATGAACCATCTCTCTCTCCTCATCCTTATCCTTGAACAATGCCAAGCAATAAACACCACTCTTCAAGAGGCCGGAGGCTTTGCAGACCTATCAAGATCGGGAAATGAAATTAAGCCAGCCACCAAGTTAGGCATATATAAAAAGGCATATTATGTAAATACTACCTCCTCTTCTCTCATTCCTTTAAAATGTTGTGGTGAAGAACCAGATGATGGAGATGCAAGCACTTGTTGGGCATTTCCATGAGTGGAAGGTGAAACCTACAACAGGCAACAGCAGTACGAAGTATATAAGGCTATGGCAAAACAATATTTGTCAGCAAAAGCAAGCAATCAGCCAATCAGTAAAGAAACAAACCTGAGAACGAGGTATGTGTGCATGAGTAATGCTCCAGATTATGGTCTTCATTCCTGTGAACATGAAATAACATGGATTTAAAAAGTTTCACGACATGGATTTAAAAGGTTTCTTCGACTAAAAGAAAGTTCAAGTTTTTCTGTCTTGAAATATAATATTAGTTCAATGAATGAAAAAAATATTCAAATGAGAGTAAGATTAAGCAAACTTACCCAGGACTAAAGTCCTTATCAATTGCTTGCAGTCACCAACTTCTTTAGAAAGATCAACAGATGTTGGCAAATTCAGCACTGCCTGAAACGAACCCATCTCGTTATTGAGAAGACAGAATAACATAAAGGTTAGAATAAGATGACAGAGAAATTAATCCAATTGACGAAAAATTAAGAGAAGATGTGTTGAGTATAACTTCTGAGGACAACGACGTAGAGCAAAGGAAAAACATAAACACAGCATAAAGGTACCGAAATCCACATAATATATATATATATATATATATATATATTGTATATCGTAACTTTTTGCATAATTCTGTGTTACTTTTTACCAAACCAAGGCACGAACAACTTAAAGTTGATCACGGATTTATTGCAGGTCAGGAAAAAGAGCAACTCAGAATCAAATAGGGTGGCAAATGGCAATCCTTGCACGACATTCATGGCTTACATGCACAAAGCTTCATTTAGTAGGAAGATTAAAAATGTTTTAAGCTCATTCAAACGTAAAACTAAATGAAACCACTGCTTGTATACAGACACCCAAACAAAATATAAAATTCACATTGAAAAAAGAACAATTATAAGGACTGTGACATGCATATTCTAAACCTGCAAGCCAACAATGCATTAAAAAAAACGTCTACAATATAATACTTCCAAAATTACCTGCACCGGCGCTTCAAGTTTTGACCTTAACACCGACCTGTTTTTACCTTCATCTCCTTCTTCCAACAGCTATCATATAAAAAAACCAGAAGGGCTTTACATAATTAGTTAAATGCTAGATCAATACACCAACAACCAACAGTTGATATCAACAGAACAATAAGAGAAAACTAGCATCTCTTGCCCAAAAACTTATGAAACAAAACAAGAAATATACACCAGCAAGGCTAATATAAAAATACGGCAAAAAGCAACCCGCAACGCTAATGCATGTCAAGCAATCTCAACTCACTGCATTAAAGAGATTGAAGTAAAAAGTAGATGCAAGTAGAACAACAGCTTTGCTACATGTTGTAACATTTAAAGAGGTATAGCCTCTGATAAATCAGCATGACGACATTTTCAATTTCCTTTACCTTCACCAGTTACATGACTTAATGTTGATCTAGTTTTATATGATTTCTGGCCAACCCCAAAAAATATGTCAAGTAATTTCATCGTCAATTGCAAAGAGGCATAAACTGAGAACTGATGGATTCACAATTATTTGAAAAACTAAGACAGAAATAAGTGATATTCCTTGTTTCATGTCATTTGAGTGGGTGGTGAGTTATGCACTTAAAACATGCCAGTGGTTTGACTCATGATCTAGCATATCTGTTCTCGAAGAAACTTATGCAATGGATTGCCGGAACATACAATCTAAGTGCTAATCCAATTGAAAAAATCATAGTCTGGCCTGAGGAAGAAGAATAGCAAGACTGAATACCTGTGGAATCATGTGCTTAGAAGTGTTAAATTTTCCAACAAAAGCATCCAATATCCGGCCCTGGACAACAAAGAGCACAGCCAATCAGTTTTAACAGGCTAGTGCACTAAATCGAGAGAGATTAACGAAACAGCATATACCAATAAAACCCGTGCTTCATCCATTGATGCCTGATCAACGCCTTTGTCAAATATTGGTTCCACCTGGGACGTACGTGTATATAAATAAAAATTACAATGAAAGATAAGAAGACATGATCAGAGATGAAGTATAACATTTAATATTTGCAATTTATTATAAGCATTTACCAGATTCAGAATCAAGCGCGCACAGGTTGTATGAATGCTCAAGGATAATGTGGCATCATGCATGTTGCTCGAAAACAGGTATATTATTCGAGACAGCTGCAACAGAAGAATCCACATCAATAAACATACTTAGGCAAGAAAAAAATCCGAATAGGAAAACGGGTAATAAGAATTTAAAAAAAAAAAGATAAAACACTTTATTGTTAAGTAACTAAGACCTAAGCTCCAGGAATGGAGGAACAGAAACTATCAAGGTAACATTTACCTGAGATAATGAAAGATCTCCTCTGACATGGTGAACAATCTCTGCCAAAAGACTATAGGCCAAAGGCCGTAGAGTATCAAAGCACGCTCGTCCAGTACCAACAAGGACCCTGCTGATTCACTCTAGTCATTAATTGGCTTCACATTAATATAGAAAGGAATTGCACATAAATAGTCCTAAAAATGGAAATTTTAAATAGAGATAATCTAAAGCAGCCTCAGAAGAAACAACAGAATGCTCCTTCGAGGTAGACACCACGTCATAAATGACACTTAACAGTTTTGACGAAGATATCAACTGACACCGTACTCAATAAATACCAACGAAGTAAGGAAGAAGCTGCATTCTTCTAAAATAATAATTTCATTTTCATTAAATGTCACAAGATAGACAGAGACCTAAAATGTATACCTTTCATCCAGAAGTGTGTCTATCAGAGGATATAAACCTCTTTTAAAATCTGTTGAGAGAACATGTTTCAGCGCCACCAATAGTTCCTGAAGAAAAAAAAAAGAAAGAAGTCAACTTCATGACAGATGAAAGATGAAACAGATTTATGTAATTTTCAAGGAAGAAAACCAACCTTCCTAATTGTTACCGAGTCAGAACATGTAACAAGAAGATTCACAATGCTTTTGCAAATGTTCTCTTCATGTTGTCTGATATAATCAGCAAAACCCTTTAAGAGGTATGTTAAGAATGAAACGGTCTGCAAAAAGAAAGAAAACGTTAGATAAAGATGCCGAACAGTCGGTGTGCGTGCCTATATTGGAGATTAAGAAAGTAAGTAAAAAATTAACCACGTTTAATTAAAGTTCCACCCCAAAATAATATATCCATCACGACGTTTTGTTAATGAGTCCAATCAACACACCAAAAAAAATCAATGTAGCTTCTGGATCTCTTAGAATACCAACAAACAGATAATAGGAAATTCAGAATACATGCTCAAGCATTGTGAGGTTTACCTTAACTTGTGCTCCCTTAAGATCCATGAAATGAGCCTTTAGATGTGGTGGAACCTTCTCCGGACCAGGGATTGATATGGCCAACACCATTAAAGGCAACAGATTGGGTATATTAGACTGCACAAGTCGACTATACAGCTGAAATAGAAACATAACCACCAACGGACTCTCTGTGATAACCTTAAAGGACCTAGTACTAGGATTTAATTGCCCAGTTGCACCAGCATAACTGCTTGCTGGACCCACTTGATCGGATATTTCTGTTGGTTTCACATCATCGCCGCTCAAGGAAGACCCAATGGACCCTGATGTCGAAGCTGGAACTGGTGGTGGAGCGACCATTGCTCCACTTTCAAAGAAATAACTAACAGTCGCCCTAAAATTCTGATAAATCTTGCACACAAAATCCAGGAAGGGCTGAACTTCCGTCTCTAGACTAGGCCTAAAGTTCCTAAGCAAGTCAAAAATAATCCTAATGCAGATCAATCCGTTCTCCTCATTATCCGTAGTGAGTACATGCATCGCCACTTTTAGAAGCTGCTGAACAAAGGGCCGAAGAACCTCGGTGTGAGGCAACCGATTAAGAATCTCAATGACAATGTTGCGGAGCTTGTGTTCGGGGTTGTCGACGAACTGGGGCTTCGTCACGTGATACAAGATGGCAGAAAATGCATGAAAATAGCATTTTAAGAAGTTTAAATACTCTCCTGTATGGCATATCTCGAGGCTGTCGCGAACCTCCATCACCATTTGCAGCCGTGTCTGTATCGCTGCATCCACGACACGAGTACATAAACAAGGGGAAAAAACAAAATTACGTCCACGAAAAAAAAAAACAGAGATCACAATAAAACCGCCCTAAAAAATCAGAGTTGACGACAGCTCAGTTCACTTACGCAGGTCGGGCTCGATCAACTGCCGAGAGTGCTGCTCGAAATTCTGAATTGGACTCATGCTTCCAGCGTCGAATTTTACACAAATCAACCAAAATTACAGCAAGAAACGATGAACACGGGCCTTAGGGTTTAGCTGACAGTGGTGTTTACAACAAAAATCGGCGACAGATCACGCCGATTCTCGAGTCGCATTCTTTCCAAGTGATTAATTGCATGAAAAAACTAGGGTATTCGTCGAGTCAATTTTCCTACTAGGGTTCGTAATTTTTAACAGAGGAGCTAAGTTTCGGAGGATGTAAGTAAAGCTGCGAAGACGACGCCCCCCAAAGAAAAGAAACCCCGAAGAAAATTCCCGTTTACCACCCTCACTCACGACTTGCACGAGTGGACTCACTCATAGCATGACTTTGCCTATTATATAACGCAATTCTTAGTCCTATTAATTTTCTTAATATATAGTTCTATTTAACATAACAAATACGATTACATGAAAACTCAAGTAACTAAACTAACAGATCCCTCTGTAACGTGCAATCCATATAGGGTGTTTGTTTCATGTGATCCAACATCACCGTGATACTCATAACACCGTAATGTGAATATCACCGTGATGTGGATCAATGCGATGTATCATTACCGTGTTTGTTTTGATGTGATATTTCATTTTGCATATCAATGTGATATTAGAATATTATGTTTGTCTAATCACGGTGATGTGTGGGGTGATATTGCATAAATGTCATATTTGACCCTATGAATTTATATACATTATGTGGATTATATATACATATATATTGAGATGATTTTTTACATAATAATTACTATTTTAATATAGAGTTTGATTTTTTTAAGAATTAATAATTAGTTATTCAGTATAATTATTTATTACTAAGATTTGAATACTCTAATTATACATTAAAATATGAATAAGGATATCTTGGGGTATAAATACCAAAATTAAGGGGTATATTTGTCCAAATAAAAATTTGAAAGATCACTCCATCACCGTGATGTAAGATCTTAGCTTTTTCGGGGTGATCCAAAAGGTAGAATATCACCCTATTTTCATCACATAGGTGATCTGTCATTACGGTGATGACTCATCACCTAGCCTAAACAAACATGGTGATGATGAAGCAACGAGAGGATCACGGTGATGTTTTGAAGGATCACCCCAAAACAAACACCCCCATAATTTATGGACGAAAGATTACTAGGATGGATCGCAAATTCGATGATTTTCGACTTGACCGAAGCTTGAGTAGGACAAAAATTAACGTTAATATGAATTACATACACATACTACAGTCATCCCAATTTTATGGGCGAATGATTAATCGAATCAACTCATAAATTCGATGAATCGGCTCGGTCAAAGCTCGAGTTTCACTAAGATTAAATTAACATACTTCAATATATAAATTTGTATCCATAAAGCATGAGTTTCACGAATATTAATCAACTTTGTTCAATTATCTTTCTATTTTATTAAGTGAGAGAAGCTTATAGTAACCACCACTTAATCAATTTGGTGTGTCAAGTTTGATTACAATTTTACCTATAATGTTCTTAATAATTACATTTATATCCGCAAATAAATCTTCGTATACATAAGAAAAGTAAGAAATTTAATCTTGCAATTTAATTTAAAATAACTTAAAATATCAAATAATATATTTATATATTGCACTGCAAATGCATAGAATGTGCCTATATACTAGTAACGTTTATAGTACGCGGTCACTCAATTTATGGGTGAAAATTGAGTCAGAATCAGCTCACATATTTGATGAATTGGCTCGGTAGATTCTCAAATGAAAATTAAATCGACAAACGACATACTTTAATATGTAAATCAATCTATAAGAGCATTTACAACCGAGAGACACATTTTCAAGCACAAACTCATTCTCAAACTCAAAATGCAGTAATTCTTCTCCAACCGTTAAACTCAAAAGACTATTTTCAAAATATTCACTTATACCCAAACTTTTACAAATTTTCAATATTGCGCACATATTTCATACCTTAAATTGAAAATAATATTTAATATTGACTTTCTAATTACTGTATAGATTTTATTTTTATTTTTATTATAATGAGTTAATTATTAAAACAAATAAAAGGACTTATGCAATTATTAAATATAGAACTCATATTACGAGTTCAAAGGCACGTACGCGTTTAGTGAGTAGAGAGAAAGCACATTAGGCTGCATTTGGATTCATGTATTTGAAGGAATCACATGATTTCAAATTATGAATTTCAAAATCCGAATTTCAAATCCAAATCTATTGTTTGGTAAACTTTAGGATTTCGATTTGGATTTCGAGAGTAGGTGCACATCGGGTGAAAGATGAACAACCGAGTCAGCTCATGGTCCGATGTGTCAGCTCGTTGAGCCGGCCCAAAATCGTGAAAATCGAACGCGGACTCATATTAGTTGAGCTGAGCTCATATTAATCGAACTCATGAGCTTTGCTCACAAGCTTTTTTTATTATTTATTTATTTCATTTATTTTTACGGACTCGGCTTTGAATTTCGAAAACGGGCCAAGTATCATCGCATTTCAAATCCAAAGAATAACAAGGTTCAAATCATCCCCGGATTTGGATGAAATCCAAATCCAATGGATTGCTAGACGGGTGATTTAAATAAAATTCGGATTTCAAATCGAAATCCGAAATCCAAACGTAGCATTATTCATTTTGAAATTGATTTTTGGAGTCAGACTGAAGTGATTTTAAGATATATTTTGGATTTTTCAGATTAGAGATGGGCTAATATGTCCAATATATAATATGATGGGCCATATTGGACCAAGAGTTCTGTATGGGCTTCTGCGGTGGCCCAACACTAGGCCCAATAACTTATATACATCAAACCGAAAGAAGAAGAGGGGTCTTTTAACATTGAGGAGGAAGGTTTCATTTCCTATCGTTGCTTCGAGGGAATAAATTCGTTCACAGTGATGACATGCTGAGCTCTACTACTAAGATGGGGGTTGACGAATTTGAAGCATAGACTCGATTTATCTGATCATGTTGGAGGACTGATTTGGTGCTTTCGACTTGTGTGTTTTTCGATGAAAGGTGGGCAGTCAGACCGAGAAGATAGAGTATCGTTGGATTTGACGGATGAGATAATCCGAAGCATGGAAGTCGGAACTGTCTTTCGAGATTACGTACGTTGCTTTTTCTTTTCGAGTTTACCTCTGCATCTTAAATGCTGATAATGTAGTAATTAGTTCTCAGTAAGTGCTTGAGTCTATGCTCTTAGCTTCTTGAGCGGACATGTATATCGCAGCTGCTTCGTGATTTAAATGATGTCACTTCAACCTTCTTTATGATTTCAGCAGTCGTTTATCCTGTAATTACGAGTACACAGTTTTCAGTTTAAGCAACTACCCTTGGAATTGTTGTTTCATGATGCAGAGTGGTAGGATTAGTTCAATGGATTTCCATAAGAATTCAAGCTACTTGGTCACTGCCAGTGACGATGAATCTATCCGTCTGTACGATGTTGCCAGTGCTACGTAAGATAAGAATCCTCTCCTTTGAATACAGCATCATACTCGTCGAGGATTGCACGACTAATTATGTTTGTATTTTGCATTCAGCTGTCTGAAGACAATAAACAGCAAAAAGTATGGGGTTGAACTTGTTAGCTTCACCTCGCATCCAACGACTGTGATCTACTCTTCAAAGAATGGTTGGGATGGTATGCATATCACCCAGTATACGTTCTTATGTTCAAAGTAATGCATGAAAGTCTTAAAGGAATGTCTTTGCTGAAACAGAATCATTGCGTCTTCTCTCATTGCATGATAACAAGTACCTGAGGTACTTCAGGGGTCACCGCGACAGGCATGTATTTTGAACCTAATTATCAGGTTTTCTTTCCTGGCATTAGAGAACTGTTGAATTACAATGTATTGACATGATGCTTGATTGTAGGGTTGTTTCCCTTAGCCTTTGCTCAAGAACAGATTTATTTATTTCTGGTTCTCTAGATAGAACGATTCTTCTTTGGGACCAAAGAGCAGACAAATGTCAGGTCAGGTGAAGACTTTGTAATATAATTCACATTTTATCAGTTAAGTTTCTCTTTACCTTCTTAGTTTGTGATTAGGGTCTTCTACGCGTCCAAGGTAGACCAGCTTCTGCATATGATGACCAAGGACTTGTTTTTGCCATCGCATTTGGAGGATACATCAGAATGTTTGACGCTAGAAAATACGAGAAGGTATGTTAACCTATTCAAATGCACTGGTCCGAGAATTCAATAAAATTGAAATTCGATTTCTCTTATTATGCTGAAAGGGACCTTTTGACATATTTTCTGTTGGGAGAGATACGTCGGAAGCCAACGTCGTGAAGTTCAGTAATGATGGAAGACTTATGCTTCTGACTACATCCAATGGTCATATTCACGTGCTTGATTCCCTTCGTGGAAACCTTGTGAGTTCTCCTGAACATTCTTATAGGAACAAGTGATGGTCCTTTTAGCCTTGTTTTGGTTGCACCTCTTATCTTAATCTCCATGGCCTTTTGCTGCAGTTGTCTACATACAAAGTCAAGCCTGTCTCAAGTCATTCAACGTTGGAGGCCTCTTTCAGCCCTGAAGGCATGTATGTCATATCAGGTTATCAGCGTCTGACAAATGCAATTTTTGGCTATTCCTTCGATTCTTCATCAGTTATTCGTGAAATTTCATCTACTCCCTGGCAGGTTCCGGCGATGGAAGTGTCTATGCTTGGAATGCTAGGAGCGGTAAAGAAGTACGACTTATTTTATCAGATCTTTGGCTAGTTTATATAGGACATGCTAAAACCGCAAAACATTGTAGTAGAAAGTCTAATCTCTTGCGTAAATGTCATCATCCTGACACGCCGTTTCCCAATCTGATGTCTGTTAGGTTGCTAGTTGGATGAGCACAGAATCTGAACCACCCGTAATCAAATGGGCTCCAGGAAGCTTGATGTTTGCTACTGGTTCTTCCGAGCTGTCCTTTTGGATACCAGACTTATCAAAGATAGGCGCTTATGTTGGAAGAAAATAGCAAGTAAGAAAACTAAACCGAGCCAAGATAGGCCGCAACCCGATAATTACATGTTCAAGAACACATTCCCTTGTCCCGTTTCTTGAACAACTAATCACAGATTAGAACTAATGCTAATTTCCCCCACTAAGAGTTCCTTAGATGAAAGTTTCCCAACCATCTTAATCTCTGAATGATGATTACTTCCAGTCTTAGTTAACTGATTTACTGCAATCACCCGTACAATTGAATTGTTAGTGTAATCTTTATTCAGACATTCAATATTTGAGTACTGTTTAGGTTGGACATGGTTGTTGAGGAAGATGTACATTTGTCTACCCACAAGACTCAGACGGTTTACCTGTATGGTTTGTTGCTTTTTATTCTTGTGAAGTGAAAGCATCATCGCTTTGGTCCTTTTTTGCCTTTTCGAGTTGGAATTGTTTGTTTCCTGCGTAAGCCCTTGTTATGTACTTACTTTCATTTATAGAAACTGAACTGAAGGATAAATTAGAGAAAGCGTGAAGGAAGAACAATAGCAGACTTTGCCTTATTCTTACTTAGTCGAAGCCCTTACAGTCATGAGTCTCAGAAAGCTACAAAGATACTCAACCATGAATCGATTTAATGGGTCTGAGCAGAGAAGCATTTTTGTCCCATTACAATTATTTCTCACAGGTGCGCCTCTTACATCACTTTGGTCGATAGGACACATACATAAGCCATCCACGTCATTGCACTGCACCCACCCCACTTTCGAAACCTTTGTAACTTCAAAGTGGCAATAGTTAGACGTGGGTATGATTAGGGCTGTTAAAAAATGACCCGACCCGCCGACCCGACACGAATCGAACCCGAAAATAGCAGGTTCGGATTAGCATTTGTGACCTGTTTACATAAAAGGGTAAACTCGGACCCAATCCAATTATTAAGTGGGTCAGGTTAGATTCGGATTTTCAACCCGTAATCAACTCATTTAACTCGAATAATATATATTATTAAAATATTATTAATATAAATAAAATAAAATGATTAACCCTAATTCTTTATCCACTCTTACGCTCACGCATGATGTTTTTAGAAAAAAATTGCATTGTTTAATGTGGATTTATAATTCTGTCAATTTTGCTATTTTCTTTTTTCTTTTTAAATTTTAAACGGGTTGGCGGGTTGGATTAGGGTTGAAGTAGGTTGGATTTGGATTTGATTTTCCAACATGTTTAAGTAAACATGTCAGGTCAGGGTTGAAGTTTTCAACCCGCTTATTAAACGTGTTGAACCCGAAGGTGACCAACCCGACCTGTTTACCACCCCTAGGTGTGATGATCATATCTTCGGATCGGGTAAGGACCGAAATGGGTCGGTCGGTTCTGGTTTTGTGATTTGGGTTATGGGTGCGGGTCGGGTCATGTTATGAGGCTGTAGGACTACGAGGTAGAAGGAATCTTGGTCAGTCGCCATGGAATTGTGGTATAAGGGCTAAGTTAGCTAAAACTGAAAAGGAACGTGTAAATGATTTAGGGCTCTAGTTACGAGGCGAAGTTTAAATTTTTTAATACAAATTTCGTATAGATTTATTTTACCATACTACTATGTAGGTGGAATGTGTATGGAATGAGTTGTGTGCATCATTCCTTCAAAATAACGGCTGCGTTGTGGACAGTCAGTCATCAACTTTTTTCCTCATCACTTCCACTTTTCAAGTCTACTTTATTTTCTCACAGAAGCCTAATTTTCAACACCATTCATCTTCATCATTCTTTGTCTCAGAAAAAAATCATCAGTTACGACCACTTTTTGCCTCGATCATGCAAAACTAAAGGCCTTGATCTACTTGTGAGACCCTAATTTATCCACTTTTATATGGTTTAACTGTATGCCACTCACTACTACACATAACTAGGGATATTATTAGTTCTTGAAAATCTGAGTTTTTTCGCATGGTCTTCAGATACAAAATTCAAATCGATTTCAACCAGAGAATGGTTACTATAGTAACATTGTGCAATATACATGTAATATCTATATATCTCAAGGTCTGATTTTGCTCCTTGAGATGACAGAAAACGAACGAGTTCCCATCTGAAAGATACTTCCAATATTAATTATTACATTGAGAAGAATAAAGGCATAAGCTTCTAAATCTTGGTAAAAGCCACTGAGATTGGGTTAATTAACAGACACCCCACAAATGGCAACTACAACTACTTCCTTTTCCATTTCAAGAAGCCCACTCCACAGCATTAAATAATATCTTTACCAACCTAAACTTCCCATATATCGACCAATATTAATCAAATTCAAACCAACAATTAGAAAAAAAAAAAAAAAAAGGATAGTTTTATCTTTGACCATTACGTAAGAAAAAAGACATTCTTCATAAAGAGCCCGAATCAGCACGAAACTTCCAACTTTTAGCAAACACACACTTAAACACAATCATTAAACAAGAAGCTAACATGGGCATATATCATTCCTTAACTAGCACAGGCTACGTAGTAAACAAGTTCATAAATACATTAAGGGATAACGTAAGATAACCACTAACTAACAAGGTTAAGGATAATCTCTGTCTAAAAAGAGTTGGAAGTTTAAGGAGAATTAGGGTATCTAGAAGCATAGGTGTTGAGTGTGAGCTCGAGGGAAGCCCTAGCCCCCGAAGAAACTGTACAGTCGCCGGGAAATGCGTTGAAATAACCTCCATAAGCTCGATCATTCTTGACATAATTATCATTGCTGTCTCCGCCTCCATGCATTGGGAAGAGAGGGAGGGTTTCCATTTCTTGATCTCCTTCTTCGTCGTCGATCGAATCTAGGGTTTGATGGCCATTGGCGTATGTTCTAGCCTTTTCAAGAAAAGGATAGGCTGGTGAAGAGTAGGGAAGATGATGATTATCCATCGTTCCAATCCAGCAAACGTGGGCCCCATTGATCCACTTGAACTGTAATTAGCTCCGCCGCCTTGTGTTATGGAACATTCCTTTACAGGAGAAGAGTTTTGTAAGAATATTATTACCAAGTGACATTATAAGACTATATGCTGTGCTGTGTGTATTAGAAGATTGAGTAAGTAAAACTCACGCGAAAGCTTTTCTCCATGGCCACAGATGATCCATAGCCGTAGTTTCCCATGGCCACAGAAGGAAATCCACCTATTTTATTAGGCACGTCAAACGTTTTTCGCTGTAATAGAAAAAAGAATAATGTGATAAAACCGATATATAATTAAAGAATCACCTGCTGGGCTGATAACGTTGGGAAACTTGCCGCTGGCATATACATCATTATTATCGTTCTTCCAAACTCCGGCGCTGGGCCTGACGGTGCCGCCGTGAAAGGGCTGAGGCGCCGCCGCCGCCACGTGGTGGTGGTGATCGGACGGAGTGGTGAACCTCTTCTTCTGCCTCTCCCTAGCCTTGTGATTCTGAAACCAGTAGAAGACGTTCTTTCCTTCGATCTTACCGTACTGCCTCAACTTGGCTGAGATCCTCTGAATCTGCTCGGCGGTGGGAGACCTAACGCCATTGTTGTAGTAGAGATCCTTCAGAATTCTTATCTGATCGGTCGTCGGCGTCCACCTCGTACTGCTTTGCCTGCACATGAAATTGTTACCAGCGCTGTTCTTCCCACCTTCTTCATTTCCTCCTTGTTGTTCCTGCTGCTGAGCTTGCTGAGATTCCATTGCCGAAAAGCTTAATCAAAAGCAAGTTATTGTTATGTGTCAAACTCAAAGTGTGTGTAATGAGGATTCTTGAATTAAGGGAAGTTGTGGGATGTTGAGAAGCTAATGCGGCAAGTGCGAGTAATAAATAGTGAGAGAGAGAGGGAGAGAGAGAGGGCACATGGGAGTGAAAGAGAGAGGATATCAGAGAGATATCTGAGAGAGAAGGACTGAAGTTGACAGACCAAAGGCACAAGGAAAAGTGAAGGGACAAAAGAGGGACTAGAAAAAAGGAGATCATATATTCAGACAAAACAAATTGCTTTGATCAAAAGCCATGCATCCACATCACAAAGATCTTCTCTCATTATTGGGCATATACTCCATCATCATCTCTCTCTCTCTCTCTCTCTCTCTCTCAATGTTGATCCGATATGATGCTACAATGCATAGATAGATACACTATACACACACAACCATGGAGAGAGGGGCGCTAGAGGGAATGAATGAATGTTGTACCAACGATTTAGAGTTTGAGATGAACTAGGGTTCACCTTTTAATGCGTGGAGATGATCACACACTGATCAGAATACACACTACATGTTAGTTCTTATGTTAATGATACCGACCCAAGATAGCTTATTAGCTTTAAGAGTTAGGTATATGCTTTGTACTTGCATAAAGGTTCTAGCTTTAGGATATAGATGTACACAAAGACACAGAAACAGATGTTTTAATGCGTGTACTTGCAGCATAAAGGTTCTAGCTTTAGCTTTTGCTATCAAGATTTTATTACAAATTACTAACTGGGGTTTAGTCATCATACACTAATCAACTCGCTTAAATACCCATTATGGGGTTCTTGAAGTCTCTGATTTCCAAGTCAATGAACTCGAGTTTTATTGCAGAGGGTTAGCTATGATTAACATGTGACTAAATATTTATTGCCATGGTGAATATATGGGTTGATGACGTGATTTCCGTATGCATAGGAAGGATATAATCTGCAAGAATTGTGGCACGCGGCCCTATAATAAATGCAACTTTTCATTTCCTTTAATCTACTGCTGTGTTACATGTACAAATATGAACATGTAATCATGGCCGTTCATATACATCCTACATAAAAAAAGATTAAACTTTTTGTGTATTATATGCATAATTCAGTCTCCTAAAGTAAATCCCACCTCAATTATGTAATTTCTTTGCTCAAATTTCTGATCACCAGTGAAGACTGTAATTTCTGAGATTGAGATTTTACCTGTAATTCTTTGATTTTGACAACACCATCTATCTTTCATGCATGTATATCTTAACTTTCCATATCCTCTCTCTCTCTCTCTCTCTTTATATAATAAGTTGTCATTCTTTCACACGAGTCTAATTATTCATCCATCACGCAGCAGCAAAGGCTGGTTTTTTCTATGATTTGGCAGTAAGATATAATATAATATATGAAATCTAAATGACATCACATATAGATAGCTCCGCCTACCTACAAATTTGCACCACCCTACACCGTCTAGTCCATCTCAAGAAATTCTCGAGTGTAATAATAATCATCTTATTTTCTTCCTCATTATCCTTGAATTTAAAATACATCTCTCTCTGTATCTAGTTTAAGTGCTTGCTTTAGGGCAATTTATTTTCAAGAAAGTAACATGCAAACTATATGAGGAAACTCTGAGCTACCCCCATCAATGATATCTGGCCTTGATGTGTGTATAATATATATATATATATATATATATATATCAAGCATTATTTGATATTTGAAAGAGACTAATCTTGGTTTGGAAACTCCCTAGAAGCCATCGCGTGGACCACATTTTTCAATATTTTGACATAAAAACGTTATGGGTTCTGGTTATTTCCTAATATTACAACATGGGTTGAATCATACTTCGTTCAAAGGTTGCCCTTTTCCTTGCATTTCTTGTTGAATGTTCTTCCTCATAAGGGACCACTGCAGAAATCATTTATGTATTTACTATCTAAATATACACAACTATGATTATATGGATGAGGCAAGTAATGGTCTCCTCAAGGCATAAGCTAAGATTATCATTCAATGGATTAAACAGTAACTAATGGTATAATAGAGACAAGAATAGCAAGCCAAAAGATTAAGAGAATGAACTGGGAATTATGGTCCAAATACACTTTGATCACAGCTCTAAATCATGAGGATAATGGTAAAGAGAGGTAAGTAAAGATTCGATTCAACTGCAAACGAAGACACTAATCGGAAACACTCAATGCCATTACTTTACACTGCTCACTCATGGCGACCAATTGCGCCTCTTTATCGTCGAGCTGAGAGCTCAGACGAACATTCTCTTCCATCAGTTTCTGCACTTCAGCTTCCTTCTGCATTTTCTCATTTTCCAGCTGCGAAGTCTTCTCTACGAGCCTAGATCACGAATATACATATATATGTATCTATATATAACCAATTGAATATATATTTAAAAGCCAACGAAAGAAACTGACCGTTCAAAATGCTTCTCAATCGTATGAAACTGCTTCTCAGAGGAAACAAGCGTCTCCCTTACACTGATCAGAGTGCTAACGTAAGACTTGAGGTTCTCAAAGTCTTGCTTGACGCGGGAAAGCTCCATCTCATTCTCTGATGCTCTCTGTCTCTGTCGGGATGTTTCTTCCACAAGCCCATCGACTCTTTGCCTCATCTCATTCAGAACGTTGTTCGTGCCCAATGCAAACTGTTCCATTTCCTCTAACTTTGCGGACATGCTTTCGATCTGAACAACTTTCCTCCTATTCTCTTCTTGTCCCATCGTTGCTCTTTCTTTCTCGGCAGCTGCTTCAGACTCTGCCATTACAGCCCTCTTTACAAGGCTTTCCATTACGTCAGCAACCATGTGTACGCTGTTGAGTAGTTCGCTAGTGTAAACGATGTCTTGTTCGTCGATATGACCTTCATGGTTGGCGAGTGCCATCCATGTTTCATCATCATCTTTGCTGTCGAAAGATGGAATATCTACATGGCTCGACCAGCGTGATAAGGGTATACCTTCTTTATCCACTATGCCTACACCATCTAATTGACTAATTCCACAATATGCGTGGGCCAAATGAGGAACAGCCATGATTCTAGCTTTGGATTTCAAGTATGTCAAGGCTGATGCAGAAGATTTGAATCTACGCCATAGAACACTGAGTTCTATCTTTGTATCTGATTTTTGTACGGAGGCTTTCGCCTCATCAAGCTTCTCTTGCAAGGCGTCCACTAGATGTAATGTGGACTCAGAAATTGGCACGTCAACTTCTTCCATTTCTGCCATTGCCTTTGTCTGATCACTAGCGCATATTTATGAATATCAGAGGTGCATAATAACACTAGACATAAAAATGTATTTAGCTAAGAAGCTATGCAACTGAGATTTACATCACTAGAAAAGGAATTCAACGGAACACGCACTGAATCGACCTAACAACGTTCTTCGTAAACTAGTCTCGAGCTTTGATAAGCTATTTCGCTCTAGTAAAGACTAACGAGTTCATGTAAAGCGAATACGAGTTCTTCACATTGACGAACACAACTGATGATTCAAGAATTAGGAGTAACCCAACGCATCAAATTCACAAACATCAAACGAACACATAACCAAATGAACCCTAAAAACGCAACAGCCATCGACATCTATCAGATCCATCCGCATTTTTATCGGGGCAACGATCTCACAATCTTGTCCCCAACACTCGACAGATCAGCAGCTACCAAATTCAAGCTTACCTTTATGCAGTTCTCCGACACTTTGGGAAGACCAAAATCAAAACGAAAGCCTCAGTCTTCCGATGAATTGCAACGGCAGATGTCGACGCTGTGATTTTGAGCGTCTCTTTCTTCGCTAAATGTCAAATAAATGGGTCAAAATAGGAACATCTTAAAGAAATGGCGGGTGGTGTTAATAATATCACAACAAAAAAAAATGTCTTTTAAACGTAAGTACCAAAATCATATAATTGCGAAGTTTGTGAGCCGAAATGAAAATTAGATAATACAGAGGATATAGGCACAATTTTCTCACGAAATCTTTGCGTCTTTCTTTCTTTATTCCGTTTAGCTCGTCGGAGATTAAATGCAATAAGAAAGGATGAACGCGGCTGCTTCCGTCGTACTGCTGGCGGTAATTTCCCTGTCATCGATCTCAGTATCGGGCATCAGATTTCCGGATCGGGAGGTCCGAATCAACCCGAATGGAGGATCCGACCCGATGAGGACCGCCGTGTTTGCCTTGGGCAGCTTTTGGAGAAGCGAGGCGGCGTTCGGCTGCTTGAACGGCGTCGTACGAACCACCGCGGGCTACGCAGGTGGATCCAGGCCTAATCCAGAGTACAGAACCCTTGGGGATCATGCTGAATCCGTACAGGTTAGTCGATAAATTGATTGTATGGATGCTCCTTTACCTTTCGAATTTTCATGTTGAACTAGATTGTGAATCCTTAGGGTTGAGAGATCTTCTGCCGCTGACTTTAGATTAAGAGTTTCTGGTAAGAATCATCACAGCCTCATATGTGAAAGGACTTGCTTATGGAATTTGATCTTTTCAATGTGTATGCTGCTTATGAAACTTTGTCTTGCAAATATGATTTTAAGTGGTGACAAACCGATGATGACTTCCAACTACACAGTACCTTCGATCGTAATGCCTACGTTTTATAACTTCAACTACGCAATTTGTTCGATGTATTCATCATAGAGTCTTCCATGGCGTCGATGTGAATTTCTGGTATGTTTTGCGCTGCTCGTAGATCGAATACGACCCAAGGGTGATTAGCTTCAGACAACTACTCGACGTCTTTTGGACAAGTCACGATTCTAGGCAGGTCTTTGGGCAAGGTCCTGATGTTGGCAACCAATACAGGTAAACATCTTTTGCTAACCTAAAACCCTGAAAATATATCGAAAAAGGACGCGAATGGCTTCTGATATGGTACATCGCTTTTCCCCTAACAGATCCATAATCTTCACGAATGGAACCGAAGAATCAAGATTGGCTGCGATCAGTAAAGAAAGGGAGCAAACGAGGTCAACAGACAGCATCGTTACCACTCAAATCCAACAGCTAGAAACATTTTATCCCGCAGAGCCCGAGCATCAGGTGTGTAATTATTCTTGCCCCAGCAGATTTCTTGCATAAAATACTACTACAACAAAGGAGGTTTGCTCATCGAATGTTAATACATTGTTGCTTGATATTCGTGCCGCCCTTTTACTTGACATAGTCTCTTTGCTTATTATACCTTGAGGATGTTTAACTGGGGTGGGTTTAATAACATCAAATGCTTTCGATTTACTCTGAAGATCCCTTTTGTAGAAATTTGAGCTGAAACGGAGCCCATTTCTTCTCCAACTGATCGGAAATTTGCCAGAAGAAGAGCTCGAGAGATCTACGTTGGCGTCGAGACTCAATGGCTATGCCTCTGAGCTTTGTCCGCCTAAGATTCAGAACCACATTGATGCTAAGATCAACGACATAATCAGAAAAGGCTGGCCTATTCTGAGGGATATTTAGAGACAAACTTCATCATCCTCTATTGCTATTGATTTGATCCCATCTGATGAAGGGCAGTAGATCAAAACTAGCCATTCTTGGGTTATTCTTTGTTATAATTCTATTTATTGAACATTTTTAAATCACATATTCCCTGCGTCCCGCTAATTTTATCACACTTTTTCATTTGGGTGTCCCAATAATTTTATCACTTTTCTTATTTAGCAAAAAACTATCACAAACAATCAATATAATAATATTAAATATTCTTAGAAGACATGTTAAAATATATACTTTTTTACCTTTTTATGGTACTATATTATTATAATAATGTCATCTTAATTTGCGTGTTCAACAACTTATGCGATAAAGTTGGTGAAACGGATGGAGTATATTACATTAATTGGACTTTTTATGATTTATCGAACTGATTTCAATTTGATAGGCCTGGCCCACTAACAAATAAAGAACGGGTCGGTCAATCTACCCATATAAATATGAGTCCAGAATGAACGATACTCCTAGTATTTGATACGTCGCACTCCGACCCGACCCGATGTAATTATTATTATTATTATTATTTATTATTTTGCTGCGACTTTTGTCTCTAATTACTTCGACAGAGTTGAGCAAATCCCACTCAACACGACACAGTTTCACAAGCTCCTCCTAAAACCCAGCTAGCCGACAATGTCCGCCACGGCCACCGAGAATGCGGGAGATTCAACCGCCGCCGTCCGATCCGGCGACGGATCAGCCCAATCCAACGGCCAAAGTGGATCGATCCCGCCGGCGCTTCATCCGCCGCCGAACAAGACCGCTCTCATCACCGAATCACCGGCCAGGACGGTTCGTACCTCACCGAGTTCCTACTGAACAAGGGGTACGAAGTCCACGGCCTCATACGGCGATCCTCCAACTTCAACACGCAGCGGATCAACCACATCTACATCGACCCTCACAACGCGCACAAGGCGCGGATGAAGCTCCATTACGCGGACATGTCCGACGCCTCGTCTCTGAGGCGGTGGATGGACACGATCTCGCCGGACGAGGTGTACAACTTGGCCGCCCAGAGCCACGTGGCCGTGTCCTTCGAGATCCCGGACTACACCGCCGATGTGGTGGCCACGGGGGCGCTGAGGCTCCTCGAGGCTCTGCGGTCGCACATCACCGCCACTGGACGACAGCATGTCAGGTAACAAATTTTGTAGCTTTGTGATGGAAATTGAGCATGCGATCTTTACTCTGAATATCCAGTGTGTGTAACTGATTATATTCTAATCCATGGCTATTTTGCTATGTGATTTGATATGACAAGCTAGGTTTTGAATGTGTTTAGTAGCCTATAGTAAGCAATATACTACAGATCTCATATGCTGTTTATGCTTCTGATCCATGGTAGCAGATCAGAATTCAGAACTCTTGATTGCAAACACGACCAAATCGACAATGGAATTCTTGATTCTTGATTTAGGGTTTTGGATTTGGATTTCATATTACTCCAAATTATGAGAATCTGAATTTCTTGGCAATAGGTAGCTGTTAATGGAACGTGTAGAAATTTAATCTACTAACTTTAGTTACACAATTTTGATGGTAGTAAGATTCTTGCCCCCAAAACATGTGAACTTACTAAGGGATAGAAATATCGGTGATTTATGCAATGTTTCCTACAGATACTACCAAGCGGGCTCATCTGAGATGTTTGGAGCAACGCCGCCGCCCCAATCTGAGACATCCCCTTTCCACCCACGATCCCCATACGCCGTGTCCAAATGTGCAGCTCACTGGTACACCGTGAACTACCGTGAAGCTTATGGGATATTCGCCTGTAACGGCATACTCTTCAACCACGAATCCCCCGAAGGGGAGAGAACTTTGTGACCCGAAAAATCACAAGGGCCGTGGGTCGAATCAAGATGGGCCTTCAGTCCAAGCTGTTCTTGGGCAATCTTCAGGCGTCGAGGGATTGGGGATTTGCAGGGGACTACGTTGAGGCAATGTGGCTGATGCTCCAACAAGAAAAGCCCGACGATTATGTGGTTGCTACTGAGGAGTCGCACACAGTGGAGGAGTTCTTGAACGTGGCCTTTGGTTACGTGGGGTTGAAATGGCAGGACCATGTGGTTATAGATAAGAGGTATTTTAGGCCCGCGGAGGTCGATAATCTGAAGGGAGACTCGAGCAAGGCGAGGAGGGTCTTGAATTGGAAGCCTAAGGTGGGGTTCGAGGAGTTGGTGAGGATGATGATTGACGAGGACGTCGAATTGGCTAAGAGAGAGAAGGTGCTTGTCGATGCTGGCTACATGGATGCTCAACAGCAGCCTTGAGAGAACCACGTGGATGCTCTCTTACAAGTGTGGTTTCTTCCTTTCTTTTTTCGTCGAATTCTTATTGCTTTTGGCTCTTTTCGCATATGAAGATCGATTAGGGATGTAGTAGTAAGAAGAATTATAGTTCTGATCGAAAGAAAAATAAGTTCTTGCATCGTTGGAGGATCTTTTACGTCTGTTTTCTTTCGTATGTTTCGCTGCGAGTCTTTTATTGAATGATGTAATGATTTGTGTTGTTGGTAAGATGGAAATCCCCAGTTGCTTTTCGACCGCCGCGTCCTTTCATATCCAAAGTAAAAAAAAACGAATACAAAAACAACGGCGAAAACTATTAAGTTTCATTTCGTGGTGTTTGATCCTCATCTTCTGTCGAAGGTAAAGGCATGGATTCATTGTCATTTTTCGGGCCTTCTTCTTCTTCTTGAGCTGAAGGTGGTAATAATGTGGGCTCGGAGATGTTAGAACTATCACGACTGGAACAGCTAGCTGTAAATGGTTCCACGGACGATTTTAACGACTCGGGCCCTTCGGCGATAATTCTTTTGCACAATGCATCACAGTTGCTAATCACCTCTGTCAATCTTCCTTTAAGTTCTCCAAGTTCAACTTGCAAGTCGTGGACTGTGAGATGACGATCAAACAATCGTAATCTTAGTAGAAAAGCATTGCCAGTCCAAGATTAAACCAACAATTGTACCTTCGGATAGATGATTAGCAGTTGTCTTCATCGCCGAAACGGAGTAATTGTAACGCTGGAGGAGCTTCACGGCCAAAGCGTCGACAACTTCTATTTTGTTTTCGATATCCCCCTGAAAAAAGACAATCCAATCCCATTACAAGGGAATTACATTTTAGCAGAAAGAACAAGGAATCTGAAGAACTTCCATAATTTTTTAAGTTTTCCTCATTGACATTTATTCAAACTGACAACCATGATCTCTCGACGAAGCAGACATAGGCCAACCTGTCTTTGATTATCGTCTGCGATTTCCGCTCTTGCCAGTCACGGTACATCGAGAAAAGCTCGAGCAGCACATTAGGGTTCACAGTTCCTTAATCCAAACATCACAGAGATAGCAAATCAGCCACAGCAAAGGGGAGAAAGGCTTATCTTATTGCACAAATTGTCGACGAAACGACCAAACAGTAATGAAATCAATCAATTGACACAAGTTGGCACTACCAGTTCCTGAAGAGGAAGAAAAGGGCTTCCGTACAAGAATATCCGTCAAGCTACTCTCTGCTGGGGCTGATGTAAGTATCGGTGGCGTCTATCATCCGAAAGAAAATCAACATTACAACCACAGCATCACAAACGTAAATCGATCGAAGTTGCAGATTAGAAGAAGAGGAAGAAGCTCACGATCTTGAGAGACTGTATCTTCTCTAAAATTGGATCCACGATCTGCGCCCGCTCCGACACCGTCGTGATTCCTTCGTCCGCGCTCTGTTCGAACCGGAAAACACACACACACACAGACACAAAACGACGAACATGAAGCAATCGAACGAAAATCAGCAAAGACAACAACGATATTGAGCTAATCATCTTTGATTTCATTACGAATCTAGGGCTTACGCTGGAGCTGATGAGAGAAGACTCTGAAGCGCCCATGGACAGTCACATAGATGCGATCGGTGAAACTGAAATCTTCTTAATTCCTTCTCCGATTGGGAAATATCTGCTCCATTGACGAACTCGAGTTAGATTAATGTGTTTTCACTTTCAGCAGTGATTTTATTTAATTAGTTAAATTCTTTATTTAATCGTAAAACAACTCATATTACTTGCCATCTTTGACCATGAAAAGAGTCGAGGGTCAACAGTCAACCCAAAGCCAAAGACGAGCAGAAAGGAGCTAACGAGACGCTGTCGTTTTTGGATCTCCAACCACTTTCTTCTCAACATTCAAGAACCACATTTCGTGATGAATTCGTCGTAGCAACGTCAATCTGGCGGAAAAGGACTCGCCGTCAGCTGAAAGCTCGTCATCGCACGCACGGTAAGCTCTCTTCTCTCCGACGACTCAGGGGAGAAAGAGAGGCGCGCGTCGTAGTTTGTGAACTCTTCGCTTTGGTAAGCTTTCCTTCTTTTTGTAGGTTTCTTCGTCGATTTGTTTCAACTGTGTTCTTCCTTGGTTTTGTTGTTGGAATGTACCTTGCATTTTGCCGATCTGATTGAATTTCGATTCAATTATATGTTTTAGGCTTTTACCCACCTGGGTTCTTCGATTGCGTCATACTCCTATTCGTATTTTCGAGTGTTTCCCATTTTATTGCTGCGAAGTATCTCACGCCAGCTGATCGAATTTGGGTTGATTCAGCTGTCCTAAAGAAGCTGCATTAGCTAGGATCGTGTTCTTATGTGCAATATGCTCTAACTGCAATGGCTGAATGGGCATTTGATTCCTCTTCTGCTCCGTTATCTGATGCATTTGCTTTCTCCTGTGCAGGAATCGCCATGGATTTCTAGATCAATATCACCAGTGATGGTAAAAAACCCCTACTATTAGTCCATTTTCTTCTGTATATCCCATGTTTTTCCTTTCGAAATTACATGCATTAACTGAATGTTGCAAGAACTTGGGGAAAGATGCATATTAACGTGTTAACATGCTCTGCTCAAGGACCACAATCATCTGACCATAAAGACCTTCATGGCCATCACGGCCGAGAGAGACGCGGCAATCAGAGAAAGGAACATGGCATTGGAGGAGAGAAAGAGGGCCTTCGCCGAGAGAGACATGGCCATGCTCCAAAGAGACGCCGCCATCGCCGAACGCAATGCTGCTCTTCAGGAAAGAGACGAGGCGATCGCATCTCTACGCCTCAGAGACAACTCTGATGACGACGACAACATCACCCTCCCCGACTCCCTCGTGAGCGAGCTCGAAATCGAGACGAAAAACGCCCATTACCAGCATCAGATTCACATGTCTGAAGCTTCGTATGGTCCAAGGGGGGACCTTAGAAACACAGAGTATGGTATCACCGAGGCCTCTGAGACCTTTAAGCCCAGAAAAGTGAGGCAGTCGAAAGAAGGAAAGCGTGCTAAACCCTCCACCAAATCTCCACGTGGGAACAAAAGAATCGCCGACGGGCTGAACAGCAAGCAGGCAAACAATGCCAGTCGGTCTGATTCCCTGGAATTATTGGGCATCGAAGATGACTTAGAAAGGGAGATTTCTTGGAAAGACGACAACATGGGCTTGAATCAGATTAACTTCGACGAGTCTTCCATGCCCGTCCCTGTCTGTTCTTGCACTGGCTCGCCTCAGCCGTGCTATAGGTGGGGCAGCGGTGGCTGGCAATCTGCTTGCTGTACGACGACTATTTCGATGTATCCCCTTCCTCAGGTGGCTAACAAGCGCTATTCTCGGGTCGGTGGAAGGAAAATGAGCGGTGGGGCTTTCAGGAAGCTGATCAACCGACTTGGCTCGGAGGGTTCGACTTTTCGACTCCCCTCGATCTCAAGAGCCATTGGGCTAAGCATGGCACGAACCGTTACAGTACCCTCAAATAGCTGCTGAGGTGAGGTGATGTAATGGTAATGTGCTGTGTTTTTAATGCCAATCTGTGTTATTTCGAGGCATGGGCATCTTTTACTTATTTAGCCATGAGTATTGTGTAATTGCTGGTGTATGTCTGCTTCTATGCTATGTGCTGTGTACAGAGTTGTGTATGACTTTGGAGCTACCATTGAAAGTTTCGAATTTCTTAATGTTTTCGTTGAGGGAATTATAAAATGGGTCACTAATATGACCATGTTATATCGATCTTGGTGTCATTAATCACTATGTTTGTCAGTTATGAAACTAGGCACTAAGTATGTATATAGTAAAAATTGGGTCACTGATCTCTTTTTTCTTGTTATATTCATACTTAGTGACCCAGATTTGTAATTATATATACTTAGTGACCTGTTTGTAACTAGTGACCCAATTTTTTTTACTATATACATACTTAGTGATCTAACTGGCAAATATAGTGATCCAAAATAAAAAAAATGGTATACTTAGTATTTTGATACAGATTAGCATCAAAATTTTTGGGGAACTAGAACTTGTTCCATAGTTTTGCAGAATCAGTTCAACTGTGGAAAATATGCTTTCCAACGTAAACAAACGAAAACAACTCAGATGTCCATTTGTCTTAAACATTCATCTCCACGTGTAGACGATTTTGTTCCAAAAAACTCAGTTCAATGAATGCCTCCAGGTTGAAGAAACTAGAAGCCAATAAAACGGTGGCAATATTTTATGGATAACCAACTAATTGCCACATATAAACATAAAAATAAGTTTAGCAGAAAGTATTTGAAAGACAGGTAAAAAGTGAAATATAATCATAATCAGAATAATTTTTAATAAAATGTCAAGAAGCAGGTTAGAGAGAATTTCTCCAAAGAATAACTTGTCATGAAGACAACTAGAGGATTGGTAGCAAACGTGGATAACTACGTGAATTTTCACGCAGGGACAGAAAGTTAAAACAAACTATGTGGTAAAAACTCAGTAGCACTAGCACTCAGTTTGACTTTTTGCACTATGTTGTGCTAAACAATAATTTCATAACTAAGTAATCAGACTTAATAAATATACCTTAAGTTTGCTCATTTCATTTAGAAAATGAGCGTGCTTCGAAAAAAGCGTATCAAGTGTCATTGAGATTCTTCAGAGACTTCAGGAATGTCAACAGCCATTGTTTGCACGCCCATAGAATCAGGAACTAAACCTGGCGCGAAAACAGGTAGCACCTTACCAGAATTTGGAGCAAGTGTAATAGGTTTCTCCTCAACTAATAAAGCCAAAATTAGATCAAGCCCTTGCTTAAGCCAGAACACATCACTCAAAGCCTCCCAATCCTGTATTTGAATGATATACTGCAGCCTCGTAAACAAAGTCTTGCAAGGGATTCGTGATAAAGAGCCAAAAACTTCATTCGCATTTCAGGATCATTAGCTCGTAAACCAAGTAAAAACCGCCTCTCAACTTTCTGAAATACTTCCTGGCGTAATGATAGAGGATACCTGCAAGTAAGGTAGATTAACAAATAGCCAAATACCTGCTCATCAATAAAATGATAGCTACAAGAATGTGCCCTACTTATTAGAGTCAGAACATATGACGTGAAGAAGTTGCAGATACTTCGCATCCCATTCTTCAGCTGTACTAGGCGAAAAGTTCTGCCTATCAACTTGAGATAGCTTCTCAAGCAAAGAAACCACTTCCTTTGGAGTGAGAAAAGTACTCGACGAAACTGCGCCCCCGGTTTAATGAAGTCAAACTCAACCCAACTCTTTACTAATTCTAACATACAGAGAAGAACAGAAGGATCCATGCCATTTTCAGACAGCAAAGAGTTGAGGATTTGTATCACGGATCTTTTGAAGTCAGGCACCGTCATGACCCTATCACTGATAAGTTTCAAAACAGATTTTAAATTCCCAACAACAGCTCCTACATCAGCACCCTGACGTGATGAAGTGGCTGCTGAGTCTGGGTCTGGTCTCGGACCCTAGAGAGAAAATATTGGTTCCAAAATAGATTGGAAATGTAGATATTATTTCAGAGATCAGAAAGATAATGAAAATCAATTTAAATATAATAAAACTTAGCAATCTAGTGCACCTTAATCATAAAGCCCAGTGGAATGCATATTACATGATAATTTAATCTCATAAACATCTCAAGCAAGGAACGTTCACAGAACATGTGATCAGTGAGAAAAGAAGCGTACTTGTCTTGCTTGAGTGCCACCAGACGACCCAAGATCCCGTGCAAGGCGCTGAAGCACACGAACTAAGCTGGAGGGATCGATGAGGTTCTTATGCACATCTGCTAAGGATTTAATAAGATAGAGCACAAAGCTAAGCATGCTGGCAGAGTGATCTTCTCCAGAAGTCTGAGGGGCAGCAACCATAGCAAGATGCTTTTGTACAAGCTCCTCCACTTTTTGATATAACATCTTTACATCTTGTGGTGTGCTGACAGATTCTGGAGGGAAAGCATCAGAAACCATCCTCAATAAGAACATAGAGAGTTTCCCGCATCTAGCATTTTGAACTTGAAACAAGGTTCGAGAATCTGCATAAAAATACATCAATAATATATAGTAATCAGATGCTTAAATGTCTGGACAAATCATGTAACAATTTTTTCAAAGAAACGCATACCTGTGAAATCTGACTGATATTGTTTCTCACAAACAAATGTGGCTGCTTTTCCAAAACCTTGTTCATCCCATCCCTGAGATAGCGCAGTTGATGGGTCCTTGGATTGAGACGAGGGAGTACTACTAAGCAGCTTCTCTAAATAATTAAATTTGACATTCGCATTTGGCCACACTTCCAAAGCTTGAGATAGAAGCTCCAAAGCTTGATTGTACATCAGACTAGCCTCCTTATCTTTAGGTTCTATTACTAGGGCTACCTATATAAGACATATTAACTAAGATCCAAGGCAAATGATTAAAAAAAGGCCAAGCCAGGTGAGACTATAGAAAGGACCAATGCTGGCTTTACCAAATCAGTGAAAACAAATTTGTCTGTGAAGATTGCATGGTCTTCAGTTAAGCTTGGTACCGAGAAATTATAAAAGCATGGAAATTAAAGCTTTGAAACACGGAAACCATAGCACATATATTTACCATGTAACACTAGCAGAAATGCGCATTAACTGAAAGAAGTTGCCATGTATTACAGGCAATGTAGTCCATGTAGTGTTCAACGAAAATTGTTAGTAGTTGCGTGGTTATGTCGATTGTAGTGAGTAAAACAAAATATATATGGTGAACGCAGACCGACACAATTTTCTTTATGTAGGAGCCAGTGTAACTTCTAATAAACTAAAATATAACGCTGTAGCCAGGACCACGGGTCATGCACGCACAGGTTATGATTGATTAGCAGAAAGTTGACTACGACTTTCTAATGTTACTAAGAAACATTATGGTCAATTTTAGCTATTTTATTTTTTTAGTGGCTAAGCTCAAAATAATTCTATCCACCACTACAGATCATTTACCTAAGAAACAAAGACATATATGCTGACATGATAACTTGACTCTATCTCATTTCATGCAAATGCAATGTCATGACAAAGATATAATATAGTTCATGCGAACATACACATACACAGACGGAAGACGTATATATAATATACTACGCAAGGTTGGTTTGCAACCGAACAAACAAGAGCTATGGGGAGTGACCAAAATAGACTCAAAGTCATGATCTCAAAGAAAGAACTAAGAAGCATGTAGCAATGCAATATAATTGTACATCGGGCAAAGAATAAGACATACCCTTATAAGAAAGTTGATTATCATCTCTTCCATCGCTGCATTAGGCTTAAACTCTTCATCAGGTTGCCCAGCCTGGCCCAGGAGTTTCAATGTTGGGATGGAAGGTGACACCTCCACTGACAGATTGCAAACCCAGGTTCAACCTTTATTCTCTTACTTGGATCCTCAGAAAATGTAGATCCATCAACTGAAAGCTTGGAATCATTCACAGTAATGCTATGGTTTGACACTTCTGTTCCCTGACAGGCGGTATCAGTTGTGATCCCTTTCTTCAGATCACTTTGTCTTTGCTTTTCCCAGTTGACAACTAAACCAGCAAGCTCAATAGCGAGGCGCCTATTTTCAGTAGTAGTGTTGTATGGAAGGCCAAGACGACTGAGAGAGTTAACCATCTGTGGGACAAATTGCGCCCTGGAACTGTAGAAAAGATCTGAGTGGCGGACAATGAGCTGGAAAATGTGAATGAGATTGGGAACAGAATGTCCTTCCTCGACTAAAATCTTCCTAGTGTAGCGTATCCATATTGGCATCCGTGAATCACCAAGAGGCAATCTCTTTGGAGTGCTGGCATTAATATGTCAAGGGCTTGTTTCACCAGCATTTATTTTCGGTTTGGCAAGTCCTTAGCAGTGCGACAAAAACCTTAAATAGGCAGATAAGGAGATACCAAGGGAAGAAAAGTTCAGAAATGATTAAAAGCACAAAACCAATTAGACGAAACTGGATTTTCGAAATATAAATTCCATGTAGTAACAAAATGAGATTATAAGAGATGCATAGTCATTTTCCTTTTAAACGTATCGTGTCAAAATAATTCCACTATTTAAGAGGGAGATATTAAAAATATGCTAAAGTAGAAAAGAACATCAAATATCCTAAGATATCCAAAATCATTTGCAAATTCGCTCCAAAATAAATTGTTATAAGGCAAGCACAAAATTAAGACATGTATCTTTCAGAAGTCATTTTGGTTACGGAAGTCTCAGCTAAAAAGTTAAATCGAGCAACCGACAACATCAAGGAGCTCAGGATGAAATATAAGACAAATGCAACTAATCACTAATGTGTTCAAATAAGCACCTGAAGAATTATCTTCTCCGGAGCTTGATATGCCTCCAAGAAATGACAAACATTGACAAATGCCCACTGCTTACTCGCACCATCCTCACGCTTAAGATGATTCCAACCAAATTTAATAAGCTCCTTTCGGTGATGAACAAGGTCATTCTGAAGATACTTGAAGTAAAGTCGCAAGCTGCAGAAGTTCAATCCTCAAGGGCTCATCATAATCAGAAGATACCTACAAAATCAAACATAAAATTCTGAAAAAAAGTAAATCGCCATATTCAGAATACACCTATAGCATCATTGGGACAGCAAAATGCCAAGGGATAGCAGGCTAGTATTTCATCAGAGCTGAGGGCAAAGGACGGACGCAAGATGCTTAAGATGGGATAGTTGTACTACGGCCACCACAAGGACGATCCTTCCACATACAAGGAAACTTTGGGAAAACAAATAAGAGAAGTTAATATACCTCCTCAGGAGGATCAAGCAGCTTGTCAACGATCGTTTTGATAGTAGCTGCATCAATGACCTCCCATGTTTGATCATTCTGAAAAGCATGAGCTAGCATTGGAAGGATGAGCATTTGCATCACAATCACCATGTGCTCATGGCTTAGTTGTTTTAGCTGAAATAGATTCAGAAAATGGTGTAGCAGATTTTTCTTCAAGTTGGGTGGGTACCCCTCAGCAACCTACAAGACAAAAAGCACTGTCATTCCAGAAGAATGGGAACCATTCAACGGAAACAAGAAAATACAATCATTTACCTCAATAATATAGAACTCCTTCAAGAAAGAGAAGTTTATGCGAGTCCGGTACAGGAAGATGGCGAGCATGTCAAACAGTATGTTGACCTCCATTTTATCATGCCGCAAATAATTTAAAAAACACTTGACAAGCCATTTGGTTTCCTTTATCTGCATGAATATCAAATAAAACAATTATTATATCTCATCAAGTAACGTTATTACCCATTCTATAAACATGAAACTACACCTGTATTTGTTGGAAATCAATATAGAATAAAAACTAAAAGGAGAAGTGGAAAAACGTGACATACCATCAAATGAACGAAGCAAGGGATTCAAGAGTTTCATAACCAAAAGGTCCAAAATATGAGTCTATACATCACACTAAATAAAACTAGCTGATCTTACTTGTTTCAGATTCAATTCTTGTTCATTCTGTAAACAGGAAATTCCAGCAGGAGACTTCCACAATAAAACCAAATTATCAAAGAGATGACACGGTTACTTTGTAACCAACCAGGCATCAATTTAACAAGAGACTTGACCAAGGCAAGCCCCTGGAAATAAGCATCTGATGTTGCACTCGAGGTAACCAATTGAGCAGAGTCATCCGATTTAGAAGCAACAACATTGTTTTCACCGGTTAAAGAACCACTAACAGAAGATCCCTGAGCTGCATCATACTTTGGTAAGAAACCTGGGAATGCACAAGCTATAATTTTCTCCGGAGACTTGGCAAGTTCTTCTCTTAAAGTTGGCCTGCATCTGATCGTATTATATACATAAACCTGGACAGACAATCATAAATACCAATAATGTAAGTACCATTACAACTGGTTACTCAAATCAACACAACTTTATGGGTTCAGTTTACCTCCTAAAGTATTTCGGTTGGGACAAACGAGCAAGGAAATAATCAACAGCTGCTGTGGGGTAGCGATTGAGAAATTTTGTAAGTGGCAGCCGATAGGGACTGTTGATCTCACTATAATACTGCCCCGGTGGAAGGGCCGCTTCCAAATCAATAGTCAAAGTCACAAGTTCGTCAAGGAATTTTCCCGCTGCGGTAGGAAGCAGGTGGAACAGCTCGATGATAGCTGCAAAATTGCAGCCAAATCAACACACACACCACTGGATATCAAAGAGGTGAACTAACTGTAAAAATACCACTTACCAGCAGCAATTTTCGGTTCTTCACCAGCCTTCCAAGATTTCTGGCACTGTGCAAGTTTCTCGGGTTCTAACCATTTCCTAAGATGCTCCAACACTTACCACCTAAGGTAACATTGAACCAATTTGATAGAAGCTCAAGAAGCCGTGCAAGTCCCTGTAAAAGGGGCATGCTGAGATTTTTGGTATGGGCCAAGTTAACTAGTATAGGTCTCAAGCTGGTCTGCAGAAGCTCTTTTGGCATCCTCTGCTGCAGGATAACCTAAAACAACATAGGAAAAGAACAGATTGTAACATTCAAAATAGCAGTCCTAGATTGGGTGATACTCACAAATCTAGCAGAGAATTGACTGAAAGTAGAAAAATGAAAACAATGAACTATAAAACAATTTGATTGAGCCTAGGATGGAAGAAATGGAAGAAACATACACATCTGCATCATAAATATGAAAAAGGAGCCTGAAAGATCTACGAAAGTAAGAACTAAAAAAATCATAACCAATTGTAGGAAGAGAGTGAGGTAGATAGATCTCATCAAACCTGACGAAGCCCTTCCTTGGCAACAGCAACGATTTCAGGACTCTTGCTTGTCAGGGACTTGAAAAACATAGATATAATTTTTGATCGCAAATCCACATGATTTTGAGTTTTAAAATCTGTCCATGCCATGGCAGTGCACAGGAGTTCAATGCAGGCAGTTCGAAGTTTATTCAAAGATGTCGCAACTCTTGGATTCATAAATTTCACAACCCATACAGTTTCATCAGCCTCTGCTATCTGCAGAGCTTCTTGCAAAAAGTTAATCAGTTCAGGAGTTAATTTCAGTAGAGGTGGCCTCAAAGCTAAGCAAAAATTCATTGCAGTCACCGTGCCAACCTGGAGATGGCAAAATATGATTAGCAACCACATAACATGACATCAAGATTATCACGAAGCCAAGTTTACCTGTTGATCAATCATTACAGACGTTAGAACGCATGTGCCTCATAATGAGAGGTGAAGAGCGAATGATGCAAAGGTCAAGCAATTCAGAAACCTCTCCCTGTGTACGACTGGCCAGAAGTGCCAAAGAAGATTGGACAATCTTTCTGACATTTATCGATGAGTTGATATATTAATTTCTGACAATTCTGAGCAAGATACTCAACAACCCCAGAAAAACTCTGTTTCCGTGCTTCATTGTTCGCCTCATCAACATTATTTACGACACGTAACTTGCATAAGCACCTGACTCGTTTCTTCTTGTTCTCTAGTAGCATATGCGGGAAGCCTTTTAAGAACGAACAATAGTGCCCTGGCAATCTGTACTTGAAAGAGACATAAAACATCAACTGTGACCTTCCCAATAAGAGAACCAAGTCCCATTACTCCCCCAATTGTGCTTGCCATGTAGTACTATAACAAGAGTGCAAAAGACGGTGTAAAAGCTGTTCAAAACATGGAACCCGAACGCTCGAGGAGGCGAATATACAGGACTCATTGAGGGACTGGAGACAACCATCGGTGTACCAGGGCCTCCTCTAGACATCAGGGGGTCCGAATGTTTTGCATTAGCTAGAAGTAGAAGTGTTTCAGTGAACACATTCATGGCAGTCAGTGCAGATTTAGCACGCAGCCTATTTTGATTGCCCAACACTTCTACTAAAGCATCCAAAAATATCAAAGGATCCAATTCCTTCAAAGAGTTCTGCCTCGTCTTTGAACTCATATTGGAACTGGAGGCAAATGTGTGGCCACCGACTGATGGCATTTGGGCAGCTGGATCCTCAACATGAAGCATAATTGCAAAATGGCGGCACACATGGTTAACATATTCATCATCGGGGTCAGTTAATTCCGTTTCTGCACTCGCAGAAATTATTGTCATTAAGAGTGTCTTGAACACAGATTTCTCAGCCATAAGTTGAGTCTTTGTCTTGACGCCTAAATCAGCCTGCGAATGTAGATTCCAAAAGGTCAGTGTAAATTTGGACCACATCATCTTAACAAACAAAGGGTCACTTGGGACACAACGGAGAATAATAAGCTCATGAGAAATTGCACTTAATAAATCAGCAAATTTGAATTCAGAGGAAAAAATTAATCAGAGATGTGGAAACTTATCCTGCAAGTTAATGGCGAAGAAATATATCAGGCATAGTTTACAATAAAGTTATGGAATGAAGGGAAGATACATTGTATTAATTAATATAAATAATCGTGCTAGAAGAGAAAGAAACTTAAGCTAGAAAGCTTAACGACCTTTATATCCGAAGCTTCAGATCTCCTTGATGATGAATCAGCTGAAGAACTATAGAACTTGACAAAAGCCTAAATGTTGATCCATCGTCCTTCACAAGTTCAGGCAAGTTTAGCTGGGAAGACAAGCATATATGAAGAAGTTTAAGCGCCTGTTTTCGGTAAAAAATATCCATGCAGCTTTTCTTGTCCATGACAGCGGCCACAGCAAGGTTGATACAGCGATCCAGTGGCACCAAAAAAGGTGTGTTAGGCTCAAATGTAAGAATAAGACGGAGCCCATGTTCTGGATTTTCCTTGCATTCAAGTGCAAGTGGCTCTTTGAGAAAAACGTCTATTACGACCACCTAACTTCCCAAGAAGCTGCAGAGACTTTCCACCCCAAGGATACGGAGCTGGTCTTAAATGAGACCATAGTGCCAAAATCACATCGGAAATGACATTTGCCATACTTGGTTCCAAAAAATCAGGGTTCAAACTATCTATCCAAAACTCCAGGGTTCGCACACCAGATTGATGAGGTCATCACTTCCTTAAGGCACATAACAAGAGGCTTCATAAGGCGAGGAAGATGAGGTAACAGCGAGCTTAACCGTGTAGGTAATGTCAAACAAAGCTCCAAAATTAGTTCCTTCATATCTTCACCAGTAGGTCCCTCGAGCATAGCAAGTAGCATATTTAGACATGGCTGTAGCATAGGAATCAAATCACGAAGCAGAAGCTCAATTTACCCCCAGCTAGTGAACGAAACATCGTACGGAGAAGTTGCAAATAACCAATCGGCCTCTCAACCTCGGTGGAATTTTTCATACAAGTCTCCATTATCACAGGACATGAGGTTGGAGAATGCGTTCACATTCTGTTGCAGCTTTTGATACTGCAGTGAAAAGAAATCGGAAGAGATGCAAACCCAATTTTGCGGCAGGGGAATCAGGATGCTTTAGGACATCCAGTTTGCTGCTCACAAGAAAATTAACTAGAACATCTGAGAAAGGCTTGAACACTTTGGGGGCTTGCAGAAGAGTAGAAAAAATGTGAACCAGCTGACTGTTCGAGATCATGCATTCAAAAAGCTCTGGCATGCACAAAGAGAATATGTCCATCAAGTCTCGGGGCTCCATTATAGCCACAATCTGCGAAAAAGATGAACCATCTCTCTCTCCTCATCCTCATCCTTATCCTTGACAATGCCAAGCAATAAACACCACTCTTCAAGAGGCCGGAGGCTTTGCAGACCTATCAAGATCGGGAAATGAAATTAAGCCAGCCACCAAGTTAGGCATATATAAAAAGGCATATTATGTAAATACTACCTCCTCTTCTCTCATTCCTTTAAAATGTTGTGGTGAAGAACCAGATGATGGAGATGCAAGCACTTGTTGGGCATTTCCATGAGTGGAAGGTGAAACCTACAACAGGCAACAGCAGTACGAAGTATATAAGGCTATGGCAAAACAATATTTGTCAGCAAAAGCAAGCAATCAGCCAATCAGTAAAGAAACAAACCTGAGAACGAGGTATGTGTGCATGAGTAATGCTCCAGATTATGGTCTTCATTCCTGTGAACATGAAATAACATGGATTTAAAAAGTTTCTCGACATGGATTTAAAAGGTTTCTTCGACTAAAAGAAAGTTCAAGTTTTTTCTGTCTTGAAATATAATATTAGTTCAATGAATGAAAAAATATTCAAATGAGAGTAAGATTAAGCAAACTTACCCAGGACTAAAGTCCTTATCAATTGCTTGCAGTCACCAACTTCTTTAGAAAGATCAACAGATGTTGGCAAATTCAGCACTGCCTGAAACGAACCCATCTCGTTATTGAGAAGACAGAATAACATAAAGGTTAGAATAAGATGACAGAGAAATTAATCCAATTGACGAAAAATTAAGAGAGATGTGTTGAGTATAACTTTTGACACACGTAGAGCAAGGAACATAAACACAGCATAAAGGTACGAAATCACATAATATATATATATATATATATGTATATATTGTATATCGTAACTTTTTGCATAATTCTGTGTTACTTTTTACCAAACCAAGGCACGAACAACTTAAAGTTGATCACGGATTTATTGCAGGTCAGGAAAAGAGCAACTCAGAATCAATAGGGTGCACATGGCAATCCTTGCACACATTCATGGCTTACATGCACAAAGCTTCATTTAGTAGGAAGATTAAAAATGTTTTAAGCTCATTCAAACGTAAAACTAAATGAAACCACTGCTTGTATACAGACACCCAAACAAAATATAAATTCACATTGAAAAAAGAACAATTATAAGGACTGTGACATGCATATTCTAAACCTGCAAGCCAACAATGCATTAAAAAAACGTCTACAATATAATACTGCCAAAATTACCTGCACCGGCGCTTCAAGTTTTGACCTTAACACCGACCTGTTTTTACCTTCATCTCCTTCTTCCAACAGCTATCATATAAAAAAACCAGAAGGGCTTTACATAATTAGTTAAATGCTAGATCAATACACCAACAACAACACAGTTGATATCAACAGAACAATAAGAGAAAACTAGCATCTCTTGCCCAAAAACTTATGAAACAAAACAAGAAATATACACCAGCAAGGCTAATACAAAAATACGGCAAAAAGCAACCCGCAACGCTAATGCATGTCAAGCAATCTCAACTCACTGCATTAAAGAGATTGAAGTAAAAAGTAGATGCAAGTAGAACAACAGATTTGCTACATGTTGTAACATTTAAAGAGGTATAGCCTCTGATAAATCAGCATGACGACATTTTCAATTTCCTTTACCTTCACCAGTTACATGACTTAATGTTGATCTAGTTTTATATGATTTCTGGCCAACCCCAAAAAATATGTCAAGTAATTTCATCGTCAATTGCAAAGAGGCATAAACTGAGAACTGATGGATTCACAATTATTTGAAAAACTAAGACAGAAATAAGTGATATTCCTTGTTTCATGTCATTTGAGTGGGTGGTGAGTTATGCACTTAAAACATGCCAGTGGTTTGACTCATGATCTAGCATATCTGTTCTCGAAGAAACTTATGCAATGGATTGCCGGAACATACAATCTAAGTGCTAATCCAATTGAAAAAATCATAGTCTGGCCTGAGGAAGAAGAATAGCAAGACTGAATACCTGTGGAATCATGTGCTTAGAAGTGTTAAATTTTCCAACAAAAGCATCCAATATCCGGCCCTGGACAACAAAGAGCACAGCCAATCAGTTTTAACAGGCTAGTGCACTAAATCGAGAGAGATTAACGAAACAGCATATACCAATAAAACCCGTGCTTCATCCATTGATGCCTGATCAACGCCTTTGTCAAATATTGGTTCCACCTGGGACGTACGTGTATATAAATAAAAATTACAATGAAAGATAAGAAGACATGATCAGAGATGAAGTATAACATTTAATATTTGCAATTTATTATAAGCATTTACCAGATTCAGAATCAAGCGCGCACAGGTTGTATGAATGCTCAAGGATAATGTGGCATCATGCATGTTGCTCGAAACAGGTATATTATTCGAGACAGCTGCACAGAAGAATCCACATCAATAAACATACTTAGGCAAGAAAAAATCCGAATAGGAAAACGGGTTAATAAGAATTTAAAAAAAAAAAGATAAAACACTTTATTGTTAAGTAACTAAGACCTAAGCTCCAGGAATGGAGGAACAGAAACTATCAAGGTAACATTTACCTGAGATAATGAAAGATCTCCTCTGACATGGTGAACAATCTCTGCCAAAAGACTATAGGCCAAAGGCCGTAGAGTATCAAAGCACGCTCGTCCAGTACCAACAAGGACCCTGCTGATTCACTCTAGTCATTAATTGGCTTCACATTAATATAGAAAGGAATTGCACATAAATAGTCCTAAAATGGAAATTTTAAATAGAGATAATCTAAAGCAGCCTCAGAAGAAACAACAGAATGCTCCTTCGAGGTAGACACCACGTCATAAATGACACTTAACAGTTTTGACGAAGATATCAACTGACACCGTACTCAATAAATACCAACGAAGTAAGGAAGAAGCTGCATTCTTCTAAAATAATAATTTCATTTTCATTAAATGTCACAAGATAGACAGAGACCTAAAATGTATACCTTTCATCCAGAAGTGTGTCTATCAGAGGATATAAACCTCTTTTAAAATCTGTTGAGAGAACATTTTCAGCGCCACCAATAGTTCCTGAAGAAAAAAAAAAGAAAGAAGTCAACTTCATGACAGATGAAAGATGAAACAGATTTATGTAATTTTCAAGGAAGAAAACCAACCTTCCTAATTGTTACCGAGTCAGAACATGTAACAAGAAGATTCACAATGCTTTTGCAAATGTTCTCTTCATGTTGTCTGATATAATCAGCAAAACCCTTTAAGAGGTATGTTAAGAATGAAACGGTCTGCAAAAAAAGAAAACGTTAGATAAAGATGCCGAACAGTCGGTGTGCGTGCCTATATTGGAGATTAAGAAAGTAAGTAAAAAATTAACCACGTTTAATAAAGTTCCACCCCAAAATAATATATCCATCACGACGTTTGTTAATGAGTCCAATCAACACACCAAAAAAAATCAATGTAGCTTCTGGATCTCTTAGAATACCAACAAACAGATAATAGGAAATTCAGAATACATGCTCAAGCATTGTGAGGTTTACCTTAACTTGTGCTCCCTTAAGATCCATGAAATGAGCCTTTAGATGTGGTGGAACCTTCTCCGGACCAGGGATTGATATGGCCAACACCATTAAAGGCAACAGATTGGGTATATTAGACTGCACAAGTCGACTATACAGCTGAAATAGAAACATAACCACCAACGGACTCTCTGTGATAACCTTAAAGGACCTAGTACTAGGATTTAATTGCCCAGTTGCACCAGCATAACTGCTTGCTGGACCCACTTGATCGGATATTTCTGTTGGTTTCACATCATCGCCGCTCAAGGAAGACCCAATGGACCCTGATGTCGAAGCTGGAACTGGTGGTGGAGCGACCATTGCTCCACTTTCAAAGAAATAACTAACAGTCGCCCTAAAATTCTGATAAATCTTGCACACAAAATCCAGGAAGGGCTGAACTTCCGTCTCTAGACTAGGCCTAAAGTTCCTAAGCAAGTCAAAAATAATCCTAATGCAGATCAATCCGTTCTCCTCATTATCCGTAGTGAGTACATGCATCGCCACTTTTAGAAGCTGCTGAACAAAGGCCGAAGAACCTCGGTGTGAGGCAACCGATTAAGAATCTCAATGACAATGTTGCGGAGCTTGTGTTCGGGGTTGTCGACGAACTGGGGCTTCGTCACATGATACAGATGGCAGAAAATGCATGAAAATAGCATTTTAAGAAGTTTAAATACTCTCCTGTATGGCATATCTCGAGGCTGTCGCGAACCTCCATCACCATTTGCAGCCGTGTCTGTATCGCTGCATCCACGACACGAGTACATAAACAAGGGGAAAAAACAAAATAAAAAAAAACGAAAAAAAACAGAGATCACAATAAAACCGCCCTAAAAAATCAGAGTTGACGACAGCTCAGTTCACTTACGCAGGTCGGGCTCGATCAACTGCCGAGAGTGCTGCTCGAAATTCTGAATTGGACTCATGCTTCCAGCGTCGAATTTTACACAAATCAACCAAAATTACAGCAAGAAACGATGAACACGGGCCTTAGGGTTTAGCTGACGGTGGTGTTTACAACAAAAATCGGCGACAGATCACGCCGATTCTCGAGTCGCATTCTTTCCAAGTGATTAATTGCATGAAAAAACTAGGGTATTCGTCGAGTCAATTTTCCTACTAGGGTTCGTAATTTTTAACAGAGGAGCTAAGTTTCGGAGGATGTAAGTAAAGCTGCGAAGACGACGCCCCCCAAAGAAAAGAAACCCCGAAGAAAATTCCCGTTTACCACCCTCACTCACGACTTGCACGAGTGGACTCACTCATAGCATGACTTTGCCTATTATAAACGCAATTCTTAGTCCTATTAATTTTCTTAATATATAGTTCTATTTAACATAACAAATACGATTACATGAAAACTCAAGTAACTAAACTAACAGATCCCTCTGTAACGTGCAATCCATAGGGTGTTTGTTCATGTGACAACATCACCGTGATACTTAACACCGTAATGTGAATATCACCGTGATGTGGATCAATGCGATGTATCATTACCGTGTTTGTTTTGATGTGATATTTCATTTTCATATCAATGTGATTAGAATATTATGTTCTAATCACGGTGATGTGTGGGGTGATATTGCATAAATGTCATATTTGACCCTATGAATTTATATACATTATGTGGATTCGATATACATATATATTGAGATGATTTTACATAATAATTACTATTTTATATAGAGTTTATTTTTTAAGAATTAATAATTAGTTATTCAGTATAATTATTTATTACTAGTTTGAATACTCTAATTATACATTAAAATATGAATAAGGATATCTTGGGTATAATACCAAATTAAGGGTATATTTGTCCAAATAAAAATTTGAAAGATCACTCCATCACCGTGATGTAAGATCTTAGCTTTTTCGGGTGATCCAAAAGGTAGAATATCACCCTATTTTCACATAGGTGATCTGTCATTCTGATGACTCATCACTAGCCTAAACAAACATGGTGATGATGAAGCAACGAGAGGTCACGGTGATGTTTTGAAGGATCCCCCAAAACAAACACCCCCATTAATTATGGACGAAAGATTACTAGGATGGATCGCAAATTCGATGATTTTCGACTTGACCGAAGCTTGAGTAGGACAAAAATTAACGTTAATATGAATTACATACACATACTACAGTCATCCCAATTTATGGGCGAATGATTAATCGAATCAACTCATAAATTCGATGAATCGGCTCGGTCAAAGCTCGAGTTTCACTAAGATTAAATTAACATACTTCAATATATAAATTTGTATCCATAGCATGAGTTTCACGAATATTAATCAACTTTGTTCAATTATCTTTCTATTTTATTAAGTGAGAGAAGCTTATAGTAACCACCACTTAATCATTTGGTGTGTCAAGTTTGATTACAATTTTACCTATAATGTTCTTAATAATTACATTATATCCGCAAATAAATCTTCGTATACATAAGAAAGTAAGAAATTTAATCTTGCAATTTAATTTAAAATAACTTAAAATATCAATAATATATTTATATATTGCACTGCAAATGCATAGAATGTGCCTATATACTAGTAACGTTATAGTACGCGGTCACTCAATTTATGGGTGAAAATTGAGTCAGAATCAGCTCACATATTTGATGAATTGGCTCGGTAGATTCTCAAATGAAAATTAAATCGACAAACGACATACTTTAATATGTAAATCAATCTATAAGAGCATTTACAACCGAGAGACACATTTTCAAGCACAAAACTCATTCTCAAACTCAAAATGCAGTAATTCTTCTCCAACCGTTAAACTCAAAAGACTATTTTCAAAATATTCACTAACCCAAACTTTTACAAATTTTCAATATTGCGCACATATTTCATACCTTAAATTGAAAATAATATTTAATATTGAATTTCTAATTACTGTATAGATTTTATTTTTATTTTTATTATAATGAGTTAATTATTAAAACAAATAAAAGGACTTATGCAATTATTAAATATAGAACTCATATTACGAGTTCAAAGGCACGTACGCGTTTAGTGAGTAGAGAGAAAGCACATTAGGCTGCATTTGGATTCATGTATTTGAAGGAATCACATGATTTCAAATTATGAATTTCAAAATCCGAATTTCAAATCCAATCTATTGTTTGGTAAACTTTAGGATTTCGATTTGGATTTCGAGAGTAGGTGCACATCGGGTGAAAGATGAACAACCGAGTCAGCTCATGGTCCGATGTGTCAGCTCGTTGAGCCGGCCCAAAATCGTGAAAATCGAACGCGGACTCATATTAGTTGAGCTGAGCTCATATTAATCGAACTCATGAGCTTTGCTCACAAGCTTTTTTATTATTTATTTATTTTTCATTTATTTTTACGGACTCGGCTTTGAATTTCGAAAACGGGCCAAGTATCATCGCATTTCAAATCCAAAGAATAACAAGGTTCAAATCATCCCCGGATTTGGATGAAATCCAAATCCATGGATTGCTAGACGGGTGATTTAAATAAAATTCGGATTTCAAATCGAAATCCGAAATCCAAACGTAGCATTATTCATTTTGAAATTGATTTTTGGAGTCAGACTGAAGTGATTTTAAGATATATTTTGGATTTTTCAGATTAGAGATGGCTAATATGTCCAATATATAATATGATGGGCCATATTGGACCAAGAGTTCTGTATGGGCTTCTGCGGTGGCCCAACACTAGGCCCAATAACTTATATACATCAAACCGAAAAAAGAAGAAGAGGGGTCTTTTTTAACATTGAGGAGGAAGGTTTCATTTCCTATCGTTGCTTCGAGGGAATAAATTCGTTCACAGTGATGACATGCTGAGCTCTACTACTAAGATGGGGGTTGACGAATTTGAAGCATAGACTCGATTTATCTGATCATGTTGGAGGACTGATTTGGTGCTTTCGACTTGTGTGTTTTTCGATGAAAGGTGGGCAGTCAGACCGAGAAGATAGAGTATCGTTGGATTTGACGGATGAGATAATCCGAAGCATGGAAGTCGGAACTGTCTTTCGAGATTACGTACGTTGCTTTTTCTTTTCGAGTTTACCTCTGCATCTTAAATGCTGATAATGTAGTAATTAGTTCTCAGTAAGTGCTTGAGTCTATGCTCTTAGCTTCTTGAGCGGACATGTATATCGCAGCTGCTTCGTGATTTAAATGATGTCACTTCAACCTTCTTTATGATTTCAGCAGTCGTTTATCCTGTAATTACGAGTACACAGTTTTCAGTTTAAGCAACTACCCTTGGAATTGTTGTTTCATGATGCAGAGTGGTAGGATTAGTTCAATGGATTTCCATAAGAATTCAAGCTACTTGGTCACTGCCAGTGACGATGAATCTATCCGTCTGTACGATGTTGCCAGTGCTACGTAAGATAAGAATCCTCTCCTTTGAATACAGCATCACACTCGTCGAGGATTGCACGACTAATTATGTTTGTATTTTGCATTCAGCTGTCTGAAGACAATAAACAGCAAAAAGTATGGGGTTGAACTTGTTAGCTTCACCTCGCATCCAACGACTGTGATCTACTCTTCAAAAATGGTTGGGATGGTATGCATATCACCCAGTATACGTTCTTATGTTCAAAGTAATGCATGAAAGTCTTCAAGGAATGTCTTTGCTGAAACAGAATCATTGCGTCTTCTCTCATTGCATGATAACAAGTACCTGAGGTACTTCAGGGGTCACCGCGACAGGCATGTATTTTGAACCTAATTATCAGGTTTTCTTTCCTGGCATTAGAGAACTGTTGAATTACAATGTATTGACATGATGCTTGATGTAGGGTTGTTTCCCTTAGCCTTTGCTCAAGAACAGATTTATTTATTTCTGGTTCTCTAGATAGAACGATTCTTCTTTGGGACCAAAGAGCAGACAAATGTCAGGTCAGGTGAAGACTTTGTAATATAATTCACATTTTATCAGTTAAGTTTCTCTTTACCTTCTTAGTTTGTGATTAGGGTCTTCTACGCGTCCAAGGTAGACCAGCTTCTGCATATGATGACCAAGGACTTGTTTTTGCCATCGCATTTGGAGGATACATCAGAATGTTTGACGCTAGAAAATACGAGAAGGTATGTTAACCTATTCAAATGCACTGGTCCGAGAATTCAATAAAATTGAAATTCGATTTCTCTTATTATGCTGAAAGGGACCTTTTGACATATTTTCTGTTGGGAGAGATACGTCGGAAGCCAACGTCGTGAAGTTCAGTAATGATGGAAGACTTATGCTTCTGACTACATCCAATGGTCATATTCACGTGCTTGATTCCCTTCGTGGAAACCTTGTGAGTTCTCCTGAACATTCTTATAGGAACAAGTGATGGTCCTTTTAGCCTTGTTTTGGTTGCACCTCTTATCTTAATCTCCATGGTCTTTTGCTGCAGTTGTCTACATACAAAGTCAAGCCTGTCTCAAGTCATTCAACGTTGGAGGCCTCTTTCAGCCCTGAAGGCATGTATGTCATATCAGGTTATCAGCGTCTTACAAATGCAAATTTTTGGCTATTCCTTCGATTCTTATCAGTTATTCGTGAAATTTGATCTACTCCCTGGCAGGTTCCGGCGATGGAAGTGTCTATGCTTGGAATGCTAGGAGCGGTAAAGAAGTACGACTTATTTTATCAGATCTTTGGCTAGTTTATATAGGACATGCTAAAACCGCAAAACATTGTAGTAGAAAGTCTAATCTCTTGCGTAAATGTCATCATCCTGACACCGCCGTTTCCCAATCTGATGTCTGTTAGGTTGCTAGTTGGATGAGCACAGAATCTGAACCACCCGTAATCAAATGGGCTCCAGGAAGCTTGATGTTTGCTACTGGTTCTTCCGAGCTGTCCTTTTGGATACCAGACTTATCAAAGATAGGCGCTTATGTTGGAAGAAAATAGCAAGTAAGAAAACTAAACCGAGCCAAGATAGGCCGCAACCCGATAATTACATGTTCAAGAACACATTCCCTTGTCCCGTTTCTTGAACAACTAATCACAGATTAGAACTAATGCTAATTTCCCCCCACTAAGAGTTCCTTAGATGAAAGTTTCCCCAACCATCTTAATCTCTGAATGATGATTACTTCCAGTCTTAGTTAACTGATTTACTGCAATCACCCGTACAATTGAATTGTTAGTGTAATCTTTATTCAGACATTCAATATTTGAGTACTGTTTAGGTTGGACATGGTTGTTGAGGAAGATGTACATTTGTCTACCCACAAGACTCAGACGGTTTACCTGTATGGTTTGTTGCTTTTTATTCTTGTGAAGTGAAAGCATCATCGCTTTGGTCCTTTTTTGCCTTTTCGAGTTGGAATTGTTTGTTTCCTGCGTAAGCCCTTCTTATGTACTTACTTTCATTTATAGAAACTGAACTGAAGGATAAATTAGAGAAAGCGTGAAGGAAGAACAATAGCAGACTTTGCCTTATTCTTACTTAGTCGAAGCCCTTACAGTCATGAGTCTCAGAAAGCTACAAAGATACTCAACCATGAATCGATTTAATGGGTCTGAGCAGAGAAGCATTTTTGTCCCATTACAATTATTTCTCACAGGTGCGCCTCTTACATCACTTTGGTCGATAGGACACATACAAACATAAGCCATCCACGTCATTGCACTGCACCCACCCCACTTTCGAAACCTTTGTAACTTCAAAGTGGCAATAGTTAGACGTGGGTATGATTAGGGCTGTTAAAAAATGACCCGACCCGACGCCGACCCGACACGAATCGAACCCGAAAATAGCAGGTTCGGATTAGCATTTGTGACCTGTTTACATAAAAGGGTAAACTCGGACCCAATCCAATTATTGAGTGGGTCAGGTTAGATTCGGATTTTCAACCCGTAATCAACTCATAACTCAATAATATATATTATTAAAATATTATTAATATAAATAAAATAAAATGATTAACCCTAATTCTTTATCCACTCTTACGCTCACGCATGATGTTTTTAGAAAAAAATTTGCATTGTTTAATGTGGATTTATAATTCTGTCAATTTTGCTATTTTCTTTTTTCTTTTTAAATTTTAAACGGGTTGGCGGGTTGGATTAGGGTTGAAGTAGGTTGGATTTGGATTTGATTTTCAACATGTTTAAGTAAACATGTCAGGTCAGGGTTGAAGTTTTCAACCCGCTTATTAAACGTGTTGAACCCGAAGGTGACCAACCCCGACCTGTTTACCACCCCTAGGTATGATGATCATATCTTCGGATCGGGTAAGGACCGAAATGGGTCGGTCGGTTCTGGTTTTGTGATTTGGGTTATGGGCGGGTCGGGTCATGTTATGAGGCTGTAGGACTATGAGGTAGAAGGAATCTTGGTCAGTCGCCATGGAATTGTGGTATAAGGGCTAAGTTAGCTAAAACTGAAAAGGAACGTGTAAATGATTTAGGGCTCTAGTTACGAGGCGAAGTTTAAATTTTTTAATACAAATTTCGTATAGATTTATTTTACCATACTACTATGTAGGTGGAATGTGTATGGAATGAGTTGTGTGCATCATTCCTTCAAAATAACGGCTGCGTTGTGGACAGTCAGTCATCAACTTCTTTTCTCATCACTTCCACTTTTCAGTCTACTTTATTTTCTCACAGAAGCCTAATTTTCAAACACCATTCATCATTCTTTGTCTCAGAAAAAAATCATCAGTTACGACCACTTTTTGCCTCGATCATGCAAAACTAAAGGCCTTGATCTACTTGTGAGACCCTAATTTATCCACTTTTATATGGTTTAACTGTATGCCACTCACTACTACACATAACTAGGGATATTATTAGTTCTTGAAAATCTGAGTTTTTTCGCATGGTCTTCAGATACAAAATTCAAATCGATTTCAACCAGAGAATGGTTACTATAGTAACATTGTGCAATATACATGTAATATCTATATATCTCAAGGTCTGATTTTGCTCCTTGAGATGACAGAAAACGAGCGAGTTCCCATCTGAAAGATACTTCCAATATTAATTATTACATTGAGAAGAATAAAGGCATAAGCTTCTAAATCTTGGTAAAAGCCACTGAGATTGGGTTAATTAACAGACACCCCACAAATGGCAACTACAACTACTTCCTTTTCCATTTCAAGAAGCCCACTCCACAGCATTAAATAATATCTTTACCAACCTAAACTTCCCATATATCGACCAATATTAATCAAATTCAAACCAACAATTAGAAAAAAAAAAAAAAAAAAGAAGATAGTTTTATCTTTGACCATTACGTAAGAAAAAAGACATTCTTCATAAAGAGCCCGAATCAGCACGAAACTTCCAACTTTTAGCAAACACACACTTAAACACAATCATTAAACAAGAAGCTAACATGGGCATATATCATTCCTTAACTAGCACAGGCTACGTAGTAAACAAGTTCATAAATACATTAAGGGATAACGTAAGATAACCACTAACTAACAAGGTTAAGGATAATCTCTGTCTAAAAAGAGTTGGAAGTTTAAGGAGAATTAGGGTATCTAGAAGCATAGGTGTTGAGTGTGAGCTCGAGGGAAGCCCTAGCCCCCGAAGAAACTGTACAGTCGCCGGGAAATGCGTTGAAATAACCTCCATAAGCTCGATCATTCTTGACATAATTATCATTGCTGTCTCCGCCGCCATGCATTGGGAAGAGAGGGAGGGTTTCCATTTCTTGATCTCCTTCTTCGTCGTCGATCGAATCTAGGGTTTGATGGCCATTGGCGTATGTTCTAGCCTTTTCAAGAAAAGGATAGGCTGGTGAAGGGTAGGGAAGATGATGATTATCCATCGTTCCAATCCAGGCAAACGTGGGCCCCATTGATCCACTTGAACTGTAATTAGCTCCGCCGCCTTGTGTTATGGAACATTCCTTTACAGGGAGAAGAGTTTTGTAAGAATATTATTACCAAGTGACATTATAAAAGACTATATATGCTGTGCTGTGTGTATTAGAAGATTGAGTAAGTAAAACTCACGCGAAAGCTTTTCTCCATGGCCACAGATGATCCATAGCCGTAGTTTCCCATGGCCACAGAAGGAAATCCACCTATTTTATTAGGCACGTCAAACGTTTTTCGCTGTAATAGAAAAAAGAATAATGTGATAAAACCGATCGATATAATTAAAGAATCACCTGCTGGGCTGATAACGTTGGGAAACTTGCCGCTGGCATATACATCATTATTATCGTTCTTCCAAACTCCGGCGCTGGGCCTGACGGTGCCGCCGTGAAAGGGCTGAGGCGCCGCCGCCGCCACGTGGTGGTGGTGATCGGACGGAGTGGTGAACCTCTTCTTCTGCCTCTCCCTAGCCTTGTGATTCTGAAACCAGTAGAAGACGTTCTTTCCTTCGATCTTACCGTACTGCCTCAACTTGGCTGAGATCCTCTGAATCTGCTCGGCGGTGGGAGACCTAACGCCATTGTTGTAGTAGAGATCCTTCAGAATTCTTATCTGATCGGTCGTCGGCGTCCACCTCGTACTGCTTTGCCTGCACATGAAATTGTTACCAGCGCTGTTCTTCCCACCTTCTTCATTTCCTCCTTGTTGTTCCTGCTGCTGAGCTTGCTGAGATTCCATTGCCGAAAAGCTCAATCAAAAGCAAGTTATTGTTATGTCTCAAAGTGTGTGTAATGAGGATTCTTGAATTAAGGGAAGTTGTGGGATGTTGAGAAGCTAATGCGGCAAGTGCGAGTAATAAATAGTGAGAGAGAGAGGGAGAGAGAGAGGGCACATGGGAGTGAAAGAGAGAGGATATCAGAGAGATATCTGAGAGAGAAGGACTGAAGTTGACAGACCAAAGGCACAAGGAAAAGTGAAGGGACAAAAGAGGGACTAGAAAAAAGGAGATCGTATATTCAGACAAAACAAATTGCTTTGATCAAAAGCCATGCATCCACATCACAAAGATCTTCTCTCATTATTGGGCATATACTCCATCATCATCAATCTCTCTCTCTCTCTCTCTCTCTCAATGTTGATCCGATATGATGCTACAATGCATAGATAGATACACTATACACACACAACCATGGAGAGAGGGGCGCTAGAGGGAATGAATGAATGTTGTACCAACGACTTAGAGTTTGAGATGAACTAGGGTTCACCTTTTAATGCGTGGAGATGATCACACACTGATCAGAATACACACTACATGTTAGTTCTTATGTTAATGATACCGACCCAAGATAGCTTATTAGCTTTAAGAGTTAGGTATATGCTTTGTACTTGCATAAAGGTTCTAGCTTTAGGATATAGATGTACACAAAGACACAGAAACAGATGTTTTAATGCGTGTACTTGCAGCATAAAGGTTCTAGCTTTAGCTTTTGCTATCAAGATTTTATTACAAATTACTAACTGGGGTTTAGTCATCATACACTAATCAACTCGCTTAAATACCCATTATGGGGTTCTTGAAGTCTCTGATTTCCAAGTCAATGAACTCGAGTTTTATTGCAGAGGGTTAGCTATGATTAACATGTGACTAAATATTTATTGCCATGGTGAATATCTGGGTTGATGACGTATTTTTCCGTATGCATAGGAAGGATATAATCTGCAAGAATTGTGGCACGCGGCCCTATAATAAATGCAACTTTTCATTTCCTTTAATCTACTGCTGTGTTACATGTACAAATATGAACATGTAATCATGGCCGTTCATATACATCCTACATAAAAAAAGATCAAAACTTTTTTCGTGTATTATATGCATAATTCAGTCTCCTAAAGTAAATCCCACCTCAATTATGTAATTTCTTCGCTCAAATTTCTGATCACCAGTGAAGACTGTAATTTCGGAGATTGAGATTTTACCTGTAATTCTTTGATTTTGACAACACCATCTATCTTTCATGCATGTATATCTTAACTTTCCATATCCTCTCTCTCTCTCTCTCTCTTTATATAATAAGTTGTCATTCTTTCACACGAGTCTAATTATTCATCCATCACGCAGCAGCAAAGGCTGGTTTTTTCTATGATTTGGCAGTAAGATATAATATAATATATGAAATCTAAATGACATCACATATAGATAGCTCCGCCTACCTACAAATTTGCACCACCCTACACCGTCTAGTCCATCTCAAGAAATTCTCGAGTGTAATAATAATCATCTTATTTTCTTCCTCATTATCCTTGAATTTAAAATACATCTCTCTCTGTATCTAGTTTAAGTGCTTGCTTTAGGGCAATTTATTTTCAAGAAAGTAACATGCAAACTATATGAGGAAACTCTGAGCTACCCCCATCAATGATATCTGGCCTTGATGTGTGTATAATATATATATATATATATATATATATATATCAAGCATTATTGTGATATTTGAAAGAGACTAATCTTGGTTTGGAAACTCCCTAGAAGCCATCGCGTGGACCACATTTTTCAATATTTTGACATAAAAACGTTATGGGTTCTGGTTATTTCCTAATATTACAACATGGGTTGAATCATACTTCGTTCAAAGGTTGCCCTTTTCCTTGCATTTCTTGTTGAATGTTCTTCCTCATAAGGGACCACTGCAGAAATCATTTATGTATTTACTATCTAAATATACACAATTATGATTATATGGATGAGGCAAGTAATTGTCTCCTCAAGGCATAAGCTAAGATTATCATTCAATGGATTAAACAGTAACTAATGGTATAATAGAGACAAGAATAGCAAGCCAAAAGATTAAGAGAATGAACTGGGAATTATGGTCCAAATACACTTTGATCACAGCTCTAAATCATGAGGATAATGGTAAAGAGAGGTAAGTAAAGATTCGATTCAACTGCAAACGAAGACACTAATCGGAAACACTCAATGCCATTACTTTACACTGCTCACTCATGGCGACCAATTGCGCCTCTTTATCGTCGAGCTGAGAGCTCAGACGAACATTCTCTTCCATCAGTTTCTGCACTTCAGCTTCCTTCTGCATTTTCTCATTTTCCAGCTGCGAAGTCTTCTCTACGAGCCTAGATCACGAATATACATATATATGTATCTATACATAACCAATTGAATATATATTTAAAAGCCAACGAAAGAAACTGACCGTTCAAAATGCTTCTCAATCGTATGAAACTGCTTCTCAGAGGAAACAAGCGTCTCCCTTACACTGATCAGAGTGCTAACGTAAGACTTGAGGTTCTCAAAGTCTTGCTTGACGCGGGAAAGCTCCATCTCATTCTCTGATGCTCTCTGTCTCTGTCGGGATGTTTCTTCCACAAGCCCATCGACTCTTTGCCTCATCTCATTCAGAACGTTGTTCGTGCCCAATGCAAACTGTTCCATTTCCTCTAACTTTGCGGACATGCTTTCGATCTGAACAACTTTCCTCCTATTCTCTTCTTGTCCCATCGTTGCTCTTTCTTTCTCGGCAGCTGCTTCAGACTCTGCCATTACAGCCCTCTTTACAAGGCTTTCCATTACGTCAGCAACCATGTGTACGCTGTTGAGTAGTTCGCTAGTGTAAACGATGTCTTGTTCGTCGATATGACCTTCATGGTTGGCGAGTGCCATCCATGTTTCATCATCATCTTTGCTGTCGAAAGATGGAATATCTACATGGCTCGACCAGCGTGATAATGGTATACCTTCTTTATCCACTATGCCTACACCATCTAATTGACTAATTCCACAATATGCGTGGGCCAAATGAGGAACAGCCATGATTCTAGCTTTGGATTTCAAGTATGTCAAGGCTGATGCAGAAGATTTGAATCTACGCCATAGAACACTGAGTTCTATCTTTGTATCTGATTTTTGTACGGAGGCTTTCGCCTCATCAAGCTTCTCTTGCAGGGCGTCCACTAGATGTAATGTGGACTCAGAAATTGGCACGTCAACTTCTTCCATTTCTGCCATTGCCTTTGTCTGATCACTAGCGCATATTTATGAATATCAGAGGTGCATAATAACACTAGACATAAAAATGTATTTAGCTAAGAAGCTATGCAACTGAGATTTACATCACTAGAAAAGGAATTCAACAGAACACGCACTGAATCGACCTAACAACGTTCTTCGTAAACCAGTCTCGAGCTTTGATAAGCTATTTCGCTCTAGTAAAGACTAACGAGTTCATGTAAAGCGAATACGAGTTCTTCACATTGACGAACACAACTGATGATTCAAGAATTAGGAGTAACCCAACGCATCAAATTCACAAACATCAAACGAACACATAACCAAATGAACCCTAAAAACGCAACAGCCATCGACATCTATCAGATCCATCCGCATTTTTATCGGGGCAACGATCTCACAATCTTGTCCCCAACACTCGACAGATCAGCAGCTACCAAATTCAAGCTTACCTTTATGCAGTTCTCCGACACTTTGGGAAGACCAAAATCAAAACGAAAGCCTCAGTCTTCCGATGAATTGCAACGGCATATGTCGACGCTGTGATGTTGAGCGTCTCTTTCTTCGCTAAATGTCAAATAAATGGGTCAAAATAGGAACATCTTAAAGAAATGGCGGGTGGTGTTAATAATATCACAACAAAAAAAAATGTCTTTTGAAACGTAAGTACCAAAATCATATAATTGCGAAGTTTGTGAGCCGAAATGAAAATTAGATAATACAGAGGATATAGGCACAATTTTCTCACGAAATCTTTGCGTCTTTCTTTCTTTATTCCCGTTTAGCTCGTCGGAGATTAAATGCAATAAGAAAGGATGAACGCGGCTGCTTCCGTCGCACTGCTGGCGGTAATTTCCCTGTCATCGATCTCAGTATTGGGCATCAGATTTCCAGATCGGGAGGTCCGGATCAACCCGAATGGAGGATCCGACCCGATGAGGACCGCCGTGTTTGCCTTGGGCAGCTTTTGGAGAAGCGAGGCGGCGTTCGGCTGCTTGAACGGCGTCGTACGAACCACCGCGGGCTACGCAGGTGGATCCAGGCCTAATCCAGAGTACAGAACCCTTGGGGATCATGCTGAATCCGTACAGGTTAGTCGATAAATTGATTGTATGGATGCTCCTTTACCTTTCGAATTTTCATGTTGAACTAGATTGTGAATCCTTAGGGTTGAGAGATCTTCTGCCGCTGACTTTAGATTAAGAGTTTCTGGTAAGAATCATCACAGCCTCATATGTGAAAGGACTTGCTTATGGAATTTGATCTTTTCAATGTGTATGCTGCTTATGAAACTTTGTCTTGCAAATATGATTTTAAGTGGTGACAAACCGATGATGACTTCCAACTACACAGTACCTTCGATCGTAATGCCTACGTTTTATAACTTCAACTACGCAATTTGTTCGATGTATTCATCATAGAGTCTTCCATGGCGTCGATGTGAATTTCTGGTATGTTTTGCGCTGCTCGTAGATCGAATACGACCCAAGGGTGATTAGCTTCAGACAACTACTCGACGTCTTTTGGACAAGTCACGATTCTAGGCAGGTCTTTGGGCAAGGTCCTGATGTTGGCAACCAATACAGGTAAACATCTTTTGCTAACCTAAAACCCTGAAAATTTATCGAAAAAGGACGCGAATGGCTTCTGATATGGTACATCGCTTTTCCCCTAACAGATCCATAATCTTCACGAATGGAACCGAAGAATCAAGATTGGCTGCGATCAGTAAAGAAAGGGAGCAAACGAGGTCAACAGACAGCATCGTTACCACTCAAATCCAACAGCTAGAAACATTTTATCCCGCAGAGCCCGAGCATCAGGTGTGTAATTATTCTTGCCCCAGCAGATTTCTTGCATAAAATACTACTACAACAAAGGAGGTTTGCTCATCGAATGTTAATACATTGTTGCTTGATATTCGTGCCGCCCTTTTACTTGACATAGTCTCTTTGCTTATTATACCTTGAGGATGTTTAACTGGGGTGGGTTTAATAACATCAAATGCTTTCGATTTACTCTGAAGATCCCTTTTGTAGAAATTTGAGCTGAAACGGAGCCCATTTCTTCTCCAACTGATCGGAAATTTGCCAGAAGAAGAGCTCGAGAGATCTACGTTGGCGTCGAGACTCAATGGCTATGCCTCTGAGCTTTGTCCGCCTAAGATTCAGATCCACATTGATGATAAGATCAACGACATAATCAGAAAAGGCTGGCCTATTCTGAGGGATATTTAGAGACAAACTTCATCATCCTCTATTGCTATTGATTTGATTCCATCTGATGAAGGGCAGTAGATCAAAACTAGCCATTCTTGGGTTATTCTTTGTTATAATTCTATTTATTGAACATTTTTAAATCACATATTCCCTGCGTCCCGCTAATTTTATCACACTTTTCCATTTTGGGTGTCCCAATAATTTTATCATATTTTCTTATTTAGCAAAAAACTATCACAAACAATCAATATAATAATGTTAAATATTCTTAGAAGACATGTTAAAATATATACTTTTCTTACCTTTTTATGGTACTATATTATTATAATAATGTCATCTTAATTTGCGTGCCCAACAACTTATGTGATAAAGTTGGTGAAACGGATGGAGTATATTACATTAATTGGACTTTTTATGATTTATCGAACTGATTTCAATTTGATAGGGCCTGGCCCACTAACAAATAAAGAACGGGTCGGTCAATCTACCCATATAAATATGAGTCCAGAATGAACGATACTCCTAGTATTTGATATGTCGCACTCCGACCCGACCCGATGTAATTATTATTATTATTATTATTTATTATTTTGCTGCGACTTTTGTCTCTAATTACTTCGACAGAGTTAAGCAAATCCCACTCAACACGACACAGTTTCACAAGCTCCTCCTAAAACCCAGCTAGCCGACAATGTCCGCCACGGCCACCGAGAATGCGGGAGATTCAACCGCCGCCGTCCGATCCGGCGACGGATCAGCCCAATCCAACGGCCAAAGTGGATCGATCCCTCCGGCGCTTCATCCGCCGCCGAACAAGACCGCTCTCATCACCGGAATCACCGGCCAGGACGGTTCGTACCTCACCGAGTTCCTACTGAACAAGGGGTACGAAGTCCACGGCCTCATACGGCGATCCTCCAACTTCAACACGCAGCGGATCAACCACATCTACATCGACCCTCACAACGCGCACAAGGCGCGGATGAAGCTCCATTACGCGGACATGTCCGACGCCTCGTCTCTGAGGCGGTGGATGGACACGATCTCGCCGGACGAGGTGTACAACTTGGCCGCCCAGAGCCACGTGGCCGTGTCCTTCGAGATCCCGGACTACACCGCCGATGTGGTGGCCACGGGGGCGCTGAGGCTCCTCGAGGCTCTGCGGTCGCACATCACCGCCACTGGACGACAGCATGTCAGGTAACAAATCTTTGTAGCTTTGTGATGGAAATTGAGCATCCGATCTTTACTCTGAATATCCAGTGTGTGTAACTGATTATATTCTAATCCATGGCTATTTTGCTATGTGATTTGATATGACAAGCTAGGTTTTGAATGTGTTTAGTAGCCTATAATAAGCAATATACTACAGATCTCATATGTTGTTTATGCTTCTGATCCATGGTAGAAGATCAGAATTCAGAACTCTTGATTGCAAACACGACCAAATCGACAATGGAATTCTTGATTCTTGATTTAGTCTGGGTTTTGGATTTGGATTTCATATTACTCCAAATTATGAGAATCTGAATTTCTTGGCAATAGGTAGCTGTTAATGGAACGTGTAGAAATTTAATCTACTAACTTTAGTTACACAATTTTGATGGTAGTAAGATTCTTGCCCCCAAAACATGTGAACTTACTAAGGGATAGAAATATCGGTGATTTATGCAATGTTTCCTACAGATACTACCAAGCGGGCTCATCTGAGATGTTTGGAGCAACGCCGCCGCCCCAATCTGAGACATCCCCTTTCCACCCACGATCCCCATACGCCGTGTCCAAATGTGCAGCTCACTGGTACACCGTGAACTACCGTGAAGCTTATGGGATCTTCGCCTGTAACGGCATACTCTTCAACCACGAATCTCCCCGAAGGGGAGAGAACTTTGTGACCCGAAAAATCACAAGGGCCGTGGGTCGAATCAAGATGGGCCTTCAGTCCAAGCTGTTCTTGGGCAATCTTCAGGCGTCGAGGGATTGGGGATTTGCAGGGGACTACGTTGAGGCAATGTGGCTGATGCTCCAACAAGAAAAGCCCGACGATTATGTGGTTGCTACTGAGGAGTCGCACACAGTGGAGGAGTTCTTGAACGTGGCCTTTGGTTACGTGGGGTTGAAATGGCAGGACCATGTGGTTATAGATAAGAGGTATTTTAGGCCCGCTGAGGTCGATAATCTGAAGGGAGACTCGAGCAAGGCGAGGAGGGTCTTGAATTGGAAGCCTAAGGTGGGGTTCGAGGAGTTGGTGAGGATGATGATTGACGAGGACGTCGAATTGGCTAAGAGAGAGAAGGTGCTTGTCGATGCTGGCTACATGGATGCTCAACAGCAGCCTTGAGAGAACCACGTGGATGCTCTCTTACAAGTGTGGTTTCTTCCTTTCTTTTCTCGTCGAATTCTTATTGCTTTTGGCTCTTTTCGCATATGAAGATCGATTAGGGATGTAGTAGTAACAAGAATTATAGTTCTGATCGAAAGAAAAATAAGTTCTTGCATCGTTGGAGGATCTTTTACGTCTGTTTTCTTTCGTATGTTTCGCTGTGAGTCTTTTATTGAATGATGCAATGATTTGTGTTGTTGGTAAGATGGAAATCCCCAGTTGCTTTTCGACCGCCTCGTCCTTTCATATCCAAAGTAAAAAGCGAATACAAAAACAACGGCGAAAACTATGAAGTTTCATTTCGTGGTGTTCGATCCTCATCTTCTGTCGAAGGTAAAGGCAGGGATTCGTTGTCGTTCTTCGGGCCTTCTTCTTCTTCTGGAGCTGAAGGTGGTACTAATGTGGGTTCGGAGATGTTAGAACTATCACGACTGGAACAGCTAGCTGTAAATGGCTCCACGGACGATTTTAATGACTCGGGCCCTTCGGCGATAATTCTTTTGCACAATGCATCACAGTTGCTAATCACCTCTGTCAATCTTCCTTTAAGTTCTCCAAGTTCAACTTGCAAGTCGTGGACTGTAAGATGACGATAAAACAATCGTAATCTTAGTAGAAAAGCATTGCCAGTCCAAGAATAAACCAACAACTGTACCTTCGGATAGATGATTAGCAGTTGTCTTCATCGCCGAAACGGAGTAATTGTAACGCTGGAGGAGCTTCACGGCCAAAGCATCGACAACTTCTATTTTGTTTTCGATATCCCCCTGAAAAAAGACAATCCAATCCCATTACAAGGGAATTACATTTTAGCAGAAAGAACAAGGAATATGAAGAACTTCCATAATTTTTTAAGTTTTCCTCATTGACATTTATTCAAACTGACAACCATGATCTCTCGACGAAGCAGACATAGGCCAACCTGTCTTTTGATTATCGTCTGCGATTTCCGCTCTTGCCAGTCACGGTACATCGAGAAAAGCTCGAGCAGCACATTAGGGTTCACAGTTCCTTAATCCAAACATCACAGAGATAGCAAATCAGCCACAGCAAAGGGGAGAAAGGCTTATCTTATTGCACAAGTTGTCGACGAAACGACCAAACAGTAATGAAATCAATCAATTGACACAAGTTGGCACTTACCAGTTTCTGAAGAGGAAGAAAAGGGCTTCCGTACAAGAATATCCGTCAAGCTACTCTCTGCTGGGGCTGATGTAAGTATCGGTGGCGTCTATCATCAGAAAGAAAATCAACATTACAACCACAGCATCACAAACGTAAATCGATCGAAGTTGCAGATTAGAAGAAGAGGAAGAAGCTCACGATCTTGAGAGACTGTATCTTCTCTAAAATTGGATCCACGATCTGCGCCCGCTCCGACACCGTCGTGATTCCTTCGTCCGCGCTCTGTTCGAACCGGAAAACACACACACACACACACAAAACGACGAACATGAAGCAATCGAACGAAAATCAGCAAAGACAACAACGATATTGAGCTAATCATCTTTGATTTCATTACGAATCTTAGGGCTTACGCTGGAGCTGATGAGAGAAGACTCTGAAGCGCCCATGGACAGTCACATAGATGCGATCGGTGAAACTGAAATCTTCTTAATTCCTTCTCCGATTGGGAAATCTCTGCTCCATTGACGAACTCGAGTTAGATTAATGTGTTTTCACTTTCAGCAGTGATTTTATTTAATTAGTTAAATTCTTTAATTTAATCGTAAAACAACTCATATTACTTGCCATCTTTGACCATGAAAAGAGTCGAGGGTCAACAGTCAACCCAAAGCCAAAGACGAGCAGAAAGGAGCTAACGAGACGCTGTCGTTTTTGGATCTCCAACTACTTTCTTCTCAACATTCAAGAACCACATTTTGGAACCCAACGTGATGAATTCGTCGTAGCAACGTCAATCTGGCGGAAAAGGACTCGCCGTCAGCTGAAAGCTCGTCATCGCACGCACGGTAAGCTCTCTTCTCTCCGACGACTCAGGGGAGAAAGAGAGGCGCGCGTCGTAGTTTGTGAACTCTTTCGCTTTGGTAAGCTTTCCTTCTTTTTGTAGGTTTCTTCGTCGATTTGTTTCAACTGTGTTCTTCCTTGGTTTTGTTGTTGGAATGTACCTTGCATTTTTCCGATCTGATTGAATTTCGATTCAATTATATGTTTTAGGCTTTTACCCACCTGGGTTCTTCGATTGCGTCATACTCCTATTCATATTTTTCGAGTGTTTCCCATTTTATTGCTGCGAAGTATCTCACGCCAGCTGATCGAATCTGGGTTGATTCAGCTGTCCTAAAGAAGCTGCATTAGCTAGGATCGTGTTCTTATGTGCAATATGCTCTAACTGCAATGGCTGAATGGGCATTTGATTCCTCTTCTGCTCCGTTATCTGATGCATTTGCTTTCTCCTGTGCAGGAATCGCCATGGATTTCTAGATTAACTTCTATCACCAGTGATGGTAAAAAACCCCTACTATTAGTCCATTTTCTTCTGTATATCCCATGTTTTTTCCTTTCGAAATTACATGCATTAACTGAATGTTGCAAGAACTTGGGGAAAGATGCATATTAACGTGTTAACATGCTCTGCTCAAGGACCACAATCATCTGACCATAAAGACCTTCATGGCCATCACGGCCGAGAGAGACGCGGCAATCAGAGAAAGGAACATGGCATTGGAGGAGAGAAAGAGGGCCTTCGCCGAGAGAGACATGGCCATGCTCCAAAGAGACGCCGCCATCGCCGAACGCAACGCTGCTCTTCAGGAAAGAGACGAGGCGATCGCATCTCTACGCCTCAGAGACAACTCTGACGACGACGACAACATCACCCTCCCCGACTCCCTCGTGAGCGAGCTCGAAATCGAGACGAAAAACGCCCATTACCAGCATCCGATTCACATGTCTGAAGCTTCGTATGGTCCAAGGGGGGACCTTAGAAACACAGAGTATGGTATCACCGAGGCCTCTGAGACCTTTAAGCCCAGAAAAGTGAGGCAGTCGAAAGAAGGAAAGCGTGCTAAACCCTCCACCAAATCTCCACGTGGGAACAAAAGAATCGCCGACGGGCTGAACAGCAAGCAGGCAAACAATGCCAGTCGGTCTGATTCCCTGGAATTATTGGGCATCGAAGATGACTTAGAAAGGGAGATTTCTTGGAAAGACGACAACATGGGCTTGAATCAGATTAACTTCGACGAGTCTTCCATGCCCGTCCCTGTCTGTTCTTGCACTGGCTCGCCTCAGCCGTGCTATAGGTGGGGCAGCGGTGGCTGGCAATCTGCTTGCTGTACGACGACTATTTCGATGTATCCCCTTCCTCAGGTGGCTAACAAGCGATATTCTCGGGTCGGTGGAAGGAAAATGAGCGGTGGGGCTTTCAGGAAGCTGATCAACCGACTTGGCTCGGAGGGGTTCGACTTTTCGACTCCCCTCGATCTCAAGAGCCATTGGGCTAAGCATGGCACGAACCGTTACAGTACCCTCAAATAGCTGCTGAGGTGAGGTGATGTAATGGTAATGTGCTGTGTTTTAATGCCAATCTGTGTTATTTCGAGGCATGGGCATCTTTACTTATTTAGTGCATGAGTAATTGTTGTATTGCTGCATGTCTGCTTCTATGCTATGTGCTGTGTACAGAGTTGTGTATGAATTTGGAGCTACCATTGAAAGTTTCGAATTTCTTAATGTTTTCGTTGAGGGAATTTTATAAAAATGGGTCACTAAGTATGCCAATATTCGATCTTGGGTCATTAATCACTATGTTTGTCAGTTATGAAACTAGGCACTAAGTATGTATATAGTAAAAAATTGGGTCACTGATATCTTTTTTCTTGTTATATTCATACTTAGTGACCCAGATTTGTAATTATATATACTTAGTGACCTAGTTTGTAACTAGTGACCCAATTTTTTTTACTATATACATACTTAGTGATCTAACTGGCAAATATAGTGATCCAAAATAAAAAAAATGGTATACTTAGTAATCCATTGTTTTTATAATTTTGCTTTTCGTTGAAGATGGGCTTTACCTCCAACTCATTGTCAAACCCAGCTACAAAATGGCATATTTCACACCAATACATCTATGTATTGTATATGTTGAGGAATTTATGGTGCTCACCTTATGCGAGCACCTTATGTGAGCACCGGTTGGAATGGCACCGATGTGTGCGATTTCAACATCCCATATCGACATTTAAGGTTATGTCGTCTTAAGTAACACCGTCTACGTGCCATTAATCGACATTTCGGATGATGTGTGGCATATTGACGTGTTTTTTTGTAATTGACACGTAGAATGTGTTATGTAAGGCGTCAATATACCACACCAGCATCCGAAATGTCGATTAATGGCACCTAGACGGTGTTATTTAAGATGACATAACATTAGATGTCGATGTGGGATGTTAAAATGGCACGAATCTGTGCCATTCCAACAGGTGCCCACATAAGTTGCTCACATAAGGTGACCACCATAAAATTTCTCTGTATATGTTATACGTAAAATGTTATCTATCATATTAGGTAGGACAAGAACGCTATCTTATACGTAAAATGTTATCTGGCATATTAGGTAGGACAAGAACGTTATCTTAGAGTGTGTTTGGTTGGGGTATTAGGGGGTATAGAATTAAGTAATGCAATGTTTGGTTGGAGTGTTTATTTAAAGATGAGGTTTAATTAATACCCCTTTTAAAGTATTAATTAAAGGAGTCTCTACCCCTCCCTTTATTCCTTTATTTAATCCCACCATATTAACCATTTTTATTTTAAATTTTATTTTAGTTTTTCCTTCTAATAATAACGTCTCTCCCCCCCCTCGCCTTCACTCTCCCTGTACCTCTCTCCCCTCTCTCTATCTCTCTCCCTCTTTCTCTCTCTCTCTATCTCTCTCCCTCCCTCCCTCCTACCTCTCTTCCTCTCTCTCCCACTCTTATACCGAATTTTTTAATCAAAGGAACGGTAGATTTGTAATTGTATTTATTTAAACACAGTACTATCTAAATTCATATACCAAACATGTCAGACATCATTACAAATCTCATCAACCAAACACCCCAAAAAACTCATACCTTCCATTATATAAACTCAACTAAAACTAATACCATCTAAACTCGTCCCTCCAACCAAACCGGCTCTTAATGTTGAATTTAACTACAAATAACTATTAAAATAAAATTTTCGCGCGTGCTTGGGCCCTCAATATATATATATATATATATATATATATAATTATAAATAGGAGATATCTCTAATATCTCAGTCAAAGGAGGTGCCTTTTTTAACACCACCGCCAGAAGAAACCCTAATATATAACCATCGCGGCTTCAAATTGAGAACGGTGACTGGCGATCACTCTGTCTTACGTTACGTTCGCAGCATTCTTCTGTTTGTTCGATAATCATCTCAGCTCACCATGGCGACAAGTAAGTGCGGGCGGCGGGCGGGGCATTCGATTCTATTTCATCCATGTAGTGTAGTATTCGTTTTTATTAATTGGTATTTATGGGAAACAGGATTGCAGTACGAGAACAATTGCGATATTGGGGTTTTTTCCAAGCTTACCAACGCCTATTGTCTGGTAGCGGTTGGTGGTTCCGAGAACTTCTACAGGTAGGTTTCCTCTGCTTTCGTAAAATCTTAGTTTTTATGGATAGTTTTGGGTTCTTCTATTCGTTAATTAGCTAATGTTATACTTTTTTCGACCAGCACTTTTGAGGATGATTTAGGTGACGTAATTCCGGTGGTTAAGACGTCAATTGGCGGCACGAGAATCGTTGGTCGCCTCTGTGCTGGTGAGTCGTTAAAGTTATGGTATTGTTATGCTACTGGTAATTTTTCTTTTGTGTTGAATTGAATGGAGCTAACTAAATGATCACGTTTAATTTTCTTTTTCTTCCTTTTTTTTTGTATGGCAGGAAATAAGAACGGGTTGCTATTGCCTCACACCACCACTGATCAAGGTAATTCTGATGTTCATTGTATTTCTTGATTGCATTATGAATTTATGATCACATATATTTATGGAGTTTGGAGAACTTATCACCTCCTAATTGGAAGTCTTCTTCAAAAATATGAGTTGTATTCAAAATTCTTGTCAAGTTCGTATGTTAATTAAACTGTCATTGCGTTGGATTTTACAGAGCTGCAGCACTTAAGGAACAGTCTACCAGATTCAGTTGTTGTTCAACGTGTCGACGAGCGATTGTCCGCTCTAGGGAACTGCATTGCATGCAATGACCATGTTGCCCTTACACATCCTGATCTTGACAAGGTAAACAAGCATTGGTAGTATTAATCTGATAATTTTCTGATGGAGGTTTTAATTTGCTGTGACTGACCGAAATTTAAGAAAATATACATATTTGGGGTAATTCATATGTCTAAGGACGCTGCTTTCTCGAAATTTCCGATCTGTTTCACCCAGGAACAGAGGAGATGATCAGTGATGTCCTCGGTGTTGAAGTATTCAGGCAAACTATTGCTGGCAACATACTGGTGGGAAGCTTCTGCTCATTCTCCAACAGAGGTGGATTGGTAAGATTTCTTTCTATTGTTAAACAGTTTAAAGAAAAAAGAATTTGCTTGTCAATCCTTTTATCAACGGATAAACCCAACCAACGCAGGTCCATCCTCACACCTCCATTGAGGATCTCGACGAACTATCGACTCTCCTTCAAGTCCCTCTGGTGGCTGGCACTGTGAACCGTGGGAGCGAAGTCATAGGTGCTGGCTTGGTAGTTAACGATTGGACCGCCTTTTGCGGTTCAGACACAACAGCCACCGAGGTTAGTGTCGTTGAGAGTGTTTTCAAGCTCAGGGAAGCTCAGCCTGGCGCTCTTGCCGGCGAGTTGAGAAAATCAATGATTGACACCTATGTTTGAGATTGGGTTTTTGTCGATGATGCTGAACTTTACTGTTCTTTTCTGCGTTTGGACAACAATGTGGCGAAGAGCTACGTCAATTTTCCCGAGTGATGGTTATTTATGCGGTGATCGATGTCGAAATGGTTGAGAAAGCCATGCTACTTACTATGTAGCTATTTTTCTTCTCTGAGGGAATGCGCCTTAGCTATTTTTTTTCCTTTCAAAATATTCATCTTTTATGTACGATGTAAATCTTGATCAAATTTGGCAAGTAAATGCAGTGCTTTCCTTCTCATACTCCACTTGGCACTCACAGGTTATCTTTCTCATTCTAATACAGTTGATGCGACTTATCCTGTGCCTAAATAACTATCACCTATGCAGCTAAATTCTACACTTGTTCGAGAATTGAGATAAGAAATTCATATTGTCCAAAAAAAAGTTATGTACAACTTACTTTAGAATTAAAATACCCGCGAGAAAAAGGAAACGAGATAAAACAAAAAAAAAAAAGATCGAAAAGAAAAAGAAGGGCTTATCTTATCTAATGTCGTAGCTAGAGTGATGAATCTTTTCAGAAGATGATTCAAGTTTCGTAGTTTCTTACCAAGCTTTCGTGCTGCAAAGGTTCGATCCTTACAACAACTTGTCGACTGTCATCACTACACGACTTGACTGCCTTACTACGACAATCGTCGACGAGGCAGTGCCTACACGTCGGACAAGAAGAGTGCGAATTGAGCCACTTGTCTATGCAGTGAACGTGGAAGCCATGGCTGCACTTGGGCAATACCTTGACTCTCTCCCCTTCGACGTACTCTGACAAACAGATGGCACACTCCGCGCCGTACGAGCCCGGGAGCTTCAGACCAGCCTCGTACGTCACCGTCGGGAAACCCTTTAGAGCCTTCTTCTTCACGCCGGTGTTGGCCAGCCTCGCCGACGGCGGCCCGCCCGCGTGGCTCGAGTCGGCGGAGGCGAAGATCGAGCACCTCATGGCGCACCTTATGATGGAGTTTAGGCCTAGGGAACAGATTAGGGCGCAGAGGAGGACTGATAGGACCATGACGACGTTGGCGTCGAAACCGCCGTTGGGCTTGGCCGGCTGCAGCGACGGGGGAGGAGTGGCTGACGGAGGAGAAGTGAGCAGAGGGGCGGCGGCGGCGGCGGCGTGGAGGAGTAGTTTTCTTGAAGTGAGGGTGTGTGCGACTGTGAGTTGTTGAGTGGCCATGGTGGATGGAAGTGAGAGAGGAGATATCGTGATCTTTTTACTCTCTCTTTTTCACTCTTCCGTTGAATATGAAGTGAATTTATAGAGAGAAAAAAAAAGGGTATTGAGTGGGCCCCATACGACTACTTTCAAGTTTCAACTAGTATTATATATTCTCGAGATTTAATATTTTGAGGAGTCTTTTTACACATATATATACTCATTTGAGAAAAAACTTGTAATTTGGTGTCAAATTTTTTTTATATGTAGATACCTAGTAGAATAATTTTTTTACAGATAGGTACTCGATCCGCCGCAGGTACGTCATACAACACATTTAAGTACCCTATATCAACGTATTGTGGTAAGTCACACCCTATATCAATGTATTTAGGTACGTCATCTTTAACACATAAGGTACGCCGTACAAACACTTTAGGAACCCTATATCAACGTGTTATGGTACGCCATACACACACATGAAGGTACAGCGTGACTGAAGAAACTGGTAAACATTAAATCGGTTACCTATCTGTAAAATTTTCTGTGGGTACCGATCTGTAAAAATTTTAGTCAATTAGATATTTATGTTAGACGTCATTTTGAAAAATATCGTATAGTTACTGTCTATGGTCATAGGCAGTGGACTGGAGTTTCAGTTTCACTATTCAAGCCAAGCCTTTGCAAAATCATTCAAGAATTCCTATTAGTCCTAAGTTTTCTACTCACCTAACAATTTTTTCCAATTTCGACTAAGACTGAAAGGCAAGTAGTGTGTATTGTCTCGTGTTCAAAACATACAATGAAAAAGGCAGTGAGTTTAATGTGAGATCGAATTCATGACTTATCATGTGCATGCCTCTTGAACTGGGACATCTAACTAATGTTTCAAGATTAATGAATATTACAAATTGAAGAATGGAATAATTCGTCACAAGATTCTGAAAAGATATGTAGGATTTCTTGAATCTTATACCAACTCACATTTTAAATGTGGAGGAAACTTCCTCTCTATTATATTATTCGTTGCTTTTAGCTTCACTAACTTTAGGATTTATTTATAATGGGCAGTCCGAGTTAGCCACGTTGGCATAATCTTTTTGCATTATGGATGTCGCAAATTCATTTTAGTTTATCTTTTTTTTTTTTTTCTTTTATCAATCGTCGAGCTCCAAAAGCACCTCTTTTGAAGCATGACATTCGATTCTATCATAATTTATAGCCGAAAAATTGAAACCGTAAAATAGAGCATTTCTTATGTACAGTAATATGCTCTCCATAAACTTAACAAGATTCGTATTGTTTCACTATTATATATTATGCAAATTAGCATGCAGGTGATTAGTTGCAAGGGTACGATGTTGTCCCTATTGCAACCAACTGTACGTACAAGTTGCCGCCGAATTTATATCACAATCAGTATATGTATATATATTTATATATAATATGTCGAAAGTATGTAATTCAACTTGCTAATGTCTGCGGATCAGTGAGAGATTATGCATATCTTTATCTTCCTATTAGACGCTACACTCATGCTTCATTATTATCTAATTATACCATATTTGAATTTGATATATGTGTGTTGTGTGTTAGTGCATGTCAACATTATAACATGATACGGTTCTTGCCTTTGGTGGGCTGGACTACACTACAATGAACTTAAAAATGAATGGTATAGTATTAATAATGCTCTTATCTTGATGTTTTTTTTTTCTTTTTCCTTTTTCTTTTCTAAAAGCACCTCCGTGATAATATATACACACATATATATATGTATAGATATAATGTTATATATTTTAGTGTAATTGGGGCGTACGATGTAACCGGGTTAGGAGGTGCGGAGTGCACACTCGGAAAACGTTTTACGTCGGAACCCAAATCGAAGCGGGGTCAAGGGGGCTGCGCCCTCTTGCAGGGTCATAGGGGCAGCGCTCCTAGCGGGGTCTAGGGGCAGCGCCCCAGTGGCGGTCGGGTGGGGTCAAGGGGCAACGCCCCTGCGGGGTGCGGGGCAGCGCCCGGTTCCGAAATGACACGCATGCACCTAAAAGGTGTGCATGCTTTTCCCCTAAAAATCCTATTCACCCGAAAGGGTGTGTTTATATCGAAAAGGTACCTGGCTTCAAAAGGTGATATCTGTTCTCAAACGGACACCATCTCTTCGAAAGAATTATGTCTATTTTGAACAGACACAATCCTCGAAACTATGGTTATAAATAAGCACACTGCATTTCGACACAAGAATATTGAATTCACGAGCGATATAATAAAAGTTCTCTCTAGTTTTATCCCGGGACGAAATATTGTCTTTGGAAAGTGAACTCCAAACGCGATTCTAGAAATATCCGGCCTAAAAATCAGCAATATTTTCTAACATATAAGATGCACGTGCTTCGTTATAAATGGCAAGATTATATCAACTGAGATTTCACTACCCCACTGTGATTTCAAATGTTTTGCATTATCATCGAAGAAAAAAGAAATATAAATATCTTCACGAGCTGGGAAAGTTATATAATGATAACTCCAATCATACTTTCCTATTTGTGTAATAAAGATTTTCAGAAATCACAAGTTAATTTCATCTTTGAGTCACGATTTTGATATGGTTAATTCTACCCCTATTTACTAAATACACCCCCTCTTTATTCCTAAATAAATACAAATAGTATGTTTTCAAGTTTAGTTAATGCTTTATTTGTTTAGCTCTCTCTCATATTATTGCATTCAATTCATAGAGAATTTTTAATGTAAGTAATTACTACTTTTTTATCAACCAATAATATTACTAACTGCTAAAATTACATAATTTTATATTATAATTCAGCAAAACATAAGTACGGATTTGTTGTGTTTGTCATATCATATGTATTATATGGATATTATCTACAATATAGAAATATTATATATAATGTGTATTTAACAAACTTAATTTGTAACTCTAAATTAAATTGTAACTCTTTTTCAATGTATAAGTTAATAAGAAATATTACTTTAGTAAGTTAATATTAGTATTTATAAATTTAAATAATACTTTTAATAAAGACTAGAAGTGTAGATTAATATAAAAATGTAATTTTATTAAATGAGATGTGTTAATAAAAAATAAACTAATTAACAAAATTATAATTGTTGAAGAATTAACGGACTACTTGTCAAATCGTTTGTTGATGGTATGTAAAGAATTAATATATTAAATGTCATGCTGCACTATGTAGGTAAAATATTTAATGTAATGGGGGCTGTAATAGCATTTTTTATTCAATAAGGGGTGTGAATAGTAGCACCCGATATGATATTTATCTCATGTTCCATATTTATAACTACATAAGTACATATTATTTCGCCATGTTATATAAGATTTGCTCTATTTTCTTTTTCTTGACATGCATAAATACATACATGGTGAAAGGATAAGTTGGGACATATCATATGGAAAGCTTTTGAGCACTTCGATCAATCAATCAATCATAAAGAGCACAATCTAAGGGTGTGGATGGATATTCCATATAGTTTCTCAATCTATCTTTAGCTTTACTGCTCAAGCACATACAATCACTTGTATTGGTCCGTACTACTACCGTTGGTTGGTTGATCAACATATATGATGAGAATTGAGATATATATTATTTATCTATCTCAGGTGGTATGTCCCACCTCCACTCACTACCACTTGAAAACATCTACCGTAACACCTCATTAAATTAAATAAAATTGAAACCATTAAGTTTTATTAATTTAGAGATATTAATATATCGATAAGTTAATATTTTATTATATAAAGACAACTTTTTAAATTCAGCTATCTCTTAGTCGATGCCAATTGGCGGACTAAATCAAATTAGAGCAGGAATGAATATATATATATACATATATATATTATTACATACAATAATATTACATACAATAAATTTAACAATAATATATTGATCATTTTGTTTGTTGTAATGATCTTTTAGATATGTGACATGGTCATAATAGCAAAGCTCATGATATTTTATAATTGTAATATTTTAGCAAATAAACATAAATATATATCATAATAATGAATTATTAATTTAAAATTTTAATGGAACCTAACATTTATAAAGGAAGTTTTCAAAATTATTATATTATTATCTTATCGAATTTGAGGATTTTTAACAAAGACCCATTTGGCAACAAGAGGATTTTATTATTTTAGAGAGGAGGTTATACTACATTTACAAAAAAATAAATTGGAGGTCATAATGATAAAATGGGAAATATAGGTCTCATTTTTTTTATATATAAAAATGAAATTACATTTCTTGACCCATACCCATACGGATGGCCGCATAAATCCTATTTGAAGAAGCTTCAAACTCAAAATGCGATCTAAGGAATATAGATAGGTTCATCATTGTTAGGCCATCCTAGGTTTGCAATGTACTTGTCCGTACGCCGAACATACGATAAACAACAATGCGTGGGAGGAGCTGGACCATGGTACTCTATATAGCCTTTACAATATATATATATATGTATATACTAGATGAGAATGGCCGCGGCTGCGGCGAGATTGTAGCCCAGAATAGGAGTCATAGGAATACGTATAAGCAGGTGTATAGTATATGCATTAACAAATTTCTTAAATACTTCCAACTGATAGTTGAGTATCTTTTTAAATTATAATTCTAGCAACTGCTTCAGAGGCTAACCTAGTAGCGACTACTTTGAATAATGACGACAAACACATTTCTATAGGCTACATGGATAAGATCAGGAAATCGGTTAAGGTCCGCTGGTTTTTGCCCGCTGAGCGAGTTATTGTTCATGTGGCTGCACAAGATTCCAAAACAAGAAAGAAATCAAATAATGCGAGAACTTCATTAAGTTTACACATAAACATAGAAAAGATAAATATCCTTACAAGTGTTTCGCATTGCTCAAGTTGACAAACGACGTAGGAACTCTCCTGAGGGTATCTGCTTCTCATTTGAGATATCTTCTCATTAGGCATCTGCTTCTCATTTGAGGTATAAACCTAAGATAACTTATCTTCGTTGAAAAGGCAGTAATCATCTATGTGAACTTATTTTATCTAAATGAATAATAAGAAATAACATGCAAAACAAAGCCATCTGCACATGGCTCAAAGCATACTTAGATCGTCCTCGTAGAGAAACCAATTAATCGAGCTTACGGTGCATATTAAATTAAAAGCAGCCCCTCCACTTGCTTCCCAGTCACCGCCAATCCGTTGGTCCAATGGGCTGAGCAGGCAGCAGATGTCCGCCACGAATTGGGTCGATTACTGCAACAATTCACAGAGGATAATAACTATGTGTGGTTTGAAGTGACCTGAGACGAAAATCAGAAACAAGCGCTGGCCAAAGCATCCAAATCTGACCCACTTGATGATCACGAATGGTAAAATAGTGGATATTGTTTGACACCCACGAAAGAAACTTATTAAAATCATTCATTCAATTTCTTTTACACGCTATTTTATTCCAACCAGACATTGTGTAAGGTGGCACAAATTTTCGGTAAAGGAGAACAAGAAAAAGACGTAGTAAATTTTAAAGTATACCTCTGTTAGCCCCCGTACAAATAACAAGTGGTTTCTTACTTGGCTTTTCGTCGAACAGTTGACGATATATAAACTGTTTTTTTGATGATTTTCTGTAGATATAGGAGGTGTAGAAGAAGATCAGATTAGAGGGGGAGGGATAGACTGAGATAGAGAGGGAGATAGAGATAGAGCTGAGAGAGATCGTGAGAGAGACAGAGAGACACAGCGAGAAGAGAGACTTGAAGAAGATAGATAGTTAATTCATATTGCTTAATTGTTTCGTACAACCCCTAAGGCATTACAAAGGAAATTACATAGATGCATAAATGGGCCAAATCTAATAAGATAATAGTATAGGTAAATGGGTAGATGAATGGGCCAAAGCCCAAGCTGATATGAGTCCATTTGCTCCATGTCGTCTTCCATTGTCGGGTCCTAACATTGCCCCCCCGTTCAAGCATCCTTGTCCTCAAGGATGAGCAGATAGAAACCTCGACTATGCCCAATAATGAACCTCCGCCATAGCATGCTCTTGTCGATACACATTTTCCACGATCGAATGGAAAGAGCGAACTCGCAGCTATCACTCTGCTTCCTCCCTCAATCACTTCCTCGATAATATTCCATCGATCCCCGTCAAGCGCCTCACTATGATATTTCCCAACACCTAGCTGCTCGACATAAAGTTGAGCTCCCTTCACACATCCGCTTCCATACACCTTCTCGAAGTCCTTGGAGCAGAACGCTTCAGCAGCAATAGCCTTATCTCGATCGAAGGGTAGGTTCACCTTCATGCTTTCGATAGCCCACCGTCCTCGATCAAACGACATGTTTTGATGTGATAATATTCTTCCATGCTCTTCAAGAACGTCAACCCATACAAACTCCTCGTCGCCTAGGGTTGCAAACGAATCGAATCGAGTCGAATATCACAATATTCTATTCGTATTCGGATGACAATCGAATACGAATACGAATACTCGAATATTTAATCGAATCATAAAATCGATTCTTATTCGAATTCGAATATTTTTTCGAATATTCGAATCGAATATCGAATATTTGTATTCAAAGTCATCTTTCCTTTTTTGTTTAATAAATTATAAACAATATTATATTTAAAATATATATTGAATTATAATAACTTATATTTAAACATATATTGAATTATAACATATTATTTTTAAATATTTTAGTGAGTTAATATATTATATGTGAATATATATTAATTATACTATATTTTATGTTATATTATTCGAATCGAATAATTCGATTAATTTTCGAATCGAATATTGTGATTTCATATTCGTATTCGTTTATTTCTCGAATCACAGAAAATATTCTTATTCGGATTCGTATTCTAAATATTCGAATTCGAATCTTAAAATTTCGAATCGAATCGCGAATCGAACCAAAAAAGTTCGATTCGTTTGCAACCCTATCGTCGCCTAACACAGATTCATCAACCACCACAAGCAAATCCGTCTTAAGCATCACCAACGAGTTCTCAACGCTAGACGCCAATTTATACTTAGACATAGTGGATTCAAGCTCACCCACAAGCGGTTCAACTTCAGCCAACACTGACGAGTCGTCATCGCCTACAACTAGCTTCTCAGTGCCGCTATCAACCAATACCGAACCAATCCCAACTAACAAAAGCGACTCATCATCCACTTCCGGCAGTACGAACTCATCACCAACAAGGACAGATTCATCATCATCACTCAACTTCATAGGATCAAATCGTTTACGCAAAGCTTCGGTGAAATCATTCCAAGGTAAGTCCTTACCTTCAACGTACTCGTCGTACCATTCGAGAGCCTCGCCTTCGATGTAGAGCCAAGCACGTTGCGTTCGCTCGACGTCAGTGATGGTCTTCGATGCGAAGTATTGAGTGCACTCCTCCACCCAAGCTAGTGCATCAGTTCCATAGAAGGTGAGAGGCATCCTGATCCAAGTAATCGGCATTGTTGAATCCGTTCGAGAATCGATAAGCTCTGATACCAAATGTAAGATCCCGTCCAAATAACAAGCGGTTTCTTACTTGGCTTTTCGTCAAACAGTTGACGATATATAAACTGTTTTTTAATGATTTTCTGTAGATATAGAAGGTGTAGAAGAAGATCAGATTAGAGGGGGAGGGATAGACTGAGATAGAGAGGGAGATAGAGATAGAGCTGAGAGAGATCGTGAGAGAGACAGAGAGACACAGCGAGAAGAAAGACTTGAAGAAGATAGATAGTTAATTCATATTGCTTAATTGTTTCGTACAACCCCTAAGAGCATCTCCAACCGAGCTGCAAAACCAAAAAAAATTCCTAAATTTACTCCAACGATACCAAAAACCAAACGCAAAATCAGATTTTTTATTTCTCTCTCCAGAAAAAACGCATCTTTGCGTTTAAATCAGTTACGATGCGATGGTATTTTTTAAATTGCAATGAAATCCTTAATTTTCACTTTATGGCCGTAAAAGCTGAATTTAGGCAGTAAACGATGGTCTGATAAAGAAAAAGCTGTCAGAAGGTTGTAAGGGATTCTTGGTATAATATATCACAAATATAGTAATTTACATAAGAGCACATTCGTAAATAGATTGGCATTATTTATTGACCAAGCTGAAAGCTGTCAGAAAAGGTTGTAAAAAGCTGAAACTATGACAGCTCCATTTCTACTTGTTGTCCAAATTCATAAATAGTGAGTATTTATTGACCAAGCTATCGGCCGAATAGATCATCATCCCAATATATCAATATTGTCCTTTTTAAATATATTTTTATTATTAACTTTATCTTTTTTTTAACCTAAAATAATATTTTGTAGTCCAATTTGCAAAGTTGTAAAATATGTGGGTAGTATTGAAATTTGTAAAAATTAGTGTAGAAGTGAATATTACAAAATAGTCTATTGAGTTTGAGAATGTGTTTATCGGTTGGAGAAGAATTACTGCATTTTGAGTTTGAGAATGCGTTTGAGTATGACAATGCGTTTATCGGTTGGAGATGGTCTAAGGCATTATAAAGGAAATTACATAGATGCATAAATGGGCCAAATCTAATAAGATAATAGTATAGGTAAATGGGTAGATGAATGGGCCAAAGCCCAAGCTGATATGAGTCCATTAGCTCCATGTCGTCTTCCATTGTCGGGTCCTAACATTACCCCCCCGTTCAAGCATCCTTGTCCTCAAGGATGAGCAGATAGAAACCTCGACTATGCCCAATAATGAACCTCCGCCATAGCATGCTCTTGTCGATACACATTTTCCACGATCGAATGGAAAGAGCGAACTCGCAACTATCACTCTGCTTCCTCCCTCAATCACTTCCTCGATAATATTCCATCGATCCCCGTCAAGCGCCTCACTATGATATTTCCCAACACCTAGCTGCTCGACATGAAGTGGAGCTCCCTTCACACATCCGCTTCCATACACCTTCTCGAAGTCCTTGGAGCAGAACGCTTCAGCAGCAATAGCCTTACCTCGATCGAAGGGTAGGTTCACCTTCATGCTTTCGATAGCCCACCGTCCTCGATCAAACGACATGTTTTGATGTGATAATATTCTTCCATGCTCTTCGAGAACGTCAACCCATACAAACTCCTCGTCGCCTAACACAGATTTATCAACCACCACAAGCAAATCCGTCTTAGGCATCACCAACGAGTTCCCAACGCTAGACGCCAATTTATACTTAGACATAGTGGATTCAACCTCACCCACAAGCGGTTCAACTTCAGCCAACACTGACGAGTTGTCATCGCCTACAACTAGCTTCTCAGTGCCGCTATCAACCAATACCGAACCAATCCCAACTAACAAAAGCGACTCATCATCCATTTCCGGCAGTACGAACTCATCACCAACAAGGACAGATTCATCATCATCACTCAACTTCATAGGATCAAATCGTTTAAGCAAAGCTTCGGTGAAATCATTCAAGGTAAGTCCTTACCTTCAACGTACTCGTCGTACCATTCGAGAGCCTCGCCTTCGATGTAGAGCCAGGCACGCTGCGTTCGCTCGACGTCAGTGATGGTCTTCGATGCGAAGTATTGAGTGCACTCCTCCACCCAAGCTATTACATCAGTTCCATAGAAGGTGAGAGGCATCCTGATCCAAGTAATCGGCATTGTTGAATCCGTCCGAGAATCGATAAGCTCTGATACCAAATGTAAGATCCCGTCCAAATAACAAGCGGTTTCTTACTTGGCTTTTCGTCGAACAGTTGACGATATATAAACTGTTTTTTAATGATTTTCTGTAGATATAGGAGGTGTAGAAGAAGATCAGATTAGAGGGGGAGGGATAGACTGAGATAGAGAGGGAGATAGAGATAGAGCTGAGAGAGATCGTGAGAGAGACAGAGAGACACAGCGAGAAGAGAGACTTGAAGAAGATAGATAGTTAATTCATATTGCTTAATTGTTTCGTACAACCCCTAAGGCATTATAAAGGAAATTACATAGATGCATAAATGGGCCAAATCTAATAAGATAATAGTATTGGTAAATGGGTAGATGAATGGGCGAAAGCCCAAGCTGATATGAGTCCATTTGCTCCATGTCGTCTTCCATTGCCGGGTCCTAACAACCTCATCCCATCCACTAAGGAAAATAGTATCAGCATCAGCATCAGCAGCAAACCAACCTTCCATTCTACAAGGGCACCATTGAAGGACCTTATGAGCAAGCCCGTGCAATCTGTACAGAACATCGGTGGCTTTTTCGTCAGATAGGCATCAACAAGTGAATGTTATTAAGCATGAATTTAGCACACCAATACCAACCTTAAAGCTGATCTTCTCCCGAAGACTATTGATATACGCGTTGGACGAACATAACTTCAGCGAATTTTTGTCTCAAAACATCCGTCTATATAAAATAAAAGCACAAATCAATGATGTATCGTGGGCTCTTTCTAACACTTATCATATACCTCTTTCAGTATGCTCTTGAATGTTTCCCCAACCTTAGATGCTAAATCTCGAGGAAGTTGATTTCCGTCTATATCAAACATGGCATAACAGTATAATATGCAATAGAGCAAATAAAATGGAATGGAAGCAAAGTATCAAACACCCTTAACACATAATCTCTCGACTTCTATCGGGATAGGAATTATGAATATATAATCAGCATCAAACACCCGAAACACTTTATCGTCTCTTGACTTCTCAGAGTAGGGATGATCAGGCTTCAATAGCTCAGTAAAACATACAATTTGAATGAAAACCAAAATCACCTCCTTATTCTCCTCCAATAAAGCTTTAGCCGCTGCCACTGCAGAAGCACCACGATCAATAACCTGCAGAGTTAGGGACTGGGTTCCACATCAAAATCCTAGCCACTGCGAATCGCGGTAGCCTACTCCGTCATAAGGACCCACTACATCAAGAGCCCGAGAACGTAATTGGGCATTTGGAGTTCTACGACCAGTCAGCCTCACGATAAGCAAAGCGTCAAAACTACTTTCTTTACGAGTGGGATTGGGGTGGGGATTTCTTGGAACAGCTTTGTGGTGGATAAGGTAACGGGGAGAATATGTGAGATGGCTGACGAGGGCTGGATTGGGAAAACTGTGACCGGTAGACACAATATTTTTACTTTTCAATAGTAATTGGTAATAAATTTTCAACTGTTGAGGTGACCTGCTACCTATGGGAAACAGGCGACGAAACGGTGGATAGCCTCTTTTATATAAGTAAAGATATATATATATATATATGTATATTAATTTAACACAACTATCATTACGCAAAGCACTCATTGAAATCAAAGTTTAATGTATAAATATAATTAAATCATGGAAAAATACTTTAACAGCTGAAGACAATCAATCAAATCAACCCGTGATACAATGCCGTAATTGGGCTCTCTAATTTTCATAGGCCCAATATCATGTTAACCGATTCAATGAAAATGTATCATTACATCATACGGTAGCCATAGTATCATGATAAAGCGTATGAAATCATCTATCCCACAAATTATGTCCCCCTCTATGTCCAAAATGATCAGATCCGTTAAAATTTAAATTCGACAGTTCACAAAATTTCTTTTTTATTTATTAATTCTTTTAATTCTATACCACCAAATCATAAAATCGTCGTTGTTTCATGAGCTTTGTATGATAAAAATATAAACACATCTAATTTATTCCTTGTGTTATGATGATCAATTTGATATACATATCATACCGATAATAATCATAAAAATCAATTTTAAAAGTGGAACGGGAAATGAGACAGAGATTAAGGGACAGAGGATTTTAACCGATGATAAAGACAGTTGACAAGTTAATTAATTACACGATCTTTCCTATGTATTAAGTTCAATGATTGAATGACAAAAGCTGGAAATTTACTCGAGGATGAGAAAACATCATCATTACGCATGTGTGAAAGTTGGCCCATATGAGAGCTCTATTGGCCCAACTTCAAGGCTCCATCTTTCTCACTTTACCCTTTCGTTTTTGGAATGGTAATAATTTCAGGTTTTCATAGCCGATTATGTTCTAATGTTTTTTTAGCAATGAGTTATTTGGCCATTACCTGTAATTGATCCATGGAACTCTCTTTGGATTTTGAACATGTAATGTGCTTGTTTTATCATTTACATTTAAAAATATATGTGTGAGTAGAGGTACTAAAAATAGTTATCGAAAAAAAAGGAAGGATGATTCTTAGGAGTAATAAATAAGTTGCTTTTCAAAAACGTATAATTGTGATGATAAACGGTGCGGTGTACCATGATTAAACATAATTAACGTATCTAATTTTGTGCGGGATATCATTGGATACGTGATTGTAATTATATCATCAGGTATAATTAAAATCACCGAAACGCCGAAAAAATACGACTTTATTTTGCAAATTATTGGCGATTTAATAATCTAGAAGAACTATCATTATCATTCATCAAAAAGAAATGCAATCGGAGAACTTGCGAAGCGCAACTCATGGTGAAGCAAGTATTCAAAAAAAAGTAGTGATTTTGCATTAATTTTTATACCTTCTTGATCACCATATACATGTGTATATGTATATTTTTCTAACTAAATACTAAATAGTAAGCATTCATCTAATGTTAAATCGAAAATATATGCTTATACTCACAAAAACCAGATCATGACCAGAGCAAACCTCGTACTTGAGTAATAAAATAAATCCCAGAAAAATAAAAGTTAAGCGCAATGGGATGATCGGATTAAGATCATCACATCGATCATCTTCTCAAAACACAAAATAATTCAAACCCATATATACATATACATACACTTAAGAGACGTAAAACCCTAATTTTTCTTAATAATCTCATGGCAGTCTCAAGCTTTGCAGGCCAAGATCATTGTGTTTTCTCGAAGGAGATGAAGTTGGTATCCATCTCTTAGGCATGAAATTGGTGAAATGGCCTGAGAAGCTATCGCTTGATGTTCTTGGCTTGAATGGAGTTAGGGTTCTTGACGAACAACTGCATTGATGAAGACGATCAAGAACCACGATGATGAAGACGATCAAAACCACTGTCATTGCCCTTCTTCTGCACCTAATAACACTTTTCATTTCAATCACCAAAGATCGATGAAGCTCAGAGAAAGATCGCTCACTGTAATAAGATCAGTGGCAAGCTATTTTAAGTAGTTTTGAACTCAAAGGAGATGCCTTTTCTCACGTTAAGAATCACTGAGCAAACTTCAGTCTCGTGTGTTTTTCAAGAATGAACTAGGAAAATAAGGAGAGAGAGAGAGAGAGGGAGAGAGAAAAGTCTTAGTTATGGTAAAGAATCAGTGACAGTTGGAAAAGTAAGAAAAACAAATCAAATCTTGATATTGCTACATCGAACTCTAATGGGCAGGTAATGTATTGGACTAGACAGGAGAAAGTCAAAGAGAACGTGCATGAGGTTGAATGGTTAAACGTAATCGAAAAGTAAAAGATTACAAAAGAAGATAATTAAAAAAGAAAAAGAGATCGTCCCAAAATCATATGTGGAAGCTACGGTAGCTTACGATATTTTTGAAATCTCTTGTAAATAAAAAAGGGATTTTACATAAAAAATACCTAATAATATAGAAATTAGCAAGTCAGTACCATGTCAGAATTTTTCTATGCAGGTACCTATCAGAATAAATTTTTTTGCACATAAGTATCTGCCTCCCACAAGGTACATCATATCACATTTAGGTATCATAGAGAACGTATTTGTGGTACGTAATACAACTAGTAAATGGTACCATCATATAGGCTGCTGCAAAGTACGGTATGGAACGTATATAGGTACCATATATGGATACCATATAAATGCATGACGTCATACCAATACACATATAAAAAGGCACGTAAAGACCGGGAAATGCTACGCACAGTCGAATGAGTACTTATATAAAAAAAATTCTGACATGCGTATGGCCTGCAAATTTTTAATGCAATCGGGTATTTTTCTATATATTCACCATAAAAGAAATGATCATAATATTAATAATCAAGTAAATGGACATGTAGTTGGTGGTGTTTATGTCATATATAATCTTTAGGGTGTAGTGGTTTGGCCCCAGTTTATAGCTTATAGCTATAGGCCTCAAAACAGTAAGACTTGTCTCTCTTTTCGAATTATATTATTCATAGATTAAATACAAAATGAAGTTGAATTATCGGGAAATTTTGTTGAATAAAAGGTGGACAGTGAACTTTGATTATCGCACGTTAAGGTTTGTGATACATGATTTAATGACAGGACAGATTAAACTATATGTGTTATAGTTTAATATTTTTACCCATTATTTATTTATGTTGTCATTATGATGTAGAACTAGAGCTTACAGAAAACAACTCATCCTTTTGTCAAAATGTACTGTTGTTTCGGCTAAGGTAAGGCCGTACTATAGTTAATGTGGAACATGCCAAAATATATGTCAAGATCGATGCTACAAAACTATGCCTAGTATTTTTTTTTTCATGATGGGCATTTAATTCATTACATCACCAAAACTAGCTTTAGATGGAGAAGGGTCAAAGTGAGGCCCCTCTCTATAGTTCGAGACGAAATAACTTTACTTATATAATACTGTTGAGTATTGATTATCCTTTTTAATATCTATGTAATATGTTACATTCTTGGGCAGTTGGGCTTAAAAAACGAGTTGGAAATTAGACAAACAAGGGTGACATGGGCTTTCGATAAACAAATTGATGCAGCGTATGCGTGTATGTGGTGTTTGATAATTGATATACATGTATGCCTTATTCACGCATTAGAATGAAACTACAAATTTTAGAATCTTATCCATTATCATTCATGCACTTGCTTTAATATATGTGTATGTATATATTTGCAATCCGTTTGGTGATTTAGAAGAATGCTACGTAAGAGCTTTCGATATTTTTAATTGGGGCGAGTGGTGAAGCTTCATCTTGGTCCCATTTACAATTATCTATTTGAGTCAAATCTCATTTTTATGAACTCGATAGAACACTGCGTATAGATTTGGTAGGCAAAATGAGCTGTCGTAAAATTCTTTTCTAAATTATCGACGATTCTATATAATGCGATCGAGCATGAGCCACGTTACTATAATATCATTGTTCGAGTGATCATGATTAATTAGGTTATTTATTCCTTAAAAGAATTCCTGAAAATGGAGTCTTTTATATTTATGTATATATGTAAATAATATCATATGATCACATGGTTTCGAGATTTAGTCCAACCTCTCCTTAATCTTGTAACAATAATTACGACCTTTTTGAGTGCATTTTAGAGACGAGGGATCTCAATAAACTATAATTAATTGCCCCTCGACAACCATTTTTGCAATAAATAGATACAAAAAGGATCGATGTCAAGTTGCCATGAAATAAAATAATAAAAGACACAATCAGATAAGTAGATGAGGATCTACGATAGTGGTTGGGAAGTAAGGGAAAATGTGCATCTCACAAGAATCGACATAAAATATCAAATCATTTAAAGAAAACAAAAAATGCGATCTTTATTTCTCCAATTAAATTGAAAAAAAAATAAAAATACTTCAATTGCTAAGTCGATGCAAAATGAAATCCAGCTTGTCGCTAGTCGCTGCCCAAGTACCAAACACCATTATAAGATGCCAAAAAAGTCAAACCCACCTTACATATATATATATATATATATATATATATTTCATTCTCGATTCGATTTCAGATTCACTTTATTTCTTGATTTATTTTATAAGTTCAACTCAAAGATTCAATACACACGCACCATTAGTAGGCATTAGCTGCGTTCACTACGCTGGTTATCTCAAGATAAGTGTTTTTTTATCCTTACTAATTTTGTTCACTTTAAATACGAACACTACTGTATAGCCCGCAATAAATCCAAAACCCGTTGTTATAAAACTGCAAGCCCATTACAATTTATCCAACGGATGAGACCAAGATAATTAATCCAACCCCTATTAGTTGCAAAAGACCAAAATATCATTTTCCACTCAATCATAAAATCATTTTTATTTCATGTATTTATATGGTAAAAGTAAATAAATAACACTAATTTATTTATTATTTCACGGCGATCAAATTGTCATCCATATCTCATATTTTTCGATATTCATAATAATAATTATTTTGTAAACTTTACATTGATGAAATAAAAGACTATTTTTGTAAATTTACAAATAATATGGAGATAAAATTTTTATTATGTTGGAAACTAAACAAGATATAATGATTCCTGTACAAAATTATTATATTACATTTTTAAGTTGTGTGTGTTTATGTAAACACAGCTACCTACATAGACAGATATATACACACACACTGTGTGTGTTTATGTATATGTGTACGCCAACTGTCATTATGTTGTGCTGTACTACGCCGCTCGTGTGCTGCAAAAATTCCAAAAATGCCACCATCCCAATCCACAGATCTCAATGCATTGCTGTTTTTTTTTATATATATTTGTTGAAACGATCGTCAAAAGATTGGATTTTGGCACTTAATTTATACAGAGGATTCGCTTCCTAAACCTTTCCTTCAGCTCCAAAACATAGCCCAGAGTCAGTATACAGAGAACCTGCGTTCATATTTTATTATTTTAGTTCGTATGCGTGATTTGCGAGCTACTGATTGGTGTTAGTTAATGAAAAGGAGCCTCAAATCAAAGGAGGGCCGGTGATTCCCTTGAGATTTTTAGTTTGATTGGCAAGCAATTCAAGGTATACATACCAAGCTCCGAGCTTCCCCTGTTTCTACACTGTTGCTGGTTCTGCATTATTATATAGCCCTTTCGCCCTTCGTATTGGGATAACACGTTTTCTAGATATAGTATCTTCTTGGGATTCTGTGGATGTGTACTTTGTATGTAGACATTGCCTCTCTAAGTGTGTCCACGTTCTAGAAGGAGCAGCATTGCACTTTATCTGTTTGTTTATTTTCCTTAGAGAGAGTAGAACCTGGCCCGTGATTGTGGGGTTGCAACAGCTCGTATATAAAGGTGGAATTCTGATGTTGAAATTTTGAAACAAAGCGTGTTTTTTGAGAGATGTTGAGTACTTTCGAGGAGGAGGAGGTTTTCTTCGATGCCCAAGATCACTTGACAATGGCGGATTCAGACATCGGCAGAGATGAAACCATCGATTTCTTGCATGGCGTTTGGTTAAGTGAGCCCAAAAGTGTTAAGGAAAGAAGAGAACTATTCTCATCTAGAATGGGATTCACCGAACATTCAGATCAGTTCGAGTCCTTCGAAGCCCATTTACGACACTTCGACCAATCAACTTCGAGTAGTTCTTGCGATAATTTGCTATGCGAAAGAAGGGAATCGAATAGTGAGGCTGATTGTTCAGTCAATTACTCCGATGTAGATTGGTTGGACGATGCAGATGGGGAAATAGACGAAAAACTTTGTTCTGGCAATCAAACATGGGCAGCTTGTGTAAGAGAGAGCAGCCCAAGGGCAGAAAAGGGGAGTAAAACAACAATCAAATGGTGGAGGCATTTCGCTCGAAGAAAAACGAAGAAAAGCCCAGCGAATGATCCATCCCAGAAAATGATGAGCGTAGAACAGAACGGTAAAAGGTGCGTGGAGCTCACTGCTGTATATTCCGGGCAACGAATCAAAGCCCACGACGGTCTGATTCTGACCATGAAGTTTAGTCCCGACGGGAAGTACCTTGCCAGCGCAGGCGAAGACGGCGTAGTTTCTATATGGCGCGTCGGCGTGTTGGAAGATAAATGCAGTCTTAACAGAAATTCGTATGCCCCTCGAATGAAGAAGTCGAGCCGTGCCTCAGTTGTCATCCCAGAAAAGACGTTACACATCGAGGAAGAACCTTTACATAAGTTTTACGGTCACACCAGCGACGTTCTTGATCTTTCATGGTCGAAATCTAATGTAAGCCATCTCCCATTTTAATCTTTAATCATCGATGCTATTATGTTTTCTTCGTATATTCTTACCAAGAAAAGTTTCTTATTGCAGTATCTGCTATCTTCCTCCATGGACAGCACCGTTCGGTTATGGCAAGTGGGCTCCGATGAATGCTTAGGCGTCTTTCGCCATGTCAATTACGGTAAGATGACCACCGTTTTTTCAGATCGCATCTTTGTTTTTTTTTTTTTTTTTTCTGCCGAAAAAAAAGTATTCATTCATGCTTTTCCATTATTACAGTAACATGCGTTCAGTTCAATCCCATGGATGAGAACCACTTCATCAGCGGCTCCATCGACGGCAAAGTTCGAATATGGGGAATTTTAAACGAAAGAGTCGAGGATTGGGCCGACGTTAAAGAAATAGTAACATCAGTGTGCTACAGGCCGAACGGAAAAGTACGACAAAACCGTCTTTTTTTTTTTTTGTCGTCAGAAATTCCCGCGAATCTTAGTAGCAGTCTAACACATAGTTTGAATTTTCAGGGATTTATAGTCGGCTCTGTCTCGGGAAACTGTCGTTTCTTCGAATCGTCCGGCGAAGGAGTCTTTCTTAACGCCGAGATAAGCATTAAGGGGAAGAACAAGTCGTCTCTCAACAGAATTACCAGCATTCAGGTAATAATAATATAATTTCTTCACATTTTTTACGAGCTTCCCTGCCCTCGTAAGCTTATCTTCTTTTTTTTTTTTCTTTTGCGCAGTTCGTCGAAAGCGACTCTCAGAGAGTGATGATTACGTCAGACGACTGCAAGGTTCGCATCCTCGACGGCGTCGAAGTCGTCCGCAAATACAAAGGTGCGCTGAAACAGTTCTCGGCTTTATTTCAAGCGATAAAATAAGATCAATCTGCGTAATGAGATTTCTAATGAACGCTTGAACATTACGTCAGGCATGGCTAAGTCGGGCGGTCAAATCTCAGCTTCTTTGGCGCCGGGCGGAAAGCATATCTTATCCCTCGGGGAAGATTCTCGGCTCTATTTATGGAACCACGACGACTTGCCCATCAAAGTCCAACCTTCGAAAATGCCCAAGTCAGTGCGCTCTTGCGAGCATTTTTTTCCCGAGGGAGGCGTAATGGTCGCACTTCCATGGTCACATTCGGACGCCGTCACGTCAGCGTGCAGTTCTCGGGAATGCTCGTCCAAGGCCCGAGATTCGGCCCGTTTTTCGCTCGCCAGTTGGTTTTCGATGGACGGGTTTTCTCGGGCGGGTGCCCTAACGTGGCCCGAAGAGAAACTGCCTATGTGCGATGTTATTGCATGTGCCGAGGAGGAGGAGGAGAATGAGGGGCAACTGCTTAGAGGCGTGGGCCCGTCGACGTGGGGCCTCGTTTTTGTGACGGGGAACTTCGACGGTACGATTAGGACGTTTCGTAACTACGGATTGCCCGTTGGGTTGTAAGAAAAACGCGGGATTTATTACGTGGTTGGGCCGATATTTTCGTTGGTTTCGATTTTTTTAGGACTTTTGTTAGACTAGGTTAGGGATCATTTGTTTCCCAGCTGATAAGAGCTTCTTCAGTGTAAATGGTGGATATCTCAGGCGGAGAAAGGAGATGTGTGTGTGTAAATGCAGAAGAAAAATGCAATGTAATTTTAATTTAAAAAATAATTGTTGGAAAAAAGTTGAAAATTACATTTTCATCCCTTTGCGTTGTCCTTGGGATATTGGCTGGCCGGTGGACAGAGAACACAGACAAAAAGGAAGAGCCCTAAAAGTCAAAGAATGGGTTGAAAATATCAAAAGAAGCCGACGTCGGAGACGGCGACACCATCGCCGGACTCCAGCATAATCCCGCCGCGGAAGGGCTGAATCCGAACGGATTGATTCCATTTCCGATCGAAAACGGGTCCATCGCCGCCGACGTGAAGAACCCGGGCGAAATCGGCGGCGGCATACTCCCCGGCGCGGGAGAGAGAATCCCCCTTGTCCCGATACCAGCTCCGTCGGCGTCGGAGGAGGGAATACGGCTGTAATCTCTGAGGATGTCATCCAATAGACCCGAATTCGTGCAATTACCACCGTCGAACTGAAGGGCACCGCCGCCGCTCGCCATCAGCGAGAGCTGATCGTTGTTGGGGTTTCTATTACCTGGCGGGCTGCTGATCGTCGTCCTCTCTATAGACGCCAGCCTGGCAGCCGGGGAAACATCTCCTCCTCCTCCTCCGGCGTACGAAGGCGTGGCGGGGTCGGGCCCGGTGAGCCGCTGTACGACGGACATGAAGTCGCCGACGGTGGTGTGGATAACCTTGGGGGAGACGGCGTAAATTATGAGTGGCTTGTGTTCTTGATGGCTGTTCCCTTGCTTCTCCCTACCCTCGCCGCCCTCCTTTTGATTCTGCGGCGGATGGATCGGCGGTTTACGGATCTTGTAAGAGTCTTTGTTGACTTTGAGGGCGGTTGGGCGTGGACCTTGAAGCTCCACTTTCCTCGGAGACGGCCGTGAGCTCGTCTCGTCTCCGTTTCCGCCGGCGAAGTGGTCTGCCGGCGTGTTCATCACTGACCATGGGCTGTGGTGGCGGCGGCCGTTCTGTATATCTCCACTCATCTTTCTTCTTTGTCAGAGAACTCCAAAGAGAGAGAGAAAAGAGAGAGCTGTTTATACTTTATAGTTTATACACAGTATGCTGAAGATTAGTCAATGGTCAACAAAGTCCTTGCAATGTATATACGCGTTAGAGTTGACCATTTGGATTTTATTTACTATTTTCTTTTTCTATTCACAAAGGTATTATCATCTTCGCTCCTTGTTTGCTAGCTTCCCTCCCCTTTCCCGCCAAAAAAACACTTGCTGGCTTGTCCCTCTCTCCTCAAAACCCTAATTTGGATCATCCGATCTGGAAATCTAAGAAGGGAGGAGCTTCCCTAGAGGCGAATCTCAACGCGATTGACGAAACACGGAAGAGCTGAAGTAAGGTTTTCGCAAGGAACGAAAGGGCGGGGAAAATGAAGGGTGGAACGGTTCAGATAAATTGGCACGGCACGAAGCCCGTACTGACCTGCGATTTTCATCCGAATTCCGGCGTCCTCGCCACTGGCGGTGCCGATTACGACATCAAGGTGAATTTTACTATTTTGCCTCTACCTGCCCGCGTCTTACCGGATCCTTTTTTCTCCTATATCTTAGATTTAGGCTTTTTTATGTTTGCAGAATTCATGGGGTTAAAATGTTCAAGTGTTGAGGGTGGTTTGTGATTTTTTTGGTTAACTGGTTATTGTAAAAAATGCAGCTTTGGACGGTTGTTTCTTGCATGGATCAGAAGACATCTGCTCCTGGAGTTACTTATCAAAGCAGTCTTTCCTACCATAGCTCCGCAGTAAATGTTCTTCGCTTCTCTCCGTCAGGTAAGCTTTTTGTTTTCGTAGTGAACGTCTGTTCTATGGGAGTGTGTAAGTGTTGTTGAAGTGGTATCACACTGTCATGTCTCTGTGGTATAAATTGTATTGTGTTCTTTTCAATTTTGTAGGCGAGCAGCTAGCCTCTGGAGCTGACGGTAAGCTATTATTCTCCTGATCATCTTTTTCTGAATTTAAGAGAATCTTTGTTCTTAGGTTTCTGTTTGTCTCATAGGTGGTGAGTTAATTTTATGGAAGCAGCATGTAACTGATGCTGGTGAGACTTGGAAAGTTCTGAAGTTATTATCGTAAGATTTTTATTTAACTTTATATTGGGCATTTGAATTTCGAGCATAACATTTTCACTATTGCCTGTGTTGCTGAAAATGGTTTTGATGATTTAAATAACCAATCTTGTTTTCTTTTTTCTTTCATGTGAGTTTCGTGCAGTTTCCATCGCAAGGATGTTTTAGACCTGGAGTGGTCTAGCGATAGCGCCTATCTCATATCAGGGTCTGTCGATAATTCATGCATCATATGGGATGTCGTGAAAGGTGTGGAGATTTAACGTGATTGAAACAGTTGCTTGTTATAGTAGCTTTCGTTTATTGTTCATTCATGTTTCAGGTTCTGTGCACCAAATTTTCGATGCACATCTTCATTATGTTCAAGGCGTTGCATGGGATCCATTGAGGAAATATGCCGCATCGCTCAGTTCAGATAGAACCTGCCGGATTTATGTCAACAAGCCATTGAAATCAAAGGGTGTGGAGAAGATGAATTTTGCTTGTCAGCATGTCATCTCCAAGGCAGAATCTCAGAGGAGTGATGAATCTAAGGTTTTGTCAAGGACGCTGCGTTTTATTATTTTTTATTTAGTCATTTCATATGTGCTGAGCAAGAGGCACAAACATACACATTAACAGTTGACTCTATTTTATGTTTCAGGCCAATAGAACCCATCTTTTTCTCGACGAGACACTTCCATCTTTCTTTCGGAGACTAGCTTGGTCGCCAGATGGCTCTTTCTTGCTTGTCCCTGCAGGTACAGACAAATTTAATGGCCCACGATACCCTTAACCTTACATATGACATGTTCTTTGTCCATCACAAGCTTTGAATGATACGTAACCGTATTCATATTCAGGTTCTCATAAAAGTGCACCTGCTTCAGAGACGGTCCATACTGCTTATGTCTTCTCAAGGAAAGATCTTTCCAGGCAAGACATCACATTTTCTTGTGGCTATTACTTATATAAACCGGTATTTACTCACCAAAGATTAGTTTTTATGGTATTAAGTTTAAAATGCTGATTGTGTTTTTAAGCAGGCCTGCTCTTATGCTCCCTGGTGCCAGCAAGCCTGTTGTGGCAGTGCGCTTTTGCCCTAAAACATTCAGTCTGCGCGGATCTAACACATGTAACCTTTCTCCTTTTTCATTCATTTCTAACAGTACATGGCTTCTGCATTCTTTCTGAGTCTATTCTGTTTCTCTTCTCAATGCAGCTCCATATTTCAAGCTACCTTACCGCCTCATCTTTGCAGTGGCCACTCTGAATTCATTGTACGTCTACGACACGGAGAGCGTACAACCAATACTAATCGTAGCTGGCGTTCACTATGCAGCAATAACAGACATTACATGGTAAGTAAGTTTATACTCTCGGGGAAAAGGTTTCTCTAATGTCGACCGTACCAATTATTAACTTAAAAACAATTTCGTATACAGGTCGCCTTCTGGCAATCATTTAGTGCTGTCTTCTCAAGATGGTTACTGCACACTCCTTGAATTCGAAAGTCGTGAACTTGGATCGCCTATTTCTTTATCAGGTTCGTTCATATATATAGATTTTCAAAGCTGCTCTTAGGTTTAAACTTGCCAACTCTCAACATTTCCTCACAGATTCAGCGGAGGAAAAGCAAGCCATTAAGGGATCTACGAAGAACGGCGGAGATGGCAGTGAAGCTGTGAATAGTGGTGCTAATGTGAAGCTTGAAAATCCGAAAAGCAAGAATGATGAAGATAAGGACGAAAGTGGAGCTTCTCCGAGCTCATCAGTACCTTCTAAACAGAGTAAGCCAGTGAAGAGGCGAATTACACCTATGGTGGTTGATTGATGCTGAGCTGAGTCAATGGTGGGTGTAAAATATGTGTAGTATTTCTGAATATTTGATGATTATATGTTATTTCCTGGACATTGTATTGTGCAAGTGACGAGAAAAAAAATGGAGAATTTTCCCGTGAAATACTAATCATAATAATAAATTTCTTATATAACAATATTATGAAAAAACCTATGAGCGTTCAATTAATTGTATGAAAAATTTGTAGTAGCCCATCTAATCTTACTATATTTATAACGTGGTCCAGATAATATTTAACAGAAAACAAGGGGTGTGAGTGTATTTTACGCGTGTATATCCATATCACGCTCTTACATCTAGGGTTTTCATTCGTCATCCATCCTTGACAGCACTTCGCATTGTTCCTAAGCTCATTTCAGTTCGTAAAAGTAATTACTCGATAACCCTTAGGTGCTCGATTAGCTGTCGTTGTTCCCTTTATATCATGTGGACTTGGGTGTTTTTGTGAATTTCTTACCAGGTTGGGGATTTGCTGTACGGCACGTGGGTTTGAGTGAAAAGCTTGAGTTTTGTTTCCGAATATTTGTTTATAGGCATTCGTGTTTCTATCAATTCATTTGCTGTTTGGGGGAAAAAGTAATTCTTGGATGATTTCTTTATTAGAGCTGCTTGAGTATATCTAGGTTTATTGCTGCGGTTCCTTCTTTCCAATTCGTCGGTTAATTAGGTAGATAGCTTATTAGACTTTGCTAATCTGTGTGCATGAGGACCCCTTATTCTGTATTTCAGTGATATACATTTTCTCCTATTTTCGTATACTTTATGCGACATTTTCTGTTCATGCTTCTGTGTCAGCTGATTGTAAACGTGGTTAGAGATTTTCTCAAGGAACTAATGCCTTTTTCCCTTGTGGACTATCCATTCTGGGATCTTCCTTACCATACCTTGTGTTTTGAAAAATTTTATGTTCTTTAAATTACAGATGAATGTGGAAAAACTACAGAAGATGGCAGGTGTAGTCCGCACCGGTGGGAAGGGTACAATGAGAAGGTTTGTTTTCTTTGTGCTTCACTTCACGTCCATCCTATTCTTGCAGAATGACTCAATGATCGTATGCAATCTATCATTTTTTTTTCCCAAAGAACTTACTAATGTTTCCCTAATTGAACATCTTTTCGCTGACCTCTCAGGAAGAAGAAGGCTGTTCACAAGACAACCACCACCGACGACAAGAGGCTACAGAGCACGCTGAAGAGAATTGGAGTGAATGCCATACCCGGGATCGAAGAGGTCAATATCTTCAAGGAGGACGTCGTCATACAGTTTGCCAACCCAAAAGGTTTGAAACAAAAATCACATGCCTGGAAACTTAGCTTGAATAAATATCGACGTTGTGCTTCCCCAGCTTTTCTTAAATCTTAATTTAGTGCCGTTTGCCTTTGCGAGTTTCAGTTCAGGCATCTATTGCTGCCAACACTTGGGTTGTCAGCGGCACTCCTCAGACCAAGAGTACGTCTCCCTTCTCGAAATAGCCTTTGTTCTGCTTTCTAACAATGCTTTCGTTGATAGTTGATTCAGCTTTTGTGTCTTCTTCCTGTTTCAGAATTACAGGACATCCTCCCACAAATCATCCAGCAATTGGGTAAGCAGGCACTTGTTTCTTACCTCCTTTACATTCTCTAGTCGAATCTTCTTACGAAAACTCAATCAAACAGAAAACGTAATGAAATTGCAGGGCCAGATAATCTCGAGAATTTGAAGAAGCTCGCCGAAGAATTTCAGAAGCAAGCACCAGGGGCTGGAACTAGTGCAGCATCGGGGGCACAAGAGGAAGACGACGATGAGGTCCCCGAGCTCGTAGCAGGTGAGACTTTCGAATCTACTGCTGAGGAGGGAAACAAAGACACCACAAATGCTGCTTCCTAAGTGTGGTCCTTTTCTTTCTCAATTTATACATGTCTTTGCCTATCATATCACTAGTGTTGCTGAGAATCTTTCGTTTCTACTTCTTTGTTTTGAACAATCTCTGCTTTGGTCATCATCGTAACTGAAAGAAGCTTGTGTTGTCGTCTTTATTAAATGAAATCAGAGCATTTGAGCTTCTTTTTTTTTTAGCATAAATTGGCGTTCGCTTTGGTGTTATTTACCAGGAAAATATCTGCTTACATTATTATTTTATTTTATGAAGTAGGTAATTCTTGCAATGAGATTGCAATGAAACTATACGCTTCGGTTCTACTTAAGCATGTAACAATAGCTTGGGCACCTTAAAAACGACCACAAGCATTTTAAGCATATATTACATCTTTAAGTATGTCATGATAGTAAAAACAATTAGGAATCTGAATAAAATCAGGTATATAAGACAAAAAATTCGCCGCTTGCATTAAATTAGAAAATAAGGTGAAAGAAAATATAAACTCGAATCTCCCGTTATTTTTTTTTTTCTTCAAATCAATGAATCAAATTGACGAAATGTCCAATAGATAGTATAAAAATGAGTACGTATAATTTACATAAGATAAGACACACTATATTTTATTTAATGATATTCGAGAAAAAAAAAGAAATTAAAACAAAGGAGTCTTTACATCCATGCTTCAACTCGCCTTCTTCGTCCCTTCTCATCTCTTTCCTTTCATTCCAATCCGTTCAGACAATAGATAAGCAAGTTAATCACTCTCTCTCGACTCAGCCCACAAAAAGAGACGCACAATCGCACGTGGAGAGTACATAGATTGAATCTTTCCATCCCACTTCTTACCGTTGAAGGAGTCAACCAAAGATGCCAGCTTGGTGGAGTAAAATCTCAGGCCGTACGAAGTCGGATTCGGAGAAATCAGGGAAAGGTTCGATCTCATCCAAGTACGAGAATCACAGAGGCAAGGAAGCTTCTAGCCACATCGACAAATCGAGGAGCTCCGATGATGTCCTGTCAAGAAACTCTCCGAGGAGCAGAGACGAATTTTCCCCCGCCGGCGGCAATAATTTATCTGGGTTTTCTGGGTTCGATTCAGCTTCCTCGCTGGATAAGGCTCACCCTTTGCCCAGGCCGTCAGATGAGCATCATCAGGGCCAAGGTGGGTCGGGCTCGTTCTCAAGCGTCGGCTCGTCGTCTTCCGACGAGCATATCGGCGGCGGCGCGGCGGATCACGCCGCCTTGAGGTTGGGCTCGACTTCAATTTAATCTCTGTAGTGTGGTAATAGAAGAATTGCCCTCTGATTTGACTTTATGTCAAGGCCCCTTTTAAGGCGAGCCTGTGAACTTGATTTGGCTGATTAGTTTAGTTAACATCTTTCCGAAGCAGTTGAATGATGATGATCACAGTTGAGTCCTGTGCAATAACAACTACTGTAGTGATTTTCCTCCTCCTCCCTTTACCAGGGCACATGGAGAGAACAGATTGAGCCCATTGCTAAGAAGCCCGGGCCCGCAATCCCGGGCTGCAAACACGAGCGCCTCCTCGCCTCTCCACGCGAGAATGGGCGGTTACGGCTCTAATTCAGACTCTCCATCTTCGAAGCCCGACGATCGAACGAGCCACCGTTTGCCTCTACCTCCGAGTTCTCCCACTTCATTACCGACCCCAAGAAGCCCCAGTTCTAGCATCGAAAGCTCGAGCGTTGGCGTATCTGTCTCTTCAAAGTGGAGGAAAGGAAGGCTGCTCGGTCGAGGCACTTTTGGACATGTCTACCTTGGGTTTAATAGGTGGGTTGTTTCTGAGATTGTGTTTGCGAGAAAGCGTTTGCTGTGACGAATGCTTTCTATGTTAACCATGCGCTGGTCTTGAATGGCAGTGAGAATGGTCAGATGTGCGCGATAAAAGAAGTGAAGGTCGTTTCTGACGATCGTTCTTCGAAAGAGAGCCTCAGACAGCTTAACCAGGTTTTTTTTTTTTTTTTTTTTTCGGGTTCTTACCGTATTGGATGATGTTCTCAACTGTTACGCTTTACCTTTGTTTTCCTTTCGTGGGCTTTTGCAGGAAATAAACTTGCTGAGCCAGCTATCGCACCCCAACATTGTTCAGTACTATGGAAGCGATTTGGTAAGAGTTCCTCTTCTTTTCGCGGGCTTGTCTAAAAGGATCGTCTCATTACATCCTTAACGAACTGTCCCTTTTTTTTTTTAATTTCTGTGCAGAACGACGAAAGGTTGTCAGTTTATTTAGAATACGTATCGGGCGGTTCCATACACAAATTGCTGCAAGAATACGGAGCCTTCGAAGAGCCCGTCATACAAAACTACACAAGGCAGATCCTTTTGGGCCTTTCTTACTTACACGGACGAAACACAGCTCACAGGTTTCAAAATGGCTCTTTTTTTTTCCACCATAATTTGAATCGTAGAAATCGATAGTAAAAACCTTTTTTTCTCTGTTTTTTTCTTTTCTTCAGAGATATCAAAGGAGCTAATATATTAGTCGATCCCAACGGCGAGATTAAGCTTGCTGACTTCGGCATGGCCAAACATGTAAGCATTTATTCATTTATTCTTTTCTTTTTTTTTTCATATTTTACAACAAGAAATTTTCTTTCTTTTCGACACAGATAGCTTCGGTTTCGTCAATGCTGTCCTTCAAAGGAAGCCCTTACTGGATGGCACCCGAGGTCAGTCAATTCGTCTCTTTTTACCTATTTTATTTTCAATTAAATCAATTTTTCGTAATATTTGAATTGAATTCAAGTAATATTATTACATCCTTCTCCCAGGTCGTCATGAACACAAATGGGTATGGCCTCCCCGTCGATATATGGAGCTTAGGTTGCACCGTCTTAGAGATGGCAACTTCTAAGCCTCCGTGGAGTCAATACGAAGGGGTAAAACAGAATCCCGAAAATATACGCATATATATATATATGATGTAATAAAAATATTGATCTTTTTTAGCTGATTTTTTTTTCGACAGGTGGCTGCTATATTTAAAATCGGTAACAGCAAAGACACGCCCGAGGTGCCCGAGCACTTAACCCCCGAAGCAAAGAACTTCATACACTTGTGCTTGCAGAGAGAGCCCTCTTTAAGGCCAACTGCTAACCAACTGCTGACTCATCCTTTCGTAAGAAATCAGACGACTTTGAGGGCAGCCAATGTCAACCTAACGCGCGAGGCTTTCCCTCGCACCTTCGACGGCAGTCGAACGCCGGTAATTTTTTAATTCTTTTTTTTTTTCGAGAATTCAATCCCGATAATGTGTAATTTCGTCGCTCATACGTTTTTTTTTTTTTTAAATTGGCGCAGACTGCTTCGGAGATGCACTCGAACAGGCCGAACAACAGTTCTTTCGACATACCTAGGATCCTAACGAGCCCAAGGTAGAACTAAATTCTTGGAATTAAAGTGGAGCTTTCGATTTACGGTTTTAAATTTTTTGTATTTTTTTTTTTTTGCAAGAACGATTGCCACGTCACTGCCAGTATCGCCCTCCTCGAGCCCATTGAGGCAAGGCGAAGGAGCGCTGTATAGGAACTTCTTTCTTTCTCCACCTCATCCTTCTTACAATGCTTCTAATGCGACTGGGCAAAGCAGTCGAAATTACGATCATTATGGGAATCAGTCGAGGCCATCGTCGTCGAGGATTTCGTTGGATCTCGAGAGGCCGAGGTTTAATGGAGGAGCTCAAGCTCATCATAATGTTAGAGCTCCGACGAGGATGATGTAATAATGATCTTAGGATGACGACGATAATAGATGAGACGATGTACTAATGCATATCTTAATGTGATTCTGTGGATATTATTATCATTTTCTGGGCAAAACAAAAGTCGTGCGCAGGCGCCATTGGTGACTGACTGACCGAGTCAAGTTCGAAGATGGGGTCAGCCATCGTCGACCAATTACGATGACAGAGTTGACCGAGTCAATGCGGAAACTTTCTAGGCATGATTAGTAGTTAAATAGACAAGTTTTACTGAAGGATAGTTTAGATGAATAATGTCTGGCCAGAAAATATGGTAAACTTTTTAAGACCATTTCCGCATCATTCTCAAGCTCAAAACGCAGTAATTCTTTCCAACCAACAGATCAATTCTCAAACTCAAAAGACCGTTATTGTAATATTCTCTTCTACCTCATTTTTTAATATTATTCATTTAATTTACAACTTTGCAAATTAAATCATATTGTTATTCTTAGAAAAAATAATGTCACAAAATTGATATTAAACTCATTTTTTTTCATATGAGAAAATATAAAAATATTTAATAATAACATGAGTCATTTCATATACTTTATACGTTTTTTATTTTTTACATGGGTACTTGAATAATTAAAATAAACATAAGGTATATATTGTAATTTTTAAAACATCAAACGCATCTTTTGAGATATCTCATTCTCAAACACATATATGCGTTTATTGGTATCGATTGGAGATTGGTCAAGTAAGTATGCTGTAATGCAACCATGTTCATGTTTTTAAATTGATGGTCTATGACGATGACCAAGGAACTTGGGCTTGAAAGTTTGGGCTGAAGTCCAAGTTTATTGGCCCAGTATTAGATAAAACTAGAGGCCCATTTATGGAATATCGACGAACAGAACACCGTATCGCATGGATCTTGCCGCGCCGGATAATTCCCTAGCGTACGTTGCAATTTTCCCCCTCATCGTATAAAATGAGATGACGCAGCACCTTCCATCGGTTTTCTTTCCGCCCTCAATTTTTGGGATTCAGGACGAACCCTAATCGAATTCCTCCCGTCCAAGTTCATGTCGTTCTTCCTTTACTGTGAAGGACAAAATGCCGATAGAGATGCCAAAGGGGTTGCCTTTCTCGGTGGACACGTGGACGCCTGCTTCCGGCGGGAAGCGGCACCATTTTTTGACCCACGCGCACATGGACCACACTCAGGGGATAGTTGCGCGTGCTTCGTATCCGATTTACTGCACTTCTGTAACCAGATCGATCGTCCTCCAATACTATCCTCAGGTGATTGCTGGTATCTTTCGTTTTTTAACTTCGATTTCATTGGGTTTGCGTTGGAATGTGACGTGCGTTGGAAAAAGAAAGTCCCACGTTGAAAAGTGCAAAGAAAATTAGATGGTTTATAAGCGTGATTGCTGGTATCTTTCGTTTTTTAACTTCGATTTCATTGGGTTTGCGTTGGAATGTCACGTGCGTTGAAAAAGAAAGTCCCACGTCGAAAAGTGCAAAGAAAATTAGATGGTTTATAAGCTTGACGAGCCACTCCTCCTAACACCAATTGGTTTTAGGAAGGAACCCCATCAAGTTTATATCGAGACCCCTCATTATATGTGGCGTGTGTGCGTGGGCCTCCATGACGGATAAATTATCGGATGCCCAACCCGAATTTCTACATGGTATCAGAGCGGAGATCCGAAAAGAATAGCGCTCTCGTCCGATTAAATAAATGGCTCACACGTGAGGGGGGGTGTTGGAATGTCACGTGTGTGGGGAAAAAAAGTCCCACATGGGAAAGTGCAAAGAAAATTAGATGGTTTATAAGCTTGATGGGCCACTCCTCCTAACACCAATTGGTTTTAGGAAGTAAACCCATCAAACTTATATCGGGACCCGTCGTGATGTGTGGCGTGTGTGCGTGGGATTCGATGACGCATAAATTATCGGAGGCCCAGCCCGAATTTCTATAGTTTGTCATCTTTGTTGTCTATTAATGTTTTTTTTTTTTTCTGTGTGGGGTTGAATTGAGGTTGCAGCTGGATGAGTCGGGCTTTGTTTGTATTGAAGTTGGACAGTCGCTGAACATTGAAGATCCTGATGGTGATTTCGTCGTATCTGCTTTCGATGCCAATCACTGTCCAGGTTTGATCCTTCAATTTTTAACATCCTCTTATCGCCTCCAAAAAAAATCTTGCCTACATTCTGCTTTTATAAGCAGTTGACTCTAAGATTGTTGCTATCTTTTGATAATTCAATAATTTTTATTCTTTCAGATATATGTTGTTGGAATTGGTTCTGGTGTTGTGTAATTTACCTATGATTGGAATTGGACTTTTGATATGTTTGGCCATAGCTTTGCAGCCCTGTTGCAAAATGTGTTGCTGGCAGCCTAATTATATGCTTGCTTTGCAGTTGCTTTTCTCACAGAACTCAACTTATAACTTTTTAGGAGCTGTGATGTTCTTGTACGAAGGTAATTTTGGCAATATCTTACACACTGGAGATTGCAGATTAACCATCGAATGCTTGCAAAGCTTGCCCGAGAAGTACATTGGCAAAAAGGGCAAAAAACCTATTTCACCTCTTGATTTTGTCTTCTTAGATTGCACATTCGGTCAATTTCCTTCAGAATTGCCCAGCAGGTGCTCGGCAGTGCAGCAAATTATCAACTGTATATGGAAACACCCAGACGCTCCAACGGTGTATTTGACTTGTGATATGCTAGGCCAAGAGCAGATACTCATAGAGGTTTCACAAACATTTGCTGAAAAGGTATACATTGACAAGTCAAGCAATTCGAGGAGCTTCAAGAATCTTGAACTTATAGCCCCAGAGATCGTATCCCAAGACCCGTCCTCCCGCTTCCATCTATTAGCTTCATTCCCCAATTTACCTGAAAGAGCTGAGGCAATGATGGACAAGGCCCGTGCTAATTTTCAGCACGAACCTCTCATCATTCGTCCTTCCACACAATGGTATGCCCACAAAAATGGAACCTCGGACATCCTGAACGGCAAGAAGGAACGATTCGACGAAGCTGTTAGAGACATGTTCGGCGTTTGGCACGTCTGTTACTCCATACACTCGTCGAAGTACGAACTCGAATGGGCCCTACAACTCCTCGCGCCTAAGTGGGTCGTGTCCACCACCCCTCCTTGCAGGGCTATAGACTTGGATTACTTCAAGCAGCACTGCTTTGGCAACATACAATCTTTTTCTTTGGTTCAGAAGCTTTGGGAGATTGATGTTATGACATCTTTAGGTTCTGATGAAACGATAGAATGTTACAGCTGCTCGGCTCAAGTGGAAGATTCTCGGGATGACAGCTGCTCAGAAACACAATCTGAGCCAACTATCATACCCACGAACCCCCTCCAAAGAAAACGGTTAACTCCGTCTCCTCCAAGCAAAAGGCCCACGATTACATTATTTGGAAGGGCGAGATTAGGGTTTTATGATTCCGATTTCTGCAACGTGCGGAGTGAGAACGATCCCATTTGTAGTGTTTCTTCGCAGAGAGAATCAAATGAAGCTGAAGATCGTTGTAGAGAAGACGTTAAAGTCGAAGAGGTTACTGCAGCTGCTTTTGTAGAAGCAGATTGCTCGAAAGTTGACGTGGTTACGGTGGCTTGTGAGTCTGAGGTTACTGAGTTTTCGAAAGCGAGTTTTTCGAGGAGTTATAATGAGAATCTGAGATGGGTTTACAGGTGTAAGAATGTCCCTGTACCTCAGCCTCTCCCTTCTCTAGCAAAGCTCATGGAGGCCAATAGATCATTCAAGAAAAGGATTGAGTTTGAATAAGACTTGTTTGTAAGTTTTCAGTGTTTTCCATTCATCCATTCATTGATCATTTCTATTGAATTGCTTATTTACATGTAATGTAACGTATTGCTACAGTACAAAAACAAAGAGAAAGGGTTCTTTAGATGAATGATTTATTTGACGAGTTTGCCCCTTATTTTGCCGAATACTTTTAGTCCCGAGTACGAGCATAGAAGAAAGTAGTCGAGCAATTACTGAGAGAATAACGCAATTTTTCTCACCTGTTGGTTTAAGAAGGCTTTTTTAATGAAATAATTTAAAAAATATAAATCATTAACAAAATAATTATGAAATCAAAACCATTAATAAAATAGAGATTTTCGTATCCTATTTATACGAGTTAGTAACTCGTAACAACTGTATACGAGTTATTTGTCCGATGCGGCAATGAAATGGAATTTTAAGTAACTCGTATCTATTAGTTACCAGTTACAACTTCTCCTTTTTTTTTTTTGTATTTTAATTTATTTATATTTATTAAATATATAATCCACCAAATCACAAAATCATCGTTATCTCATGTGATTTACATAATAAAAATCAACAAACGCATCAATTTATTGTTTGTTTCGCGACGATTAAAATGATATGCATATCTTATCCTTTTCGGATATCGAAAATATTTAATCATATTTAATTCCTAACGTTATAAAAATAATTAAATATTTACGATATTCGAAAAATATAAGATATGCATATCATTTTAATCGTCGCGAAACAAACAATAAATTAGATGTGTTTGTTGGTTTTTATTATGTAAATCACATGAGATAATGATGATTTTATGATTTGGTGGATTATATACTTAATATATATATATATAATAAATTAATATACAAAAAAAAAAAAGAGAAGTTGTAACTCGTAACTATTAGTTACGAGTTACTTAAAATGCCATCTCTTTGCCGCATCGGACAAATAACTCGTATACAGTTATTACGAGTTACTAACTCGTATAAATAGGATACGAAAATCGCTATTTTATTAATGATTTTGATTTCATAATTATTTTGTTAATGGTTTATATTTTTTCAATTATTTTATTAAAACCCCGTTTAAGAACTATTATTGTTTACAATTTTCACAAATTCACCATCATTATCCCAAATTAATAAAACAATTTTAATAATTATAGTCTTAACATTAGCTTCACTATAGAGTAGAGAGAGCTCTCTGTCTACCCTTTTCAACCCTTGTTTATCTTCGAGGAGCCACTCTAACTGTAAGCTTTTCCCAGTTGTTTCTGTTTCAATTTCGCGTTCAACGTTTAAAGATGCCTATAGAAATTTTTGTTTTCTGCAAGGTATGCGTTGAGTATTTCGTATGTGATTTTAGCTTCTTTACAGCGTTTTCCATGCCTGCCTTGTTTCGTTTTTGTTTATCTTTTACTGGGTAAAAGAAGCATTCTTCAATCGATTTCAGCTCAACCCTTTTGCTGCACAAGCTCTGTGTTGCGTTTTTCTATTTTATTTCCTTAATTCGTTTTGCCTACTGTGTTCTAGCTATTGCCAGTTGCAGTGTAAAAAGAAGCGCCTTTTGGTCTCTCCATATATGCGTATCATATCTTCTGTTTTTTTTCCGAATTGTTTTGTCGTTTTCTGATTCTACTGCTTGCTTTTTATTTGCAGCGATTTGATATATGTCTTTGATGGTTTCGGTCGTCGCGTAAATTGTATAATTAGGTTTGGAATTTATTATGGCGACGGATATTGTCGAATCGATTGATGCCCTTCAAGTGCAAGATCCCCCCAAAGAAGACTTCTCTGCTGCTGATTTAAGCTGGGTTAAGCTTAAAAGCTCAGACCGATGCGATGATGTTGCCCTAATTCCTTACAATCGAGTGGATGCTTTCATTATCGGTGAATGTTCTAACCCCGAGTTTCCCACGAGGTTCCATATTGAGAGGGGACGAAAACGAACTAAAGGAAGCTTGAAGGAGTACAAGAATGATGAGCATTTGGAGTATAGACTGTGAGTAATGACAAGATAATATATTGTTTGTATGTTCTTTTGTTATCTTGCCCTGTTCTTTACTGCTTAAATGCATCTCCTTATGATGAAGGTATTGGTGTTCCTTTGGGCCCGAAAATTACGGAGAAGGTGGAAGTATACTCCCAAGTAGAAAGTATAGGTTAAACACACGAAACAGAGCTGCTAGGCCTCAATCTATGAGAGGTTGTACTTGCCATTTCGCTGTGAAGCGTCTTTACGCCCGCCCTTCCCTCGCACTCATTACATATATCGAGAGGCGCCATGTGAATAAAGCTGGCTTTGTCTGCCACGGACCTTTGGACAGAGATGCAATTGGCCCGGGCGCCAAGAAAATTCCATACGTTTGTAATGAGATTCAGCAGCAAACCATGTCCATGATCTACCTTGGCCTCCCTGAGGAGAATATATTGGAGAAACACATAGAGGGAATTCAACGTTACTGTGGCTCTGATGACAAAGTTAGTACCCTTGCTTCTCAGTATGTTCAGAAACTTGGGATGATAATCAAACGGTCGACCCATGAGTTAGATTTAGACGATCATGCCAGCGTTCGATTGTGGGTCGAGAAGAATAAGAAATCTGTGTTCTTCTTTCGTGATGCGCCAGAAACTGACCCGTTTATATTGGGGATTCAAACCGAATGGCAGTTGCAACAGATGATTAGGTTTGGCCATCGAAATATTATTGCTGCTGATTCAAGATTTGGCATAAAGAAACTAAAGGTAAAAAGGGGAGATTCAAATTATTGTAGAGAACCATGTGTTGATTCTGATATTATGTTTTATTACAATTGCAGTACCCATTATACACACTATTGGTGTTTGACTCGAGACAGCATGCACTCCCAGTTGCTTGGATTATTACACGTAGTATTGCAAAGCCAGACGTTTCATCATGGATGAAATCTCTTCTTGATAGAGTTCATTCGGTGGATCCTGGATGGAAAGCAAGTGGATTCATAATCGATGATGCAGCAGCTGAAATTGAGCCTATAAGGCATAGATTCGATCTTTTTTCTTGTATGTGTTATTAGATAGAAGTTAGAGCTCATTGTTATCTTTTCTTGAAATGTTTCAGGGAGATATTATCTTGCCCAGTATTGTTTTCCCTTTGGCGGGTTCGCAGATCATGGCTAAGGCACATCGTCGAGCAATGCTCAAGCGTTGAAGTTCAGAGGGAGATGTTTAAGTGTCTTGGCCAAATCGTTTTCGGTATATGGGGTGGAGTTGACCTTCGCCTTGCTTTACAAGAATTTGTGTTGGACTTTGCTGATCAAACGTCGTTTATGCAATACTTTAAGGACTCGTGGGTGCCTAAGCTTGGTAAGACACATCATTTGATTTATGTTTAATTCTTCCGAAATGGTCATTTCATTCCTTTCGCCGTGCAGAAATGTGGCTCACATCGATGAAATCTTTGCCCCTTGCGAGCCAAGAGGCTTCAAGTGCGATCGAAGCATATCACTTGAAGCTGAAAACTAAGCTCATCGATGATTCACACCTCGGTTCCCTCCAGCGAGTTGATTGGCTGGTTCACAAGCTGACGACTGAGCTTCACTCGAGCTATTGGCTGGACAGATTTGCTGACGAAAATGATTCGTTCCAAAATGTGAAGGAAGAATACATCGCCTCTAGTTCATGGCACAGAGCACTTCAAATCTCTGACAGTTCTGTCACTTTAGACGAAAAGGACAACCTCTTTGCTAAGGTTGTAAGCAGGAAAGATAGCAGCAAGACAAGGGTGGTATGGAATCCCGGCTCTGAATTTGCCCACTGTGATTGCGAATGGTCCCTTCAAGGGAATATATGCAAGCACGTTGTGAAGGCGAATATGATATGTGAGGAGATGGAGTCTCAGAAATCTTCCATGTCGTTACAGTCGTTCAAGAATGTTTTGATGGATCTTTGGACTAAGCCCATCGATGATTCGGTCGATTTGGACATTGCAAACGCTTTGGCTCACCGAATGCTCGAGCAGGTAAAGCACCTCGTCGAGTTGAACGGTGCAGACGATATAGGAGTTGTTGTGAACAAAATGGCGCTGCAATGGGGGGTTAAGAAGGTTAGAACATCGTCTGATAGGCGTTCTTTGGCTCGTGATTTGCCTTCTACTTCCAAGAATGGCTCGATCAATTCTGCAGCTCATCGAAGGAGTAGCAAAAGAAAGAGATACTCTCGTTTCAGATAGTCGTTCGTTCCTCTCGCGTCAGAAGCTATTCTTGAATGATCGAACGAATGCGTTCAGCCCCAAGAATTGCGAGATTTCGCTCAAATCGGCTCGCCTGGAAGTCCAAGGATTTCGACAGGGTTTACAACTCAGAATAAGCATCGATTCGAATATGACCCACAATAACCTATTGGAGGAATGCAACTGCACACAACAGATGCAGTTTGTATGTGAGAAAATGTCCTTGCTTGTTAAAGAGGATATCTCCTCTGTTTTCTCTGTTGTTTTAGCTTCGTGTTTGCTCTCTCTCGGATTCTGCTTAGGCCAACAAAGTGCAGAAGGTTGAAGTAATGCAGTTGTTTCATATCATTAGTCTCTTATCCTTTGATGTTAAATGTTACTAAGATTTAAGGCCATTGCATTCATCATCAAATTTCCTGGTATCTTCACACAGTGTAGTATTATTATTACAAATCCTGTATCAGATTTCAGAAGCTATCTTAAAGCATATCCTAAAGCAGTTTCTACTCGGATTGCAAGGTGGGCCCAAGGCTATCAACAGCCACATAATATGGCAGCAAACGCTCGAAAGCTAACACAGTTCTGCCAATAAGAAATGAAGGAAATCTAACCCTATCCATCGAACTCCCCATCTCTATTCTTGGACAGGCTCTGTTCGGAACAAATCAAAACCTCAACAAATAGCAGTCTTCTTTTCCCCCTCATCAAGCTCAAGAAAAATGGCAAGCGTAAGCTCCAGCGTCCTAACGTGCAAGTTCGCTATTTCTGGCTCCGAACTAAGTTCAAAGGTCAGCTCTTTGCCCTCCGCCGCCGCGCCTACGGTGGGCAATCAGGCCCAGAAATTCCCAGTGATCAGAGCCCAGCAAAAGGCTGAGGTTTCTTCTGATTCCAACGACGCCGGCCGAAGAGCTGCTCTGTTCGGGCTCGGCGCCGCCCTTTTCATCTCCGTCGTTTCCTCGTCGGCGCCGTCGGCCAACGCGGGGATCATCGAGGATTACTTGGAGAAGAGCAAGGTTAACAAGGTGGGCCTTCATTCCTTTCTCTTATATAAAGAAAAGAAAAGGAGAACAATCATTTCTTTTTGCGAAGCTATTTACAGAGTGTGCTCTTTGTTCGGCGCAGGAATTGAATGACAAGAAGAGGCTGGCGACGAGCGGCGCCAACTTCGCCAGAGCTTACACAGTTCAGTTCGGCACTTGCAAGTTCCCGGAGAATTTCACTGGCTGCCAAGATCTTGCCAGGCAAAAGGTTGTTGATTTTGGATGATTTGATGTATTGTATTGCGCTCTGATTAAACTCGCCGGCGGTTTCTTTGATTCTATGTTGCAGAAAGTGCCGTTCCTCTCCGACGATTTGCAGCTTGAGTGCCAAGGGAAGGATAAGTACAAGTGCGGCTCTAACGTGTTTTGGAAATGGTGAAAATGTGCCTGAGAACTTCGAGCTTTTTTTCTTTGTGTGTGTGTGTTCTTCTTACGTCATCTGTCCAGAATTTGGATGTTATGATTCGTAGTGATGATACTGTATTTATTACTCTTTATTGTCCTTTGATTCTCCCAACCCAACTCTATCAAAAGTCCATGTATGTCTTTGTGTGTGAATATAAATATATGTATGTATATAAATCACCGTGAAAACAGACAACCAAGAAAAAGACGATGACTTCATAGCTACGACCTCACATGGGGTTGCAAACGAATCGAACTTTTTTTGTTCGATTCGCGATTCGATTCGAAATTTTAAGATTCGATTCGAATATTTAGAATAATTATCTGAATAATATTCGAGAAATATCCAAATACGAATATGAAATCACGATATTCGATTCGAATATTAATCGAATTATTCGATTCGATTAATATAACATAAAATATAGTATAAATACATATTCACATATATATAGTATAATATATGATAACTCGCTAAAACATTTAAAAACAATACGTATTATCAATATTATATTTTAATATTGTTTAGGTATTATCAAATAACAAATGAAAGATGACTTTGAATACAAATATTCGATATTCGATTAGAATATTCGAAAAATATTCGAATTCGAATAAGAAACGATTTTATAATTCGATTAAGTATTCGAGTATTCGTATTCGCATTCGATTTTCATCCAAATACGAATAGAATATTGCGGTATTCGACTCGATTCGATTCGATTCGTTTGCAACCCCGTCCTCATATATACTTAACATAACCTCGCTTAATAATTACTCATATAGATCAAGAAAATCTGAGTTTGTTGAGGTCTTTGATATTCCACGTAGAGATCGACTTTGGCCTACATTGCTATTTCAACCACTCTCATAGAACTATTAGGCTCAATATATGAATGCCCAGCCCAATAAACAAGTTAAATTAAACTCACAATTTCGAAATAAATATGCATACGTGTAAAACACTAGTAAGCAATACTCACAAGGAAGAACGTAGCATAGCATGCACATCTCTGATCATCCACCTGCCCCGAGCTTTTTCCTACACCTTAAGACACGTAACAAACATGGAGATGATTCGTACATCGAAATCCACCGCTATATTTTGTATATAATATGTCATCCCTCAGCAAAATCTCAATTCATCGTTAGAAAAAGATATAATGGCCAGCAACACGGTAATAATACTGAATGCTTGCACCCTCACTCTCACAGTAGCTCTCCTCGCGGCCGCGTTAACAACCTCCGCCGCCTACTCCACCACGACCACCACCATAACCACGGTGGTGAACCCAGGCGGCGAGTGCAGCGCCGGCCAAGGCCAGAGCTTGAATTCTTGCAAGCAGTATTTGGTGGACAGCAGCCGCTTCTCAACTGCCGGCGGACGGTGGAGGGAGGCGTTTCCAAGATGCTGCGATGAGCTTGAGCAGATCAATCAGAACTGTAGGTGTGAAGCTGTTAAGCAGGTATACAATATATATATACATATAGATAGATTTCTTGACTAATAATTTGAATATATATTACAAATGTATGATGGTGTAAATGTAATAGGTAGTGGATCAACAAAGACAAGAAGGAAGGCTTCAAGGTAGAGAGATGCAAGAGATGCTTCAGACAGCAAAGAGCTTGCCTGGGTTATGTCGTATGTCGCCAAGATCTTGTGAGAATATTGGGCCTTCGTCTATGTATTAGCTGAGGAATGCAGTTAATTAGATGATCAGTGATCGCTGTAATAATAAAGAGACTTTCATGTCGTGTATGTGGATTTTAATAAATGAATAAAGCTTTTAGATCAGAAGCTTACTACTACCACTGCTATAATTTCACTACAATTAAAACTCCCAAACGTTAATGCTTTCGCTATAAAACGAGGTAGATCGATCTATTGTTACCGTAAATCATCAGATTGAAGCTGTGAAATTGAGGTCTGTTGTGTCAATGGCTTACGACCAAGAACTTGAAGCTGCTATGAAGGCTGCGTCCACAGCTGCTACGCTGTGTCAGGTTTTATCATCGCGAACTTATCTCTTTCTCGCCAACCCTTTTTTGCTTTTCGGAATTATGAGCTGATGTGCTGTGAAAGACGAAATCTTGATGAAAAAAAGGTGTTTCTTTTGATGGATTTCGCCGAGGCCCTCATGCGAGGATATCTTCTTTGTAGATCTTGAGCAAATCTGCTGATTCAAAACAGACTGATTAGGGATCTTCTTTGTCAAGAATTGTGGCCTGCGATTTAACTTATTTGGTTGCTGAACTGAAATTGTGTGGTTTCTTTGTTGGGTAGAAATCAGAGATTGAATTGCGTTGGCCTGCAATTGTTTTGAAGATCGAACAACATCGTTCTTTCCAAACTCAGTGTTGAGAAATATGTTTTACGTCTGCTGTCTTTCAACAGAAGGTGCAAAAGGCTCTGCTGCAATCAGATGTCCAATCGAAATCCGATAAAAGCCCTGTAACAGTGGCTGATTATGGTATGCCATTGCTCAGTTGTATGTAGACTTCATGCCATTCATTACAAACGACCCTCCTTTATTACCAGTGTTTGCATAGGTTCGCAGGCCATTGTCAGCATCATCTTGGAGAAAAGCTTGCCATCGATGCCATTTTCAATGGTGGCAGAAGAGGTTAGTTTTGTTTTCGCTGGCTTCTAACTCTTAACTTCTGCTGCATTAGAGATACAGAACCTTTTCTTTTTCCAGGATTCTGAAGACCTTCGCAAAGAAGAATCCATGGAAACACTTCGTCGAATAACAGAGCTCGTCAATGAAACCCTTGCCAACGGTGGATCGAGCTACATATCTCCTGTCTCTAATGAAGAAGTGCTTAAAGCCATTGATAAAGGGCTATCAGAAGGTGGTTCGTCGGGCAAGCACTGGGTTTTGGACCCAATCGATGGAACGAAAGGGTACACACCTCAGACTAGTTCGTCGTTCCTTCCCTGAGCTGAAGACCACTGACGCTCGTTTTCTTTCAAATAAACTCAGATTCTTACGAGGAGGTCAGTATGCCATTGCATTAGCATTGCTAGACGAAGGAAAGGTCGTGTTAGGAGTCTTAGCTTGCCCGAATCTTCCCTTAACATCTATTGCAAGCTGCGATAAGAGCAGCAGCGCGCCTTCAGATAAAATGGGCTGTCTTTTTTATGCTCAAATCGGCCGTGGAACGTACATGCAGAGTTTAGATGGAGGGGAGCCAATCAGGGTTCGACTTTTTTCTTCTTCTTCTCAGCTGTCAACTCAAAACGCACTCTTTCGATTCATGCTTCTTTTATCATGTTCTATGGCCAATCAAGGTACATGTCAGTTCAGTTGAAAACCCTGAAGAAGCATCCTTCTTCGAATCTTTTGAAGCTGCTCATTCTTCGCGTGACTTATCTAGCTTGATAGCAAAGGTATACCACCTTCAATTTCTTGGGGGTCTTCCTATTGCTGCCCATATTGTTTATTACATTCTTTTGTTTTCCCCTTCAGAAACTCGGTGTTAAGGCACCACCTGTTAGAATCGATAGCCAAGCAAAGTACGGTGCTTTGTCTAGAGGAGACGGAGCCATCTATCTTCGGTTCCCTCACAAGGGTTACAGAGAGAAGATATGGGATCATGCTGCTGGGTACATTGTTGTCGCAGGTTAATCATAAAAATAAAACGATAATTGAACTTCCACTTTAGTGGAATGATATTTTTTTACCAGACATACCATGAACTTTTTCAACGAGGTTTATGTCTGCAGAAGCTGGAGGTGTTGCTTCCGACGCTGCTGGGAATCCTCTCGACTTTTCCAAAGGGCGATTTCTCGATTTGGACAGAGGGATCATTGTCACTAATCAAGAATTGATGCCTAAGCTGTTGAAGGCTGTCCAAGATTCCATTAAGGAGAGTGCTTCCCCTCATTGAGTGGTATCCATAAATCGAATATGTTTTAGCTCACTGTTCCTGGCTGTGATTCTGGGGTAAGATTTTCATTTCGCAAGAGAAGGTTTTCATTCTGAATGCAACTTTATTGAATCAATAAATCCAGTTCTTGCCCACATGATAAAACGAAGATTATCGAATTCTAATGAGCGAAATTATGGGTGTAGTCTTGTCGATGCCTTTCAACCGTCTCTCTAAGCGATTTCTCCTGCTCGATTAGGTTTGAAGGTGGAACATCGTACACATCTGTAAAAATTTCCCTTAAGCTTGGTTTCTCGATATTCTCTGCAACTTGAATAGCATGCAGTATCTGCACAAGTAGAGAAAGAGTCTTAAATCATCTTTAACATCACCATGGAAACGTAACGGACATCTTATTACAGTACTCATTACGTCGAGCAATCTATTTCCTTACCTCCTTACGAGCACTGTCCCTGAGCTCGTTTTCGTCTTCATCACTCCACCAACCTTCGTTTTCGAGCCATTTCCTGAACCTTGAGACAGGATTTTGAGCTCGTTTCCACCATTCTATCTCTTCAATGGGACGATACTTTGAAGAATCATCTGATGTGGTGTGGTGCCCTGCCCTATACGTGAGGGCCTGTCGACGAAATTCTAAGCTCTAAAGAACGCATATAATCGTAAAAAGTATGCGAAAAAGATGCTTATCTCGATCCGTGCCACCTCAATAAGAACGGGTTTGCGCTTCGAAATCGCAATCTCACGCGCTGCTCTGACTGCACTAAACACAGCTAAAGCATCGTTTCCATCTACTCGGATGCTATGAACTCCATAAGCCCGGCCTCGAACTACAATTCCATCACCTAAAGGGCAGTGTAAGGCATGAATTAGTAGCAGTAAATGAAAACCTGGAAATCATTAGCTCATGGGCACTTTATTTCAAGAAACGACCGAAGTATATAAACGTGTACTTCTGAACTGATCACTGACTGGGGTGCTTATCGCCCATCCGTTATTTCGGCAGAAGAGTATGACTGGTGCCTCAAGTACAGCAGCAAAATTTATCGCAGCGTGAAAATCTCCCTAAGGATGAGTATAAATGCACGTGAAATTACATTCAAACTCTCTGATAACATTGACAACGCTCAATAATGTGTTGCTCAACAGATTCGAGCTACGAAAAGGAGTAGGTATTCGACTTACGGTACTAGTGCCGCCATCTCCAAAGTAAGTAATCGTGCATGCATCGCTTCCTTCCATTTTCAAAGAGTAAGCAGCGCCAACAGCATGTGGAATTTGAGTCCTAAATGATAGAGATATCGCAAAAAATTACGAGCCAAAACTGATACAGAGAAGTCTTTGGACAAGAAAAAAACATAGGTAGAGTCTTACGCAACTGTCGAAGCAACCGTGAAGTAATTATGTTTGTCGGACCCATAATGGGCAGGCATTTGCCTGCCTTTGCCCGTGTCGAGTTTGTTACCAAAACACTGGTTCGCAAACTCTTGAACCGTAAAGCCCCTCCATAACAACACACCAGCCTCCCTATACTGACATTTTCGAGCTGTATCAGTTCCATTTTTTTTTTCTTTTCGTATGCTAACACAAAGAAAACACTCTTTGCATTAGATTCGTCAAACCTGAGGAAATACAAGGTCATCCATGGTAAGTGCAGCAGCAGATGCGATATTAATGGCTTCTTCTCCGTTTGCTGCGACGTAAAAGGATATCCTCCCCTGTCTCTGGGCTTCGTAGAAAATGGCGTCCATGGTTTGAAGTGTGACCATTTTCTTGTACATCTTCACAGCATTCTCTTTGTCTATCTAGTTTTTCATTCACAACACTGACATTAAACAATAATCCGTAAAAAAAAGATGGGTACTTATTGTCCGAACCAAACAAGATGTAGCACGAAAAATTCACAAGGTAAGGAAAAGTATAATTTAACCTGCACATTGCTGCTGCTTATTATCTGGCCCTTGTCGTCAAGAACACGGTAACAACGAACCCTTTCTTCATGATAATCAGCTTGAAATCTCAGTTCTGGTGTGAATTTAACAGTACCCCCAGGAAAATCAAGAGCCTTGACAGTAAGCGTAAGATAATAATGTAAGAGAAGAGCTCAAACGAATCATACGACCAGTAAACCACAAGTTCATAGTACTTCCCCCAAATAAGATTCACTCTTTTTTTTCATAAATAAGAGCGATGATAGCTCAGTATTCAAATCAACAATCAAACCATACCTGTGTATTATCAGCATCATGCATAGAATCGTACTGTTCACCGGCTTTAACCGACTCAAAACGCCGCGAATTGAAAAGCGTCGATCTATTTTCTGCTGAAAAACATCTCCGACGGCTTTCCTCGATCAATCCGAAGAATCCCATTGGGCGTAATTTGGGCAAAAGCTTCCTACCTCCCAAGAAGAACAGAGCCATAACACTGATTCCGTGAATATTCGTTTCCAAAAAAAAATTAGATAATACAGCAAAAATTTCAGAAGCTCGAAACTTGCAGTTTAATACTAAATATAGCTTGGTCAAAATTATGGATAACTCTCTTCCTTGTTGGCATCGAAGATCGGAACATATTTCAAATTTGGATGTCTTACGTTGCTGCCAACCCAATAAGTGGATTTGCTTGCCACGTGATTATGGATGGTGTGTAATAATCATAGGAAAATCAGAATACGAATTATATTAAAGTAATACAAAAATAATAAGAGTTCTTTACACATAAATACCCCAAAAAACTTTACTTTAGTACCCTGTCAGGAATTTTTTATATGTAGGAACCTAACAGAATAATTTTTTGCAGATAGGTTCACGATCCGCCGCAGGTACGCCATACCACACATTCGGGTACCCTATATCAACACATTGGAATACCCTATATAATAGAAAATGGTACTCCGTATTAGCACATTTAGGTACGCCCTATTTAAAACATAGGTACGCCGTACGAACACATTTAGGTACCCTATATCAACATGTTACGGTACGCCATACACAAACAGGAAGGTACGACATAACTGGAGAAACTGGTAAAAATTAAATCGGGTACCTATCTGTAAAATTTTCTGACATGAGTATCTATGCGTAAAAAATTTATTCAATTAAGTATTTATGTGTAGGTGTCCGAAATAATAATATCTGATATACATTATGAGATTTTATAACTAATGCCGGTGCAAGATGCTTTCACATAATAATCATCTACTACGTTGCTTGCTACCTACTTTCAAGCTTGCATGTAATCTTAGCTATGAACAGTATATCCCCACGTCAGTAACCGACACGTGTCTCTTCATTCAACTTCCCATCCTCATCACTGTACCAAGTTGTCTTCTTCTTCTTCTTCTTCTTCTTCTTCTTCGTTGGTCATAACTGTGCATATAGAAGCTCATTCCAAGTATCAGGAATCCCAGGAAGGCACCAATGCAAGCAATCGTTTATACCCTCCGAAGCTCTGATACTATACCTCGATATATGGCATTCGTCCCTCAGTTCAGACAACGCAGTTATGTCCAAAATCTTCACTTTCGTCCCCCTAACAGCACTTTCGACGTCAGGGTCGCCCGACTCGTCTTTCGAGACTCCTCCGCCTCTCATCAGAGGCGTCAAGTTATCGCAGCTTCCCCCGCTGTTCCAGTCTCCGTTCGAAAAGTGCCTCGGGGAAATCGTGCGAAAAAACGCCCTCAGATTAGGGTTCGTCGACGCCTTCGAATCGAGCCACCTAGAAATGCTGTGTACCGTGAGGTTCTTGGCGTTTGCAATCTGGGCTAGTTTTCGATCGGTCACTTGCCTTCCGTTTGCGTACATCACCCACTTATTGCCGTTGATCTTCCCTCTGTTCCAATGATGGCCAGTGTTGAGGACCACCGCGTCGAATTTGGGGAGGTGATGGGCTAAGAAAAAGGGGGGACGGTCTAAGTGCATGGCGAAGTCCGTGTTTGGGTCGGTTGAGTTTATGGGCTCGATGTTGCAGAGGCTCGCCGACCAATAGTACAGTATGGTTGTGTTCGTCTTGGGGAATCGATAGGCCCAGCCGTCGGGGCGAACCGCCCCTTTTGGCTTGACTAGGCCGAACTTCCATCCTATGTTTTCGACTTCTGCGTTTTCTTCCCCGCCAGTGGCCATGCACATGAGGGATTGGAACTGCTGTCTGCCCAGCGAATCGCCGATGAAGGCGATGGTTTTGTCCTGCATTCTGAGGTTGATTGGGACGTGTTACTGTTCGAATTCTGCGTGTAATACATTTAAAAAAGACTGTTACTTTCTGTTTACGAGGGTGGGTCATACCTTGTCAGAAATTCTTGAGGATGAAATTCAGGCATTTTGCAGTTGTTTGGCTGCCAACGGTAGCTTTCGTAAGAAAAATCGGGGCGCTGTGTTAGTCGACAAGCCCACATATCAGACAGCCACTGCTTACATCCGAACCCTGAATATAAGGGCCTTCGACTATCTTTTACCCATTTTCCTTTAGCATAGTTGCAAGTTGCTGTAGATACACGATACCAACAAATGAGGTAAAATGTGAATTTGCCCGTAAGTACTTGAATGACACTTATCTAGCTAGCTGTAAGAGAATAACAGATGAGTATAAGAACAGAAATTGATGGAAAAAAAAGTAATAACCTTGCTTCTCAGAAGACAAGGCTGGAATCTGGCTCTGCTCTTCTCTTTTACGCGAAAACGAGATTTTGTGGTTTACATCATTATCAGAGTGTTCTATCACGTGGTTTTCTGTACCTTCAGGAAGTTGTGCTTCTGAATTTCTTTTGGTCACACGGTTCTTAGGATTTAACAGCGCAGATTCAGAATCATCCATGTAGAGATCTGTGAATACGAATGTCATTGATCAGAAACTAAACAAGACTTGGATTAATCAATGAAGGCTGCAACAAACCATGAAGTTAGATTAGAAGACGTAAATTTTTCTGTGTAATGTCTACTTTTCGAGAAGAATGTTTAACACACCACGTCATGTTAGAAGAGCCCCATGCGGATGAAGAAACAGAAAGAAAAAAAACGAAGAAAGGAGTTCCATTGAGATGTACCTGGAGTATGCATTACAAATTGCTCTTGTGGGGATAATAGGCTCATGAGGATTGGATTGTTCTCCCACGACCAAAAGAATACAGTAGTGAAAAAAATCGCGGCCAAAGAGAAAGAGAACTGCCTTCCCCATATTCTACTAATCTGACCACCCTTCATCTCAATTACCCAGCTACCGAAATTTTTGCATCAAACTTGGGCATCTCACGCGACAAATGGGCATAGAAATGTTTCCCCGAAGCTGAAATAAAAGAAAAACAAAAGATCAATACGCTTGAGTTGAAGCAACAGGACATCCGACAACTACTGTATGGACAAAACGACACGTAATTCAACGTTTCGACCACATTCGCGATACATTGAATATACTAATAAAACTGAAGGTCGACCAAATCAAATCAAATGGAAACTCTCCAACCTGAGATGTTATGATTTATGAAGCACAGACAAATTTGATTCCAACATCATATTCCCCCCGTTTTCCTCTATCAATGACAACACACAACCAAGGATTCAAATTCTAAGCTCCCAATTTAAGTTCCGAATTAGACAAGATTTTCTTCGAATTCATTGTTATCCTACTTGACAAAAGCCCTTTGCCAATTTCATAGTCATCTCATTTCTTTCTTTCTTTCTTTCTTTCTTTCTTCTTTTGGATTTTCTTCCTTTCCATTGCCTTCTCCACAAAAATAAATGCGGAGAAAAAACGTCACTATCAAGGTGGAGCTAAGCGGTAAAGACATAATCCAAACACAAGCATAATCACTACGGCAAGAATGGAATGTTTCTTCACACGAACAAAATCCAGCTACATCACCTTTACAGACAACAAATTGGTTCAGCGAATAGCAAAATCCAGCTATCACAAACAGACGTTAGACGATAATGCAAACAGCAACAATCTTTTCAAGAACAAGAGCAGAGAATCAAAATAAACACGTAAAAATGATGTAAAACAAAGACATCGAGGGAGGACAAATGCACCTTCTGCTTGCCGCAACGTGGGCAGATCTGCAACTATCTCGGCCAATACACAGACTTTACGTTGAAAACATAAACGAAGGATAGATCTTACAACCTGTTAAGCGATCATCGTCGTGATTTCTACGTATAAACGCACACATTGGTTGGCTTGTCTCTGTACAAAATTTTGCTTTTGGCTGCGTCATCCGTGACGATCTTTAAGCTCCTGAAAAGCAGCAACAGCACATGCCATGCCTATCGATATAAATTGCAATTCAGTCCCTCAACGTAGACTAATATAAATAAACCCTCATAGTTTGAGGTATTACAACATCCGCGCAGCTATCAATTTGAAGTGACAATCACATTCTGCTGGATCGTGGTGGGGCCCATGTTCATGACATTATTTCATTACCATTTTCGTTAATTATGAGATTATAATATAATTACGTTATCTTTTTTAATTTGAATACATAAAAGAAACCTTCTTTCCCACCGACGGAAGCTGTTGCTTTTCATTACAGCTGCTGCTTCAGACAGTGAAGCGAGCAATAGAATTAAATGGATAAATATCTGAAGTTTGCCATAAAACTATACACATTATCAATCTCACTCACCGACGCTTAGTGATCGGTGAAGAATCAGCTTTGTTTCCTTGCCAGATCTCAGCATTTTCGAAACATTTAAAGAAAGGTGCTTTGTTGTGAAACTCAGCTGCTATATCTGATTCTTTGCTTTCTTTGTGTTGCCCTTTTGTTTAGTTTTTCAATTTTGGGATCTTTTCCTTTGATTTATGAGACTGGGTTCGGTTTCTTGATTGTTAAGGTGGGAATGAAGCTGATATATGATTTGGGTGGGATTTCATGTGTAATGTAGACATGGGCTCTTTGAAGCTGATGTTTTTTCTTTCTTCTGTAGATAAATTTTTCTGATTGAAGCTGAAGCTTATGTTACTTTTATGTATATCCTGCTTATTTGTAATGGGTCAGCTGCTATGGTTAGAGCATTTCGTGCAAATTATACGATGCTAAGGTGAAATCTAAGATCGTTACTGATTTCGTGGATTTTTTGTACTAATCTTGATTCTCACAACTTAATTTCAGAGGACTGAGTTGATCTTTAGAACAAAAAGAGGGCTCGAAGCATGGCTCAAGGTAAAATCTCAAGAATCGACGGTAGGAAATCGTCGTCGGGTTACTGTTCGACGATCACAGTCGTTGTTTTCGTAGCTTTATGCCTAGTTGGGGTGTGGATGATGATGTCATCCTCAGTCATCCCATCGCAGAACTCTGATGTTTCTCACGCGGAGAAGAACGGCGTCAAAACGCCCATCGCTGAAACTGTTGCGGAGAGTAACGGTGACGATAATACTAGCGAAGATAATGGTCCAACTGATGATAAAGATAAGCCAAAGCAGTTTGAAGATAGTCAAGGCGATTTGCCCGAAGATGCCACCAAAGGAGATAGTGATGTGAATTCGTCGAATAAGGAGGAGGAAAATGGTAAGTCCGATGATTCCGAGGATGAAAAGAAAGGCGACTCAGAAAGTGGAGAAGAAAAAGCAGAAGAAAGAGACGATAGCAAGAAAGACAAAGGATCAGATAAACTTTCCACTGCTAAGAAGGACGACGTATTTCCTTCAGGCGCTCAGTCTGAGCTTTCCAGTGAAACAACGACTCAGAATGGCGCATTCTCGACTCAGGCGACTGAGTCCAAGCGCGAGAAAGAAGCACAGAAATCTTCTGACTCGAATAATCGCAATGGTTTCAGCTGGAAACTCTGTGATACCGTAGCTGGGCCAGATTATATACCGTGTCTTGACAATTTACAGGCAATAAGGAGACTCGAGTCAACTAAGCATTACGAACACAGAGAGAGGCATTGCCCAGAAAGTCCTCCTACGTGCCTTGTTCCTTTGCCTGACGAATATCAACGCCCGATTGGATGGCCCACAAGTCGGGAAAAGGTATAAAACTTAGAAAAAAAAATAGAGAACTACTTATTGACATGTTTCTTTACTTCTTAGTTCTTACTCGGTTTTCTTTTGACTGTGGCAGATTTGGTACCACAATGTTCCTCACACCAAGCTAGCTGAGTATAAAGGACACCAAAACTGGGTCAAAGTTAGCGGCGAATATCTCACCTTTCCTGGCGGTGGGACCCAGTTTCAGCACGGCGCTCTTCATTACGTCGATTTCATTCAACAGGCATGCTACATTTTCCGCTCATGACAAAGTCCATGCATTTATAATGTGGTTTGTCTTGTCGAATGGATTTTTGATTTGCTTGTTTGATGTAGTCTGTGCCTACTGTTGCTTGGGGAAGACGTTCTCGGGTTATTCTAGACGTGGGCTGTGGCGTTGCTAGCTTTGGAGGTTTCCTCTTCGACAGAGACGTTCTTACAATGTCATTAGCCCCAAAAGACGAGCATGAAGCTCAAGTTCAGTTCGCATTAGAAAGGGGCATCCCTGCAATATCTGCTGTTATGGGCACAAAGAGGCTTCCATATCCTGGGAGAGTTTTCGATATCGTTCACTGTGCTCGTTGTAGGGTTCCCTGGCACATCGAAGGTATAACTTTATTTGTCTCAGTGTCGAAGTTTAGTTAAATTATTCTGCTTACACGTAGGAACAACAAGTGTAATGATTCGTTTCATTGAAAATCACGCAATATGATGACTTACTACATAATCTAGGCGGCAAACTTCTCCTTGAGCTGAATCGTTTGCTACGCCCGGGAGGTTTCTTTGTCTGGTCGGCAACTCCCGTCTACCAAACAATTCCTCAAGACGTCGAGATTTGGGAGGGTAAGTAAAATGTATGTAAATACAAACACATTTTACATATCATATGCCTGTGTGAGCTGTCTATCTTTTGTAAGCACTTTTTCATCTCTGAGAATTGCATCTGCCCGTGATATTGAACAGCCATGAAAAAGCTGACGAAGGCAATTTGCTGGGAAGTCGTTTCAATCACAAAAGACGAAGTAAATGGAGTGGGAATCGCCATTTACCGCAAGCCCACTACGAACGAGTGCTACGAACAGAGGACGCAAAACGACCCTCCATTGTGCCGAGACTCTGATGATCCAAACGCCGCCTGGTTCGACTTTCACCCTTGCTAAGAAATAAAACGCCAAATCAACAACTAATCTTTGGTTTTTCAACTCTCAGGAGCGTTCCATTGCAAGCATGCATACACAAAGTGCCAGAAGCTTCGACCGAAAGAGGCTCTCAGTGGCCCGAAGAATGGCCTTTGAGGGCTAAAAGTGTGCCCTATTGGCTGTCTAGCACTGAAGTAGGAGTTTACGGTAAATCAGCGCCTGAAGATTTTACTACAGATTACCAACATTGGAAAAGGGTGGTGTCCAATTCTTACCTCAAGGGACTTGGGATTAACTGGTCTAATGTGAGGAACGTCATGGACATGCGAGCTGTTTACGGAGGGTAAGCCTTAGCCTTATCTTAAACACACACACACACAGTAGTGAGTAGAGAAATGAAAATAGCAGTATATTCTAATCTGAAGGGACTTCGTTTTTTTCTTTATAGGTTTGCAGCTGCTCTAAAGGACTTGAATTTGTGGGTCATGAATGTCGTTTCAATCGATGCGCCCGATACGCTGCCCATTATATACGAACGAGGGCTCTTTGGCATTTATCATGATTGGTGTGAGTCGTTCAGCACTTACCCGAGGTCTTACGATCTTCTTCACGCCGACCATCTTTTCTCCACTATTGGAAAGAAGTGAGTTTGGTGCTATTATTCTTATCGCTAAGAAAGGGGCGTCCTTTTTTTTTTTACCGTTTTCTTAGTTTTCGTTGAATCTTTTCGATTTTGTGGTGCAATAGGTGTAACTTAACTGCATTGGTTGCTGAGGCTGATCGAATATTGAGGCCCGAAGGCAATATTATCGTCCGCGACAGTGTTGAAGCCATTAACGAGCTCGAAGGAAGGTTTAAGGCTATGAAATGGGAGATTCACATGACTTATTCGAAGGACAAGGAAGGCCTGCTCTGTGCCCAGAAATCGATTTGGCGTCCTAAGGAGAAGGAAACGCTCGGATATGCAATTGCTTGATAAGGTACGCAAGAATTCAGACAAAGTCGATTCTTGAATTCGTCGCCCCGCTGAAATTTCAACGGATCAATTCCTAATTAGTATCTATATTTGTATCAAGGAAAAATTACATATTATGTCTCAGTGAATCTCAGCCAAGCAAGATTAATGCTTGTAGAGATGTGCTCCCTGTAACCTTGTGTTATTAGTGCTAAAGTGGAAGATAGTAACTTTATACTTACTCCAAATAGTTTTTATAATTCTTGTCGGCTCATCAATAATATCAAAACTCGACGACACCTACCGATTCGACAATCAACGTACGGCAAAAGGTATATGCAGTTTCCTCTCAAACATATACTTACTCAATGGATAGGATGAATCATAACAAGCTTCAACGATCAACTGCTCAGAGGATATAAACAGGCAGAAGAAAGTGGCACTACTCACGGTTAGGAAGCTTTTTGTCGTACATGTTTGTCTGAGATCATTAGAACGTCCACCGATCTAATTGTAGCTTGGCTTCCGCCATGTCCTTCTGTACTTTCTTTCGCCGATAAAATATTGGGCAATCTCGACTGAGCAAAAAACAAATCATGTTGTAATAAATATGGTGGCATTCGAAATGTCAGCATACACAAAAGTGAAAGATATCAGATGATCTAACCTAGTACAAAGGACGTCCTGATGAAGAGAGCCTTGGCAATCCTGACATTGCGTCCATAGCTTCCCGAATAGTTCCTCTAGATCAGCAACTGAGACGAGAAACGTAATTCGGTTTAAATATGCGGAAATCTATGCCACCCAAAAAATATTTTCTTAATGAACTTAATGCATGAAACTTGGAGATGTCAAAAGAAGGTCGCTCCATACCGTTCGCTACTGACTTGCAATACAGTTCAGCTTCTCTACCTTTGCAGTGGGAACATAAAGCATGATCTGAATTGCTACTCAAAGAAAAGAAGTTCACACGAGTTAAGAGCGTGTAAATCTAACAGGGTGCATAAACAGAAAGATGCCAGGAATCTTAAGTCTTTCCAGGCCAAAAATATCGGAGACTTCTCCTTTATTTCCTAGTAAGACACTTCAAAGGTCCTTGATTTTTTCATGCTTAATTGTTTTGTTGATTTATAAATGAAAGAGCTTCAAAGGTTACCTAATCAGTGCCTTGCATCCAATGCATGTCAGTTGCTTTTTAGCAAATTTCATTATGCCGCTGTTGGAAGGGGTAGAAATGGAAATAGATCTGGTATGACTTCCTTGAAGAAGTTCTTTACTAGCATTCTTCAAGATGGGTTCAAATATTCGAAGAAGCGGCTGCATAACAGATACTGTTACTAGCGGTTACTCTTCATTCACGAAGTGATAGAGACAAAGCAATAAGTTGCTAAAACCTTGCTAAGTTGATTTTCGAGGTAGTAGTGAGAGTCTATGGGAATGTTGTTTTCTAGCACAAAAATGGGATCCTCTGATCTTTCATAAGCCTGTCAAATGTCGGAAAATCAGGTAAAACTTCACTTTTCTTTGCTTATTCTAGAAAAAACTGGGATGTCGGTTATAATCATCTAACCTTGGCACCTTTAGCTGCTTTGATAATGACGTACGGTACTCGATCCCCAACATTTGGAGCAGTAGCAGCATCTCTCTGTTCATCATTTAAGTAGTTGAGCATGATTGCCAAATTATATCTGCGTTGTCAAAATGCAGAGAGTTATCACAACAATTTCTAACCTTACGCATCCGTTCAGCAAGCTCAACATGTGCTGCTTTAACTTCATAGTCATCTCCTGTTTTTGTTAGACCCTATCAAATAGGAAAGAACAGAATAATAATTTGTTCGAACAACTTCATGCTACAAAAAAAATTGCAAAGAATAGTCTACGATCTTACTTTGGTAATAACGAGAAGTGATAGGTCCATTCTATTCATAAGAAGATCTGAGATGGTGTTCTTTACAAATTGAACTGCACCTGGAATGTCTCTGTCTATGAGTATTTTATTAAGGCATTCGCTCACAACATTTTTTACCAGCAAACAATTGTCCCTTCGAACAGTTTCAATTCCTGGGAAAGAGAAAACGAACGAACTACACTGTATGATAGTGGTATAAGAAGTTATTATGAACTAAAAAATTCAGAAAAGGTAGAATGAGCAGCATGTCACCTTTTGTATCCATCTTGTCGAATTTACTAGGGTTTGTCCAATAGAGTCCAGCGTATCTCTTCTTACTAATTAGTAAGTATGGGTAGTAAACCTTCTCAAACTCTAGCTTTATAGGCTGGCGATTACAAAGTTTACAATAATGTAAGCAGAAACAGAAGTGCAAATAAATGGAAGTACAAAAGACTTAAGTTTATAGCTCAGCAAAAAGCTCTGGCTTGTTGAAAAACAAAAATCTAAAATGAACTGTCTTAAAATAGGGGGGAAAGAAAACAAAAAAAAAAATGCTCAGCTACCTTGCTAAAAGTGCCACTAATGTGTTCAGCAGCTTCCCTGCCTAATTTCATGGCTTCTTCCACAGAGGATACACCAAATTGCACCATAACAGAATCTGTATCTCCATATATGACCTGATGTCAAAATCCAACAGAAGTATGATATAGAGGACAGTGAAATAAATTATGATATGATGAAACCATAACGAAGCAAGTATGCTCACAGACCTCAGCATTGTGCTCGTAGCCCCCAAGCACAGTGAACTTATCTTCCACCAGTTTCTTAGTATGCTCAATCATCTGTCGACCTTCGAATGATAGTAGAACGGTCGAATGAAATTTCAACAGATATATGTTGCATCAGTATGGAGAAACAAATTTTAGAAACAGCCAAGAATTACAATTATGTTTATTACCATAGCTGGTAACACTGGAAGATATCTCTAAGCAAGGTAATTGGCCAATTGTAGCTCCAGTAAATCCATACACAGAATTTGCACTAATCTGGAATACCGAGCTATATCAAGTTGTTGACAATGGCATATCTAATATCATAACACCAAAGTGTGTGAATTGTGAAAAGTTGTTTTTAAATCTGAAAAGGCATTAAATAAGATAGAAATTAACCTTCAAAGCCAGCTGCCGACCATCTAAGACAGCTCTCTCAAGAGGATCCTTGGCTTCCTGAAATCCAAATTAAACGGTAACTCGATCAGAAAAGTTGTAGTTCAACAGCACATATGGGTTGACTGCTATTGTAATGTATCCATTTCCTTCAATATATCAGAAACATCACCCATCATTGACGATAAAACTATCGACAGTTTTTTTGGCTTCGAGTTTTCGATTACATGACACAGCTTCAATATAAAACTGTGCATGAAGCAAACATGATGGAATAAATAAAAGAGGACGCTAAACCAATAATATTTTCTTGAACTGAATTAATCCCAGTAAGCATATTGCTCGGCTTGAGAGGGCAGTCAAGTTGGGAAAAAATTTCCCCTTGATGCAATCGCCTGAAGTGCCACATTATAGTTTACAGCTAGACAATTATTTTATACATCAGCAGTTGCATCTTAAAGTGCCAGTGGAAGCATATTACGTAAAAAGAAAACAAAAGGGAATAGATAACAAAATCAGTTCAAAAACCTTCAGGTCTGCTTTAGCTCTTCTACGAGCAGCCAAGAGTTCTTCAAGAATTTCTGGCAGTATTCCCTAGAAAATAAACATACATCTTTCAGAGATGAAACTAACAGTACCATTACTCTTATGCAGCATCAAAATGATGATGAAAAGGAAAATGTAGAAAAAAACCTTCTGCAGGTCTGGCTTGATAAATGTATCACCAGATGGAGTTTTGTAGACACATTCAGGAGGCAAGTTAAGTTTCCGGGCATCTTCTGGATTAACCTAACAAATGATTGTGAAAAGGAACGACATAATCATACACCCTTGATTCATTTAGAAAAGAAAATTCACTCGAACTACAGGATAAGGAAGAGCATGAAAAAATCATACCAATGTGCAATAACACAAATTATATGCCATCATAATTGATGGATATAAAGATGCAAAATCCAGAGTTGCAATTGGCTTCTCATAAAATCCAGCTCTGGCCTCCAGAACCTGCATAGAGCCATCTTCGACTAAGAGAAATCATTCTAACTGATCACACCAAATTAGAGTAAACAACTAACGATTAACTTGGGAAATAATATCAAGTGGCGGAAACTATTGGAATTTACAATCCGGTATTTGCCACCCTCATGAATTTGAATGTAGCAAAAAATATTTGCTAAATGCATGCAATTTTACGAGTTTGAATGCCGATGCATAAAATAAACATACTGTTGCACCCTCGTATGTTCCCTGTTCAGATCCAGCCTGTTTTGCATTTGGAATAACGAGATTCTTTTGTTTAGCTTTCCTTAGAAGCTGAGACAACACCTAAAGATAAAGCTTTACAAATATATAAGGCATTCTTGCAACAAAGCAACATTAGAAAGACATGATTCAAACTATTGCAAGGATCGATCACAAAGAAAACCTTGATACTCTGACCCCGGGATAGCAGAAATGAGATCGGGACACCAGTTACTCGAGCCATCTCCACATAGTTATAAATAAACATCAACTTGTCTAAAAGACGTTGGGGGAGGTAAGCATCCTACAGTGTCAAACATCTCAGCTGACTCCACAATTTTTTGATATCGCACAAATTTTCTTTTTCAAACAAATAACAGATCTGAAGGAAAAGGTAAAATAATATTTCAACCTTCAAACAATAGACAGCAAGACGCCTTCTAGTTTCTGCATTCCCATTCTGAAGGTCAGATATGATAGAATGATGAACATCCTCCTTCTGCATAATTTATGAAACATTTAGAAAATGGATTACCAACTCAATACAGCAATAAAAAAATTAATAACCATGATGAGAATGCTGCTCAATATGCTAATTTACAAAATATAACAGTACTTGTTGACGAATCAGATTCAGGAAAAAAGGGAAGATCAAAGCACATTGAACGAGATAAGAAAATGTGCAAATCCAAATTTCTGATGGGGAATAAGAAAAGATGTCTATCAAATAACACGCACCTTTAAGGTCAGTAATATGCTTAAATCCAGATGAAAATTATGTACTAAATCGAACAGATGAAGTTAATAAAGAAACGTGGATCAACAAAAGATAGAATGCATCATATCCTAAACAATGTATTGTGAAGGCATAATTTGGCATATCAGAAGGTTTATTTCCAGTAAATGCTAACAACATTAGCAAAACTTATGAAACATATGTACAATTGAGATATAGTGGTAACTATGTACAGAAGAATGTTCACCTGCTCATTAAGAAAATGCGCAGAAACAGAATTGAGTGAGTAAGAGCTCAACTTGTAATCCCTTTGCATGACCTGCACAACCATTAGCAAGAATGAGATCACATATGTACTATTGAGACTTCCGTAACAGGATCACAAGGGCCATTTTTTATAGAACGAACATAACACGATGCAGTTCATGTATATACTGAAGGACCTGCAACAGATCAAATTGCACTCTTCCTTCAACTGTAACTTCTTTACTTTCCCTGGTCCCATATTGCCTGAATTTCGAACGCACTAAGTTAGTTAATATATATTTGTTAACAAAAATCCACTTCAACGAAATTTTCGGTGTCCGAAACATCAACCAACGTAAGTAGCGCACATATGGACATGTATCCCAAGGGTAAGCCAATTAGCAATCAAGGTAGAGGGGAAAATAGTACTGATGAAATTCTACTTAAAAATATGTTTACATGATCTATTTGAAAAAAGTTCCATGACGCAAAATGTGATACATCACAATAATGACTGAGTTTAAGCACGTTGAACAAAGGCAAAATTATTCATCACCTGGACGAAAATGTTGTATCCTTTATACGGACTCTGCTATTTCTAATACGGCCAAGTACAGGAAATTCAGCTATCTTCAATACATCAGCCCTCTGTCCATGAAAAACATAGAATCAATCACAGAATCTTTCTTGGTTATTTTGGAATCTACAGTAGATTTACATAGTGACTGAAATTACACCAATGATAAGTGAAAGAAAAAGTAAACTGTTATCCACCTGAATGAGATATGGCAAATCAAACTTGCAGATGTTGTAACCAATTATAATATCTGGGTCCACTTCTCGAATAAAATCCTGCATAGAAAGAGTGAAGTGACAATTTAGCAGGACGAAAGTGGGCTGCTTTTTCCAACTGAGCAGCATTTAATATACATTACTACACAACTTAGAAACTTGTTAGGATGTGATATTGAGACAAGGCAATCAAACACCATGATAAAAGTAAATCAAATCCAATCAGATAACATCATTTTCCCTTCAATAACTGTTTTTGTTCCACCAATATATCTTGTATTACCACATACATTTTCATGCAAATTAATAGCTGAAAATGAAATGATGAGATAGAAAATAGTTGTTCTCAATGAGTCCAAACAGACGATACAACCTGCTCATATAGATTTTTTCGCAAGGAGAGTAGAGCTTATGTAATGATAGAAAATCGTCCATACCTTAGACACACAAAGTACTATTTTTTAATGAATAAACTGAAATAGCGTATTACCCTCCAAGCTAAGAGAACTTCCTTTTCGGAGTCAAAAGACATAACATCAACCCCAACAATGGGTGAGCAGGACTTCAAGGTCATCACATTACGAACAAATGGCTGATCTTCTCCCTGTAATGTTACTAGATTGGCCACCTAAAAAAAATAGTCGTAAGAAAAGCTTAATTATAAATACTACGAAAATCAGTTGCTAAATCTGCATTAAATATGAGCCATAGAAGAACCTGGATGACAGGATCATGATTCGGTTCCGGAAAATGCCCCTTTCTTCCTGCGCATTCAATGTCGAAACTTAATATGCGAAAAGGAGCCATCTTTGAGAACTCTCCTTCAGGGGCATGACTGATCATATCTGAAAAACTGATAATGTTTGTTAAGGAAAAACTATTTTTAACACGACTGAACAAATGTAGATACAACGGAAGCTGCTATTTTAGGAGGTTCAAAATCTCAAAGCACGAGGATACAGGCAATCTAACTCTAACTGGCAATGGGAAATACTTCTCACTGCTTTCTTATACTTTCCAGCAGGAACTTCAATCCAGTTCCCTCCAACAATGTTGCAATCGATCATGAAACGAAGAGCAAAGAGAATATTACTTTCATAAGTCATAAAACTCTTTACACCAAGTCCATCAATCTGTATTCCTCTGTCAAGGATACCTGCCACATATTCATTTAATGAGCCAAATCAGGAAAAACATACAGAATCAATGACAAAGCAACAGTGTAGAATCTTATGCTCCACGTATACTACTAACTTCAGTGATGCAGAAGCACAATATAACTAAGAATACTTTATTATACTAAAAACTACAAGAGCACAAAGTTCAACATGATGAGTAAGGAAATGATTTATACCACGACAAGTGGTAACCATAGTGGGCAAAGTAACCACAATTTTGAGAAAAGGCTGGGAGCTTTGCTGCTGGTAATACATGATGCTTCTTCTCTGAACCAATTCAATACGGCGAACAAACTTGGGGACCTTACTGTTTCGATTTGCTTCTCTCATCCTACCCTGTAGCAACAAAGAAAAAGTCGGGAAACAGTCATAATGTTTATAGAAACAATTGAATTGGAGAACAATTGTGAGTGATGAGTGTAGATGAAAGATAAACTACCTCAAGAACATGATGGAAATGGGAGATATCATCAGGTCCCATTCCTGGAGGGCAGCTGATGAAGAAATATGGTTCAAATCCGTGTACAAGACAGCAAACACTATGTCCTAGTCAGAATGGAAGAAGCGCTGCATTATAACAGAAGTATCGGCTCTCTCTCTTACACACGCAAAAATGGAAAGTAGCTAACCTTCTCTAGTAACCCCAAAAATTCTGATAATTGCAGCTTGCCCAGAACAATTAGGAAGAAGTTCCTTATGGCTCTCCCCAATAACATAATCGATCTCCAACTGTTGAAATACTTCAAGCAAAAAATGACATAAGTTATGAGAAATTCAACCCCAAGTCTCCACTGCTATAGAACAGCAAGCGACGAAAACATTATTCATAGTACCAAAACCGGCAGGAAAACGAAAAAAAGGAAAAGGTTAGTCTCAAGACCAAAGAGAAGCCGTGAAACAAAGGCTCCGCAACGAAGGAAAATTATGAATCAAGTGCAGCACTTACAGAGACAAGCACGAGTTCAGAAATTTAAAATTCTAAAACACCCTCACCTATGCTCTGAGAGTCCGTGAGGTACGCAGTTGAAAGCTGGGGACGCTTCCACTTAGTGAGGCGCTCCGCGATCGCGCGTCGCTGCGAATCTTCTTCCTCGTACTGCGCCATTAGGGTTTCCTCGAGAAACACGTCCTCGTCCAATTCCTCGTCTTCCATGGACGCTTGGTGCTTCAACTGCGGAGAAGGAGTAGACGCCGCCGGTGACGGCGTCGGAAGCGGCCGTTTGCGGGCGTTGGCTGAAGTCATGGCGGGAACGGTGGTGATGCTACTGTAAGAGAGGGCTTTTTTTTTCTTTGCGGGGAGTATTATAGTGCGAATTCCCGCCAGTTTAGATATATACCTAGGGCCATCTCAAATGGATACTTAAATTAGGTTGCAAAATAGGTTTTTGGGTTCAATCGACACCCATTTCAAAACTTAAAATGAGTATTCATCAACCGAGAACTTTTTAACTCCTATAAAAAAGACCCATATTAAATTAATAATTTAATTTTAGTACAAAGCGTGTTCAATTTTTCATTTGTCTTAATTTTATTTCATTCTTTTATATTTATATAATAGGTCAATAATGTTTATGATTGTAAACTAAATACTTATGTTATTTTATAAATTTTTCAGTAATATTTTAATTTGTCGTTTGAACTAGTTTGTTCAATTGTAAAATATGTGGGTAATATTGAAAATTAATAAAAGTTGATGTGAAAGATAATATTTTAAGAATATTGTTTTGAGTTTGAGAATGAGTTTAATGGTTGGAGAAGAATTACTGCACTTTGAGTTTGAGAATGAGTTTGACTTTGAGGGTTTTTCGGTTGGAGATGGTCTAAGCGGAGGCATTGCTTCGATGCATTTCTTATTTAACTATAAAGCATATAATAATGTACTTACAACTAAACTTAGGTGTATCTACAGAAAAATACCCATTTATATAAAAAATTTGCAAGTCAGACCCCGTCATAAAATTTTTTATATAAGTACCCGTTCGATTGTGCTTACCATTTTCCCAGTTTTGATGTACCTTTTGTATGTGTCGCGTTTATATGGTACCATATGATACCTATATACGGTCTGTATGGTACCTTAATGTGTGTTATATGTGTACCATTTTCTCACTGTACATGTACCACAATATGTTTTCCCACGGTACCTACATGTGTTCTATGACGTACTTGTGACGGAATGGGTACCAATGTGCAAAAATTTTATTGTGATAGGTACCTGCATATAAAAAAACCTAACATGGATATGACTTGCGAATTTTTTATATAAATGGGTATTTTTCTGTAAAATCCCCCTAAACTTACCTCTTTTCTCCAATAAAACTTTTTGTGTGTTGGTATGAGAGATAAAATGACCATTGACCATCTCAAAATCAATTTTTTTTTTAATATGCTATGGTTTGTCTTAAGCCCAAATAGCCAGCAATATTAGGCCTAGGCCCACTTCATTAGAAATTCCACCTTTCTATTCCGTTAAATATTTCACCAATTAATAATTAATATTTTATGATTTCTTATGTACCCATCACAGTTTCCCTCCCACACCACATACCAGTTACCACGTAACATCTTTTCGCTTTCATATCACATTTTTTTCTCATTCATATCGACTCTTATCTTCTCTCTCCCCCTTCCCAAATTTGGAAAACTTCAAAAAGTGTATAAAATAGGTTAAAATGTTGCGTACATGTCAATCAATAATAATTAATTTCTATTTTGTCGATCAAATAACTATTTTCCTGCAATTGAAATTTTAATTAGACAAGAAAGAATAGAAAAATAATATTATGAATTAATGATGCGAGTTCAATATAAAATAGTGTAATTCTAAGAAACATATAAATTGATAAAGATAAAAAGAAAGTGGAACAAAATATCTCAAAACAAAAAATGAAATGACGATAAAAGAGAACAAAGTTGTTCACGCGTAAACTAATTGTAATAAACCATAAACCATAAATTCTAAACCCTAAATCTGAAACCCCTAAATCCTAAACTTTGGATTCTAAACCTAAACTCTAAACATTGAACCCTAAACCCCGAATATAAATACTAAACCCTGAACCTTTAACCCTAAACTCTGAATCCAAACCTAAACCCTAAATCATGAACCTTCAACCCCAAAGAGATATAAACAAGATAAAAATGTAAGAAGTTTTTTGGAGAAAAGAGAAAAAGGGTGTGGTATGAGAGAGCAAAATAGTTTACAAAGGGAGAATCTAAAATTGGGAAGGAGGGGATATAAGATTTGATATGAGATGGAAAAGAGGTTATGTGGGATGTAGTGTGGGACAAAGATTATGATGAATAGGATAAGGAAATCATATAATATTAATTATTAATTGGTGGAATATTTAGTCAAATAGAGGATCAAAGCGGACTAACATGATATTACAAGATCTCGAGTTTCTTAAAGTGCGTTGTAGGTATAAATTTTGTGCCAAACCGACCACACCACTAATGCCATGTTCGTGATGCATAATATCCCTTGATTTATGCCCACCCCACTACTTTTTGGGTCCCTTTGAGAAAATTTAAAGGCATGCTGTGATCCTTCACGAACCTTTTTCAACATATATATGTGTGTAAATTTAAGAAGTAAACAAAGCATATTATATTATCCGACAATGGCGGCGGTAATAATAAAATCATACTTCCATTTAATTGCAACAAACGCACCAAGATTAAACACATAAAGTGAAGTTGACTCGTTTCTTCCACCGACCGCTTTATCTCTTCAACGAGGGGATATGTATATATACAAATATGATATCATATCATTGTGATGTATGTAGAAGAAGAATATTTGCATGGACCATAAAATCGATTTTTGAGCAAATGGCACATGATGTTTGGATTTGCATTGAATCAGAGTGGCAGTCAACGTCGTTCTTTTTGTTCAATCCAATCATGAAGTGAACCGTTTACTTTCTTAAGTGTGTGTCTATTTTTATCTTCAAGCTAAAAAGAAAGCCAAGTTCGAGATGAAGATTAGGGCAAGTATACTATAGATGATAGATACCAAAAGTACACAAGCCTTCTGCATCGGACACGTGGCATCTTGTTTAATTTCATCAGAGCGTACGGTTCACTAATAGTAGGTAACATTTCCTCGAAACGACGTTCTCATAGAAATCATCAATTCGCTTAGGAGTTGTAAAATGGTACATAATTGATCGTAATTTCCATACAGTTTCTTTCATCTTTATATGATTAAATTCCTCGTCAACTATGCCTATGCGATCCCCCCATCAAATCTTTCCATTTTTCTCCTATAGAAAAAGACAATACCGAGCTAGGTGACCACACACGCGTAGATAATAGATATCCACGATCACCTTTGGACTTTCATTTTAGATTCCGTATTTGTACGGTCGACACACCACACTAAGCACCACCACATCAAAAAAGAAATATAAATATATATTAAAGAAAAATTTGATCACTCTATAAATAATCACCTTCCTCAAACACACACACACAAAACTAGCACACATACTCGAATAAGAGGATAAGAAGAAGAAGAAGAAGAAGAAGAAGAAGAAGAAGAAGATGAAGGCAAAGAAGGGTTGGCTAACAGTACAGATAGGTACAGAAGAAGATGGATTTCAAAGAGTTTCGATACCCATATCTTACTTGCACCATCCTTTATTTCAAGAGCTCCTCGACAAATCTCGTGAGTTGTATGGTTATAACACGACAGGCCCTTTAGTTCTTCCATGTTCTGTCCAAGATTTCATTCGTCTCAAGTCTAAGATAGAAGATAGCCACCACCATCATCATCATCATCATCGTCATAATCAGATCTTGGCTGCTTCTCTATCTTTTTATCCTTGTTGAATTATATATATATATGTATTGATGGGCCTCTTACAAATTTAATCTTTTAATCTAGTATATGAGCCATGAGTTGTTGTTCTCAAGGGAGGTTTGTAGAACTAAAAAAAACCATTCTTCTAGACTTGTAGTCCATCGTGAAACAAGGATGTTGAGCACAAGGGCATATATAATATTTTCAATACATAGCAATCAACCACACTCATATATAAAAATCCACAATCATCACACTCTATTTAACACACCCAAATTTCTCTCAAATATTCCGCTTTAATGCAAAAAAATTACAAAGCTTAAAAAGATTACATATGTGACCGTTTCAAGTAGACCATAACTCCAACGCCTGTAATAACAGCAGCTCCAACTAGCAACCCTGTCCGTACATAGACAGTTGATGATTTATTTGTGGTCGTTAACTCAGAATCAACTTCCATAACTGCCTTTGAGTCACAACTCGGATCCGTGAACTCAACATGTAACCTCAATACCTAGAAAAAGAAAGATAAATAAATCAAAAGAAGCAATCATATAATACCATTGTTCACCTAACGACGGCTTCTGCGACAAATTTCCGGTTCGTTTTTTTTTCCTTTTTCTTTTTGTCGAAGTAACGGAAGATTGTACGATATATCGGTCGAATTATAGCAGCGATCGTAATTTTTTATTAAATGTGCATGTGAAAAGTCTCGACTTAAGAAGAAATCTGTAGTTGCCGAATAATAATGGAATGAAAATGGAGCGCTTTTGGGCGAACAATGATCGAAAATATTAACGCCGTGTTTGGATCGAAGAAAGCGCCGAGAAAAAGAAAACTAGAGAGAAAAGAGTTTTCATTTCTTTTTCGTCACATTTTGTGATGAAATTGATTTTCCATGGATTAGCTTCAAACTTAATTTAGGTTCATTTTTTCCTTTTCCTCACTATTGTCCGGTCAACCAAAAACAAAAAAGTAGTTTTTTTTTCCATTTTCTTTTTTTTTCTTCACCAAAATTCTTTAAACCAAACACACCCTAAAAAATCAGTTCTTCAACGCACCTTAAGTCCCGACGACTTTGCATGCCTAACAGCGCCTGAAAGATCGCCGTCCGAGGCTAACAGAACTCTGTCGCCTTCGTCATCTTCGTACTAAACGAAAAAAAAAAACGATTGAATATCGCGAAGCTTAAATCTCCGCGAAGATCATATAAATGTATAACGGATATTTAGTACCAAAAGCTGAGCGCGACTCAGATCGTCGGGCGCATCGATGCGCTTCATAACGGCGGAGATTAGCTCGGGCAAGTTCTCCGTGCCTATTTTTTCCCCGAGGAACGAAATTGTACGAATTAGATTTTATTTTAAAAAAAAGAATGGAAATTTTTATTATGAACTAAGTGGCGAGAAACTAACCGAAATTGAAGCGCTGTATGCGTCCTTTTGGTCGTGGAACTTGAAAGAAAACGAATTCCCGGGAAACACGAAGGGAGATTCCGATGCAACGATCGACTGGGATTGGGACATTGATATCTCGCTGTAAGAACGAGCAAATAAATCTTTGGAATATAATTCGAATTAAGATCGTCTGGAATATAACTAACTAACTAACGTGCAGTAACGATTTTTGTACCTTTGAGTGTCGTAGTTGTCGCCGTTCTCCGAGTTAAGCGCCGAATCCCAGAAATTCCGCAGCACTGAGTTCGCGACACCGTTAACCGTCTCAGATCCATTTTCGACCTGAGAGAGAGAGAGAGAGAGAGAGAGAGAGAGAGAGAGAGAGAGAGAGAGTTCAAATTCTTCACATTCCGAAGTATGAACTTGCATGAGTCATCTTCACAATACCATTGCAATGGCTGCATGAGTGATCTGCAAAACATCTACGCAGGCGACGGCGCGTTCGTCTGCTCGAAAAAAGAAAAAAAGAAAATATTCAATCCTTTTTGCGTACGCCGACGAAAAGTTCAATATACGCTCGTATACCTTTGTCGACGACGGGAAGGTGCAAAACTTTCTGATCGCGCATCAGATGCAATGCGTCGAGGATAGTCGTCTCGAGCGAGACAGGGTCGGGGTTCGAAGTCATTATCTTGACGAACAAAAATGCGATATATCATATGTGTAATAAATACGCATAATCTCGGAGGGGTAACGACGAAGATGATACGGCAATTAGCGTTAAAAAAGTTAAGACCTTTTCGGCGAGAGTCAGCTCGGGGGAGAGGTCTTGAGCCACGACTTGCATCATGATATCTTTCGAACTGTAGGGTGTGTTTGGTTTAAGAAATTTAGTGAGGAAAAGAAAAGAAATGGAAAAGAAAAACTTATTTTGTTTGGTTGATTAGAGAATTAGAAAGAAACTTAAACTTAAGTTAATCTTGAAGCAAAAATCACGTAAGAAAAATGAAGGAAAATCTAGTGAAAATCGTTTTCGCTGTAGTTTTTTTTTCTCACCATTTCCCTCGATCAAACGCATCCATAATGAAACGCAATCGAAATAAAATGATATTCGTATCAACGGCGACTAAAAAGAATACGATGGAGATCGTACGTGAGTATCCCTTGAATATCGTTTCCCGCCGTGATAATGACTGAATTAACCTTTAAATCGCGCATCTTTTTCGCGGCGAGGTGAATTGGGTCTGAATGCGTAACCATGGCCACGCTGAGGCGATATTATTAGAATCTTAGTTAACGTCGATAAAATAAGAAGGGAGAGAGCTTTTAAGTGCGTCGAGGATATACCTCGAGTTTTCGGATATAATGGTGGACAAAGAAGGCTTGAACATCTTCTCCCTAAGCGTCTCCACCAAGGCCGTCGACGCTGATATAAAGTTTACGACGCAAATGTAATATGAAAATCTTACAAAGAGATGTCGAGCGTAAGAACGAATTGATGGACTTTTTTCTTACCCGAGAAATTGGTTCTAAATTGGCGTTCGACCCCTTCGACGGCCGCGGCGATGGCGCTCCCTTGCTCGGCGGCCTTTTCCATCCTCGAAATCGCATCGTAGAGGCATTTCGTGATGTCTAACATAGCCACGACTTCGCCGTTCTCAACGACGGGAAGGTGGCGAAACTTCCCTATTTTGGTCGATCGCCGCAAATTATTCGAACCCCCAAGAAGAAATATAACGAACGAAAAAAGAAAGAAAGAAAGCGAACGAAATGAACTACCTTGGACCATCTTCTGAAGAGCCTCGATCGCCAGAGAATCCGAGTTCACGAAAATCGGATTCCTCGTCATCACCTTCGAGACTAGAGTCTGGTCAGGCCTTAGCTCTTCTGCGACGACCCGCGTGGCTATATCCTAAATAAATTACGAGCAGACGAAGCGCTGTAAGACGAACTTATTAGAAATCGAGGGTTTTCATCTAAAACCAATGAGTGATACGTGAAGTTGCCTCTTGTTGCACCTAAAAACTATTGGGTAGCAAACTCAAGCCCCACATCAGATAATTACATAAGTTGTGACCATTTTATAAGCTTGTGTACCCTCTATTATGCGCTGGTTTAGACTGAAATCCCATGGGCTTATGAATTTTGGCTTATGAGATTGGGCTTTAAGGGGGTTTTACTCCCCAACAAAAACTTCCATTTTTCCATTCGAAACGACACACTCATTTTATAGGCGCATACGCTAAATTTTATGCTTAAACAATAGCAAAGTTTCATTGCTGGTGTTCAAACTTTTGAAAGCGCGATTTGAATGGAAAATGAAACGGTTGCAAATTTCAACAAAACTACACGTTTAAAATTTTGAGCGTCGGTAATTCGCTATTTATTATTACCTTGTCGGTGACAATCCCAGAGAGAAGGGCGTTGGAATCCGTCAAAAGAACGGCGTCGACGCGCCTGGCCGACATTCTCTTGCATGCGTCCAAAACGGTCGTGGCCTCGGGGATAGTAAGCGCCTTAGACAACCTCAGCTTCTTCACCGTCCTACCAAGAGCACCGCTGCAATAAACACACAAGACGAAGTAACTTCTTGACACAAAGCTTCTCTCTTTCGCTCGCTCGCCATTTAAATACGAAAAATAATTAAACATAAATAGCGTAAATGAATGGAGATTGCTTTACGAGCTTGGGGAGAAAGGCCGGGGACTGCCATTTTCGGCCGATGGGCCGTTTGAAGCAATCTTCTTAAGGTTTCGCTTCTGAGCCATAGTAGGATGAGGAGAAGTGCTCATTGTTTCCTTTCCTTTGCTTCGTAATTTTTGTTTTTTGAGGTTAAGTGAGTATATTACTACTTCGAACAAACGTCGACCATAATCTTTCTTGGCCTCTAATTTTTCTTGAATTTTTATCTTTGATTTCTGGTCTATTATTCAGTCGCGAGTGGCTTTCCAAGTTTTTGGCTTCTTTTATGTGATGTACAGCCAAGGAATTCACGTGTGTCATGTGCCCCTAAGTCCTTTCCTTACTTTCACGAGCTATCTATATTCAATTACTTAACACCACACCACACACTATGACGGCACTAATTGAGATTGTCTCACTATCAACTCAATTTTCGAAAGGTCGAGATTAGGGGTGTTCGTTCGGTACATACCATACCAAACCGAACCGATCGGTATACCGAAATTTCGATAAACCCATTTTAGAAACCGAATATCGAACCAAATTTCCCCGTTCGGTATTCGGTTTTTGCCGAATTTGTTCGGTTTTTACCGAAATAACCGGATTTCCGAAAAAAAAGTAAAAAATATCATTTCTGTAATATTTAACTCAATATATATAATTTGATATAATTATATTTATATTTTCAATATTAATATAATATAATATATTTTAATTAAAAATTTCGGTAATTTGGTATACCAAAATTACCGAACCAAAAATTTTATACCGAACCGAAATACCGAAATTTTAAAACTACGTACCTGAATACCGTTCGGTTCGGTACGTACCGAAATTTCGGTATTTCGGTTTGTTCGGTCGGTATACCGAACAACGAACACCCGTAGTCGAGATCTCTAATAAATTTTAACATGAAACCTTCAACTTGAAGTTCTCGGGTCTAACTATTAGGTAATTGCTATGTGGGACAAAAACGAGAAATAAATAATAAATATATCTTTAACGGTAAAAAAAAAGTCGAACATGCAGTTACAGTTGAAACCGAAACTTTTTAACGACGGACTCGGCTATTTTTCATTTAAAAAGAAAAAGAAGTCAAATATCGGATTTGGAAAAATCCACAAAATGTAATCGAATCGTATGTAAAAACTTGATCACACCGATTTTGGCGATGGAATTTGTTACCCACGGCTTTCACCTATAACACGACAAATACTCGATCGGATATAACGAACCTAACCGCTCCCGTCGCGACCACCGAAATATCCCCCCTAAGTGGAAGGTGAAGATGCGCAGGTCGAGCCGTCGGAGGCTGGAGGGGTAGTGACGGCAGGAGCCGTGTATAGGAACCTCAGCAGGAACCGCGCACTAGGGGCCGGACCTGAGGCCGAATGAGAAACACCCCCGGGACATTGCAGCCAAGATCCCCCTCGAGAATCAGCACCACCCCTCCCCGTGGTTTACATAAGGAAAGAAGGGCCTGCAGGCTTGCCCGAGTGGAGAAGTGCCCGAAGTCTCGGGGGCAACCGCACACCGAAATCGCCCGAAGCCACGCACCGAGGGGTGTCCGAAGGGCGTCAACTCATAGCTCTAGGTCGTGATCGCAGGCCACCCACGTGCCCGAAATCGCCAAGACGTGGGGAAACCAACCACGATCAAATCCACGAATGCCAAAAGCGGAGGAAACCATCAAGAGAGGCCAGACGTGGGAACAACCGCCCATGGGCCCAGGCGCATTCCTCATGACACTATAAATATCGCTGAGAGTCCTATAATCCATGTACGTTTTTCCGATAATACACCGTTACTCTGCCATTTTTTGACCACATTCTTTCTGCTTAACCACCTTAAAAAGGAAATACTCTCTTGACTAAGACAAGAGGGCAAACAACCCCCAAAATCTGCTCTGTTTTAGCGATTTTCAGCCACGATGCACGGCGGGAAAGGTTAGGCAGTCCATTTTCGCGGTGGATCCATTTTTCGACGGCATCAGAATTTAAACGGTTTGTTCTTTCCTATTCAAGTGGGAAACGACCCAACTCGATTGGATTTTCCATGGGTAGTGTAGTGAAGAAAATACAGAAAAGTTTGGCTGGTTTTCGCATTTTTCAAACCCTTGCATATAACTACTGATTTAGTGAGAATACTTCTGTAATGTACGAAGATGTTATAAAGATGTGTGGCTACTGATTATTACATATAAATTTGAATTTTGGAAAATATAATCTTATCTTACATTCGAAACGGCGTCGTATTGTCACTCTCTTGGGGTTACTATTACTTTACTACTAGCTCAAAGACTTCGCCGAGCTTTGTTTTTCTTCTTCGTGACGTCGTAAAAAATGTTAGGGTTCGAGGAGTCGGGCAAGCTCTTGAGATTGCTTAATGGCGGAGAGGAGAGAACGATCGATGAGATCCTATCGGAGTTTAGTTCGACGTTTCCCCGTTCGCTTCATTTCCACGTCTGCTCAGCGCTCGATTTTCTTACATCAGACACGCAGGCGAGGGTTTAGTTACTGTTTATTTTTCTGTTTCGATCCTTTCTTTTGCGGTTTGAGAGGATTTTAGCCACCGAAAGTTGCCTCCTTTCGTAGGTGATTTCATGCCATCGATTGTGTTGTAGTTGTGATGAATTGAGCTAGCGAAGAGTCTTGATAAGTCGCGTTACTTTCAAAGATTTGGATCGTTCTAAGTTCCATTTTGATTTTGGAAGATTGAGATTTCTCTTCCTTGCTTTTGCTACCGAAATGAGATGGGGCTTCTCTGTATTACAGTTTCTGGTTTTACTTTTTCTTTACCTCATATAGTTCACCTGGAAATTTGTATGCCCTTGCGATGATTAGGCGTTGTAGAGTCTTAATCGGATCATCATCTCAAGGTTTTGATCGCGAAATCTGATTTCCGCTTTTGTGTAATGACCATAAATATTAATGCTTTGAAATTTATGAAAAAAAATACTTTCCAATTTGTAATTTTATGCATGCAGTTAGCCGACACGTTTATTTGTTGTTTACCAAACATGGCAGTGAAATTAAGTTCACTAGGATTTTTCCCGATGTTTCCTTTCTTGTTTCCGCAGGAAAAAACTCTAACGCCGACACAGCGTTTGATTGCTTTTGCAATAATGCATCAGATTTATTCATCACAACACCCTTCTTCAAACCCTTTCATCTTGAAACTTGTAGATGTAAGTTCATCAACTAAAGAATTCATATACGATAGCTCTATTAGTTAGTTAATTTCATCCACACACTCGAGCGGAGTTTTATGCAGGTGGCGTCTGATGAAGGAGCTGATAAGTATGAAAGGGCATTTGTCCTCCAATTATTAGCCTCTTCCAATACGACAGATATCACAGAGGTACTTTTCAACATTCCTCTTACATTATTTTCTTTAACTTTTCCGTGTAGTTATCATCATCTACTATTCTTCTTCAGCAAAGCATTCCTTTATGCAGTTCTACAAACAGTCTGGGGGAGCTTACATAAAAAACTTTGACCCTTCATCATATGTAAGTTAAAATAGTTTCTTATCTGAACCTTTGCTGCTACTGTTTTTCTCATTAGTTTGTAAAATCTCCGTGTCGTCGTCTTAATATTAGTATTTTTAAAATTTTATTTTATTTTTATATCTGAACTGTTTTCAACTTGCAGACATTTCCTCAACGTGAGCAATTGCAGCAACAATATTGCAGCCAAAATCAGTCAGAACCGTTCAGATGCTCGTTCAAGGACATCTCAGTGAAAAATGTAATACCTGATCCCGATGTGCCGCAAAAATGTGATAGTAATTCGCTCGAGTAAGAATTGTATTTGTGTTTGAGACTGATGTAACTTCTGTGATAGCTTCATCACACTTTCATATGTGCTTTACAATCGTGGGTTTTTTATATTATAACCGTAGAGTCATCCTTTTTTGTGTTTTATCTCAGGTTTGATGCACAACCTGGAGTCACCTCTAAAATTGGGTCGGGAAATAGAGATGAGTCTATAGTTGGGCTACTAACATCTTCGATGGAGGGACTGAGTCCACAGTGGATCAGGCCTTTCCCACCAAGGCTCCCAGTAATGGATGGAGAGGTAACATGTGCATGAACCATGAGCTGTATTTGGCAGATTGATGGATGTTTTTTCTGACAACCTTTGTATTGGTTTTGAACAGCTGTTGTGGCTTAACCCTGATGTCAACCATGAGCTTTTATGGGACCATGGAATGTGTGCCGACACCAGTCGGGGAGCAGCTGTCAGAGACTTGATTGGAAAAGCTTTGAAAGGTTCGCTTGCTCCAGCTCAGCAAGAGGTAATGTATTCTCTTGTTGTCACAAATCAAACTACTGTTTCCTAGGATAATCTGGTAAATATTCTCAATATATAAGTGGATCGATAAGCTATGGTTTAGAGGACTAGAATGGTAAGTCGAACGTTTATTGTTATAACCGTCGCTTGCATGTTTTGCTATCCAAACTGTAATTTATGGGCCTTTTATGTGCTGATTATCTTCTCTTTTTTTGTTACGTATCTAACTTCTCCGCATTGGTATTAATTTGATAAGCACGTTACATTTTCTTCAGGAGGTATTGGTGGAGTTGGCAAAAGACCCAAAGCTTGTATATCATTGCGGGTTGACACCTAAAAAGCTTCCAGTAAGTTATGCCCTGCTTTGAGAATGAAAAAGTGGTTCTAATCTTTTTCTAATCTATATATATGTTCTGATCAGGATTTAGTGGAAAACAATCCTATGATTGCAGTTGAAGTTCTCATTAAATTAGTGAATTCACCTGAAATATCAGAGTATGATACTCTTCTGTTCCATCTTGGCTTATTATGGTTTGACTGCAGTCGTTTTTTGTTATTGCGACTTACAACGTTAAAAAAATGACAGATATTTTACGGTGCTTGTAAATATGGAGATGAGCCTCCACTCCATGGAAGTTGTGAACAGGCTGACAACGACAATTGCGCTTCCCACCGAGTTCTTGCACACTTACATTTCGAACTGCATAAGCGCTTGTCAGGGCATTAAGGTTTGTTCATATGTCCTTTATTTCGTCTCTAACTTTATTTGTGTTGTATTATATTCTTCCCATCCAAAACTTCGGCAACGTTTCTCTGTCCACATCCTTGATAACAGGACAAATATATGCAAAACAGACTCGTGAGATTGGTTTGCGTTTTCTTGCAAAGTTTGATCCGTACCAGGATTATTAACGGTATGATGTTTTCTTGAAAGTTCAATTATTTACCTCAGACCGTAAAAATCTATTTATATGTGTTGTACTTCTGTTTCAGTTCATGACATATTCATAGAAGTGCAAGCGTTCTGCATTGAATTCTCCAGGATTAGAGAAGCTGCTGGTTTATTTAGGCTTCTTAAAACCTTGGAATAGGTTTCAATTCCAAACACCCCAGTGAACATTTACAACGTGCGATCTTGTATATTTCCTTTCTTCAACATATATTGATTTGTCAGTTGCTTGCTCATGTAGTTTCAACTTTGCCATGAGAAATAGTAGAATCATCATTGCATTTTTATACTGTTGTTAATCATAGGAGGGAGGGAGGGATATCTGTTCTTGTTTTCTTTTTTACATTGTGGTACTCACACTCCAACTAATTTCCATCTGCACTGCATCGAAAACGAAAGATTCATTATTTTGAGGATTATTTTACAAGCAAATGAAACCTATTTCCGTGCATGGCTTTGGACACATTTGATGTGAGCTGTAATAATCATAACATCACCACATGCTTACATAATATATATATATATAGCATATGTAAGTATATGTCAATTGATCTTTCTGCAGCTAGTTCTCACTTCTCCCTTGGAACCCTCTTTGACGTCCATCAATCCCATCTTCACCATAGCCCTCTGAAAGTCGAAGAAGAACATTGCCTGATTCAAAGCGTAGCCATTCACTATCCCGCGAGTCGTCGAGTCGCCGGCGAAGAGCGCCTGGTCGGAGAATAGCACGCCGGCCCTCCTCTGAAGCGCGCCGAAATACGCGCCGTCGAACGTGTTCCTCGACGAGTCGAACGGTTGCTCCCCGTTGTCGCCCGCGCCGCAGGCCCTGGATAGCGTCTTTGCGAACTGCGCGTCCATGTTCGGGTCTAAGTCGTGCGTCGAGTCGAAGTTGCTCAGTCTGTGCTTGAACGACGAGCACCTCGCCGCTCCCAGCGTGTGCCCTCCTGCAAAAAAAACCTCGTAAGTTCGTCGTTTTCGCTTGCGCGTTAACTGCGCTTTCTGGACGCTCAACTTAGAGGGTAAGCAATTTAAGGATGCTAACTTTCAAAATCGAAGCAATTTAAGGGCACGATGCGTCAGAAATCTAATCGCTGACTGGTACTTCGACCATTGATCGTGGGCATATGATTTGGAGATAAATTCTACGTGGTATTGGAGTTGCTTATTTTGCGATGAATCTTACATTGTAGTTTCATGACACACAACTTAGCGGGATAGCAATTTAAGGACAATAAGTTTCAAGATTAAAGCAATTAAGGAGACAATTAGGTTTTCGACTTATTATATCCTTAAACTGCTTCAATTTTGAAACTTCAGCCCCTTTGACTTATTGGACGAAAAAATAAGTTAAGTCTCTTCATGTATCGACGTTATCTTCGCAAATAAGTATCGAAAATAACGTATATATAGAGCCGATTCATCACCTGATAAGACGACCATTTCTTGGGCGGTGAACCCGCGCCTACCAAACATACTGACGAGCTCGGAGCTATTCAGCGTCGGCGGAGGCAAATTGAACGTGTCCTCGATCTTCGACCTTCTCCCGTCCTTCCTTCCTTTCGGTATGTCATAGATCGGGCCGCCCGCCTACATAGCAAAATGAATAACTTCAACTTATAACAACTAAGACATCGTAAGACTCCTCACAAAATTCGTGGAACTAAATAATAAAAAGCGCACTTACGAAGAACACGGCGTCCCTAGCGGCCATGGCCAATACGTCGGCGCAAGAAACAACGCCAGGGCACTGCTTCTCCAACTGCTCCTTTGCGGCGTCGATCACTTCGTAGCCTCTTAAGCTCAAATTCGCCGGAGAATCCTTCTCCGCCGTGTTGTCCTTCGTCGAGTCGATCAACACCGATCCATCGCATCCCTACACACACACACACACACACACATATATATATATATATATATTAAGTTGTCCTGAGCATTTTAAAGACAGAGTTCGTCGAAAAACCTAATTATGTCCTTTAAGTTGCTTAATTTTGAAAATTATTATCCTTATACTGCAACAATCCATGCTACCTCAACATGAGAAATCTAACGTATGGATGTATATCTATGAAGTTGTCCTAAGCAATTTAAAGACAGAATTCGTCGAAAACCTAACCGCGTCCTTAAATTGCTAAATTTTGAAAATTATTGCAACAATCTGCGCTACCTCAACAGTCAGAAATCCACTTATGGATGTATATATATACACACGACAAAATCACGATAGTCGCCGTATAATATATATGTAATAAGCATATATAAGCGAAGAAATTATCGGGAAAAAATGGACCTCGACGAAGCAGTCGTGGAAATGCATCCTCAAGAGGCCGGCGGCTAAAGTGGGGTCGGACTGCAAAGCGCGGTTGACGGTGTTCTTAATAATGCCTTCGGCGAATGGACACATCATCACATAGTAGGTCATGCTTAGGGCATCAACTGAACTGTATATAGAGACACAAGCTAACAGATTCATCACAAGTAGAATGTTTAAGCCATTGTAAGGAGCCATTTGCAACTCCTTTTTTTTTTGTTTCAATTACTATATGGTGATGGCCTAAGCACTATGTATGAGATGGGTTTAAGTTTTAATTGAAGCTTTGTGAATTATATGGGTGTATATATAGATGAAGTTGTTGATAGTTGGCACGCAGTAACTAATATTTATTCTCATGCATGGGAGATATAATTATATGAGCTCGGATAATAGCAGAATTACAGAGTTCGATAGCTGAGTACTCTTTGGTTTATTGTGTTTGTGATAACTGCGAAACTAGGTCACTAACTTCTTTTATCCTTTTTTCCGGATGATAAATTATCTTTCCGACTTGTTCAATAATGGGAAAAATCAGGGAAGATCCAAATTAATAACCCGAAATTTTGACCACCATTAGGGTCTAATTACGAGTAATTAAACAATTCAACTCGAGCATGAATGAAGGAGATTAGTGGTCCATAATACTCCACCATGATATTATTAGTGCAAGGACGTGAAGTTGCATGAATGTATTAGATAAAAGATGAATAAGTGGTCTTATGATACAATATAATAAAGAACAAGCCTCTCCACTAATTAAATGGTCACACGATGAAATAGTTTGATGTGTTTTATGGACAGCACTAACTAATCTGATGTGGCGAAACAACATAAGTCAAACCAATGATGTAACAATGCTTTAAACCAGTCGACAAAGAGAAAGCCTAAACCTTAAAGTAAATTGGACGTTTGTGGCAGAAGTCAAAATTAATAGATAGTGGAAATATATATCATAATTATGTTGGGAATGGTGGTGGGCCCCGCGGTGGTCAGTGGGCCCCGCAGCGGAACTGGTCCCGGTTTGGCTCGGTACGACGATCGGGAGAAGTGGGACCCACGGGGTAAATTTGGTGGGACCCGCACAGTAACTACCACGGTAAAAATAAAATTACCGTAAGGTAAGAAAGAACACCAGAACTTTAACGTGGAAAACCCTCTGTTAACGAAGAAGGAAAAACCACGGCCGAGTCGGCAAAATCTTCACTATAGTAAAAATTACAACCCTCGAATTTTTACTATCTCACTTTTACCACTCGTGTTTACCTCACACCTCTCTGTGGATGTGGAACCCTATCAGTTTCTACCTGAACTGATAATCTCACAATTCACTCGAACTACTTCTCTCTATATAGTAAAACTCGAATGAGCTTGTGATGATAATAACTGAAGAATCCTCAGCCTATTAATAGATGTCTTCAGCTCTTCTGGACCGCTCAAAACGGGTGGCCAGGAATGCGCCGCGTCGCCCTTCAATATCAGCCGTTCATTAATTATTATATATATAAAATAATATTATAATATAATATTATTTTATTATATATTTTTTTTTCAATGATCGTGGGCGTCGCTTTTGGTTGGCTGGACCAACAATTCTCCCCCTCCAGCCTCATTCATTATTTGCGGGGAAGATCTCCTACCGCCTCAGCGATAGCCCATGCCGGCTTGCCCGGCGCAGAACTCAGTCTTCTCCTTGGGAATAACCTTCGTCAGAATGTCCGCAACATTCTTGTCTGTGTGGATCTTCTGCAGCTTGAACGCTTTCTCCTCAATAGCTAGTCTGAGCCAATGATAACGAACATCGATGTGTTTCGTCCTCGAATGGTACATAGTATTCTTGCTCAAGTCCAAAGCACTTTGACTATCGCAAAATATTATGTATTCCTCCTGCTGAATTCCCAACTCCTGAAGGAATCTCTTCAACCAGAGCATCTCCTTGCCAGCTTCCGTTGCTGCAACATACTCCGCTTCAGTAGTTGATAAAGAAACACATTTCTGTAACCTCGACTGCCATGAGATAGCTCCCCCTGAGAATGTAAATATGTATCCCGACGTTGACTTTCTGCCGTCGAGATCACCGGCCATATCAGCATCCGTATAGCCTCATGATCCACTTCACTGCTTCCCAATGTGACTTTCCGGGATTCGATAGAAATCGACTCACAACGCCAACTGCGTGAGCGATATCTGGCCTCGTACACACCATGGCGTACATCAAACTTCCGACCGCCGATGAATATGGAACATCTGGGACATCTTCTCCGTCTTCGGTTGTTGATGGACCGGATTTCTTTCGCAACTGAAAGTGAGCGGCAAGTGGCGTGCTAACTGGCTTAGCATCCTTCATATTGAACCTCTCTAGAACTCGTTCAATATAGCGCTCCTGGGATAACCACAATTTCCCAGCTTTCCGATCTCGGGTAATCTCCATTCCGAGAATCCGCTTTTCCGAACCCAAATCCTTCATGTCAAACGTCTTTGACAAATCTTTCTTCAACCTGCTAATCATCTCTGCATCTTGTCCGACAATTAGCATATCATCAACATACAGGAGAAGAACGATAAATTTACCGTTAGAGTATCTCCGGACGTAAACACATGGATCTGCATCTGTTCTCTTGAACCCCTGATGCACCATGAAAGAATCAAACTTCTTGTACCACTGCCGTGGAGCTTGTTTCAGTCCGTACAAGCTTTTCTTCAACCGGCAGACCATGTCCTCTTTACCTCTAACCTCGAACCCTTCGGGTTGTTCCATATATATCTCCTCATCAAGATCACCATGCAAGAATGCGGTCTTCACGTCGAGTTGCTCCAAGTGAAGATCCATGGTAGCAGCTAGTCCCAGTATGACTCTGATTGAACTCATCTTCACGACAGGTGAAAATATCTCGTCAAAGTCGATCCCCTTCCTCTGAGTGAAACCTTTGACCACTAATCGAGCCTTGTATCTGACCAGCTTGCCATCATCCTTCTTCAATTTGTACACCCATTTGTTCTTGAGTGTCTTCTTTCCTTTCGGCAATCGAACTAACTCGTACGTATCATTCTTCTTCAGAGAATCCATCTCCTCTTGCATGGCCTTTGTCCAACAATCTTTGTCCCTACAAGATTGTACTTCCTGGAAGCTCTCTGGCTCCCCCTCATCAGTAATCAAAATATAATCAGAACTCGGATACCTCGTAGATGGTTGACGTTCCCTAGTTGACCTTCTCAGTTGAGGTTCAACTTCTTCTTGCACATCTGAAGGCTCCCCCTGCTCATTACCTTCAGTGTGTTCATCTACGACAGGTTCATCATCTCCAATGGCTGGCTCTTCTGATTCAGGCTCTGATTGATGCATTCCTTCCTCCGTGGCACCGTCATATGGAATGCTGGCTGGTGTATAATCGTCTACACCGCCACCTGTGGATTTCGTCACATCCACATCTGAGTCGCCCATGATCTCATGCTCATGGAATACTACGTCGCGACTTCGAACAGTCCTCTTCTTCTTTGGATCCCAAAGTCTGTAGCCGAACTCTTCGTCTCCGTATCCAACAAAGATGCAAGGATTCGATTTATCATCGAGCTTGGATCTTTGTTCCTTCGGCACATGCATGAACGCTTTGCAGCCAAACACTCTCAAATGCGAATATGAGATGTCTCTACCGGTCCACACCTTCTCTGGTACATCGAAATCCAACGCCGATGAAGGTAGCCGGTTGATAAGATAGACTGCAGTGTTGACAGCTTCCCCCCAAAATGACTTAGATAGATTAGCCATCTTGAGCATCGCTCGGACTCTCTCCATAATGGTTCGGTTCATTCTCTCTGCGACACCATTCTGCTGAGGAGTACCAGGAACTGTCTTTTCATGCCTAATGCCATGCTTCGTGGAATAATCTCTGAACTCCCGAGAGATGTATTCACCACCATTATCTGTGCGTAGACACTTTAGCGGCATTCCCGTTTCTCTTTCCACCATCGCATGGAACTTCTGAAAATAATAGAACACCTGGTCCTTCGTCCGCAACAGATATACCCAGGTCTTGCGAGACGCATCATCAATGAAGGTCAGAAAATATTTACTACCTCCCAGAGATTCGACTTCCATGGGTCCGCATACGTCAGAGTGTACCAACTCCAACTTCCTCATTCGCCTGGTTGAGCTCTTCGCGAATGAAACTCTATGTTGCTTTCCAAATAAACAATGATCGCAGGGGTTCAGCGCTTTCTCCTTGGCTACTGGTATGAGGGACTTTTTAGCCAAGACATTCAACCCCTTCTCTCCTACGTGCGCCAGCCGTCTGTGCCACAAATTTGGAGAAGCATCATCTTCAACTGCATTAAGTTGGTTAGCACATATCGTTGCGTGCATCTTGTAGAGCGAGCAGCATAGCTTTCCTCTCGCTACCACCAACGATCCTTTGGTGAGTTTCCAGTTGCTATTCGCCATCTCGTTATAGTATCCTTCGTTGTCGAGCACCTTCACAGAAATCAGGTTGAGACGCAGGTCTGGAATATGTCGCACATCTTTCAGCCGTAATGTGCACCCCACGCTCGTCTGGATACAGATATCACCGATCCCCACTATTTTAGAAACACTTTGGTTACCCATCTTGGTAGTGCCAAAGTTTCCCGCCTTATACGTGGAGAAGTATTCACGCCTTGGAACACAATGGTAGGAGGCACCAGAGTCCACTACCCATTCGGTGCTTGCATCCGCAACATGACAGCAGTCTGCTTCATTCACCAGAGTAACCTCTCCACCATCGTTGGAGGCAATTGCAGACGTGTTCTTGTCATCATCTTGTTTCTGTTTTCTGTTGAGAAGCCTACAGTTTCTTTGTAAGTGGCCAATTTTTCCACAATGGTAGCACTTCCTCATCTCCCTGGACTTGGATCTATCTTTTGACTTGTCGAATCCTTTTGGTCCTCTACTCTTGCTCCGACCCCTACTCTCCATAACAAGGGCCTGATTTCCCGTACTGGTACTGGCAGCATCTTTTCGTCGCAGCTCTTCATTGTAGAGTCTGTTTTTCACCATCTCCATCGTGACTTTACCGCTTGGTGCCGAGTTGGTGAGCGATACTACCAACGTATCCCAGCTATCAGGTAGAGAACCCAGTAGTAGACAAGCTTGTAGCTCATCATCAAGGACTAGACCGGCACTTGTGAGTTGAGTTACCAGCCCTTCAAAGTCGTTCAAATGTTCAGCAACTGATCGTCCCTCGTTCAGCTTCACATTCATGAGTTTCCGCATCATGAATACCTTGCTCAGCGCATTTGTCACCTCGTACATACCCTCCAATTTCGTCCAGAGTTTGTAGGGGTCTGTCTCGTTTCGGACGTGGTTGTAGAGGCTAATGTCCACCCATTGGCGGATCACAGCTAGCGTCTTTCTTTGCAATTTCTTCCATATGTCGGCATTCCCGCCTTTGGGCATCTTGCCTCCATTTTCGATTGGATCATGGAGGTCTTTGCAATAAAGATGATCCTCCATCCTTGATTTCCATATGGAGTAATTCATTACTGTCAACTTGATCATTCCTCCGTCGTTCTCCATGGCCGTCAAAATCTACCAGCAACCTACTAGTATCTTTTCTGATGTGGAAGATCAGTCAAAGCTGCAACCACAGAGCATACTCAGAATACTATCAGGCTCTGATACCACTTGTTGGGAATGGTGGTGGGCCCCGCGGTGGTCAGTGGGCCCCGCAGCGGAACTGGTCCCGGTTTGGCTCGGTACGACGATCGGGAGAAGTGGGACCCACGGGGTAAATTTGGTGGGACCCGCACAGTAACTACCACGGTAAAAATAAAATTACCGTAAGGTAAGAAAGAACACCAGAACTTTAACGTGGAAAACCCTCTGTTAACGAAGAAGGAAAAACCACGGCCGAGTCGGCAAAATCTTCACTATAGTAAAAATTACAACCCTCGAATTTTTACTATCTCACTTTTACCACTCGTGTTTACCTCACACCTCTCTGTGGATGTGGAACCCTATCAGTTTCTACCTGAACTGATAATCTCACAATTCACTCGAACTACTTCTCTCTATATAGTAAAACTCGAATGAGCTTGTGATGATAATAACTGAAGAATCCTCAGCCTATTAATAGATGTCTTCAGCTCTTCTGGACCGCTCAAAACGGGTGGCCAGGAATGCGCCGCGTCGCCCTTCAATATCAGCCGTTCATTAAATTATTATATATATAAAATAATATTATAATATAATATTATTTTATTATATAATTTTTTTTCAATGATCGTGGGCGTCGCTTTTGGTTGGCTGGACCAACAAATTAAAGAATTTAAAACATACACATGCAATATGCAAAGCTGGTTTCCATTAGTCTTTAAAATAAAGCAGCCCCATTCTCGCATTGTTTTTCTTTCTTCTTTTTTTTTTTGAAGACAATGCAAGTGCTTAGTACTCGTTTTTGCTTGCATCGTAAGGTCACATGGAACGACGATCGCTGTCAGCATGCAATGAGAAGAAGTGTTCGAGTGCTCTCAACACGTTTTCGTGCAATTTTGAGTTTGCTTTCTCTGAGCTCTGATTGCAATTTTAATATTATGATGATTTAAAAGCAGGAGAAAAGAGAATCATTGTTAACAACGATAACATCGATCGATGATTTGGCATTAGAACCAACGATTTGCTAAACATTTCGGGCACTCCACAACTATATATTATTATTACAACGAAAAAAAGAAAAACAAAGGAGAAGAATTTTTAGATCTGTGCCATCTGTTGTATGTTAAGTGGATAACAGTACGATGTCGTTCCTGAAAAAGCCCTCTGAGCCAAGATTTGATTCGCAGCTTCCGTAGGATGAAAAGCATCCCAAAACACGTATTGACTTCTGTCATCGCAGGGCACATACAACGGCACACAAGTTATCTGAGCATTGTTCTTCCCTATCCCACAACACCCTTTATCTGCCACCTTAAACCCTGCAAGAAAAATAGCATAATTGTCGGAAAAAGAGACGGTGAATCTTTGCAGGAAAAGTTTTAGTCTTTTTCTTTTCGTCTTACCGTAGTTGTTTGCGTTCCTGAGTATGTCGTCGAACGCCTCGAAGGTGTTTCCATAGGAGAAAACCGACCCGTTAGACCTGCTATTGAGCTGATCGACGAGGGATACTAATCGATCGTTGAACATTCGAGCCATGTTGTTCGTCTCCTCCACGCACTTCCCTCGTTGGGGCGAATTGTTGGCGAGTTGGTTAGGTATGCAGCCGAGCGGTCCGATCCCTCCTAGAAAGAATTTTCGAAGCCCTAAATTCTGAAGCGCCTGCGAAAAAATTATCATGAAAATGTAGTCTGAACTGATTGAGAAATTGTTGGACGACCACTTCACCTAAACTTTTTTTATTTTATTTATATTATATTTCCAGCACGCTTCATCACGTCTAGGCTGATTTCTATATCATCTAGCCTTATGCGCGTAATTATCTTAAAAGATCTCTTCGATACTAAATGACTACTTCACCTAAAAGGATAAGTTTGTAGGGAATGTATCATTTTTTTGTTCTATATATTGTATTACGAACAAGCATAAGTAGAGTAAAATGACGCTAAATCGAGCTTCTCTTATTACGTACCAAGATTTGCCTAGCGTAGCGATTTATAAGAAGATCGGCGTAGTCTTTGGGAGCATATACGTTGCTCGTGGCGTAGAACGAAGGCTGAAGGTAGTTGTTGATGTAGTCGTTGCTTCCAAGGGTCAAAATCGCAAGCGCCTTCGACAAATAACCGCTCATTTCTTTCGCTTCTTCGCTCTCGCCGCTTCTTAGCTGACTCAGCGTGTTTTCGAAGTTTTGAACTTGTCGGGAAAAACTCATTCTTTCACCCTTGTAATAGAATAGAAAACATATAAATCCGGGAAAAATAAAACAGTAATCGTAAAGCGCTGCGTACGAGATTTTGTCCCGTTTCTTCGAGGATTCCCCCGGCGGCCGAAGCGTAATTTACGCCTCGCACGATATTATTTCCCGTCGCAAAAGGGCTGGCGTACGCCGGCAGGAGAGGAATTCCCAACAATTCGCCTGTAATTTATCAACAGTTTTTATTTTATTTGAGTTCGATCGTCGAGAAATTACTAAAAAAAAAAAGAAATTTCTGAAATTTTCGCTGTACTACACTTACCGAGGTGGTCGATGAAAGTTCTTCCGTTGGAGAACCTTCCAGAAGGTCCTTGTTCGAAGTCAATCCCATAAGGGACGTAGTTCGCCTTCGCCAAAGAGTTTAAGTAGTTGTTGTTGCCGGGATCAGTTAGCGAGTCCCCGAAGGCAAACACCGCCGAGAACTGCGCCGGCGAAGCTGCTGACTCATCTTCTTCGGCTCTCAGCGAAGGTAAATGCGCCACTAAATAAACGACGGATAACATGAAAACGATCCATTTGAGTTCTTCCATTTTTTTCTTTCTCTCTATTTTTTCTGTGTGTAGTAGAGTGTAATAAAGAGGTTCTATTTGGTAATATATCTGAAGCAGCCCAGTTCTTGTCTGAAACTAAACCTAATGATGTATCATGTGAAGCATTTGTCATAACATGTGAAGCTAAAACCTGCTTCTTCCCATGCATTAGGTTGTTTTCTCTGTGTTTGTTGCAGCAGCTTTATTCCCTTTTTTCATGGAAGTTTCAACAAACTTATTTGTCTGCAACCAAGTTTTTTTTTTCTGTGAAGTTACTAATGTACAGTTTTTTTATCGGCGGGCGCTGATTCAATTCTCAGCATGGCGAAAATCGAACGAAAAATGTGAACATCCTTATTACAAGTCGAACGCTGAATTCGTGCGTTTATTCATCAGAAGAAAAAAAATTCGACAGATGATGGAGATGCCGAACAATCCAAGCCAACACATTACACAAGTTTTAATCAAAGCCAAAAACTCCCTAAAAACTTCACATTTCGGACATCTTCCTTATGTTCGTGTCATTGTAAAAAATATGCGCGAGAATCTCATTGGCGGCCTGAGTAGGATGAGCCGTGTCCCAATAGAAGTACTCGTCTCTGTTCGAACACGGCGCAGAGTTTCTAGCGCACTTAACTTTGCTCGTCGTATTGTATGCAGTCGTACAACAAGGTACGTACTTCTCCTTTATCCCTATCACAAAAAAAAAAAAAAAACTCGTCGCCAAGCGTCGAATATTAGGGTGTGTTTGGTTCAGAGAAACAAGTGAGCAAAGGAAAAAAAAATGGACAAAGAAAATCAAATTTTGTGTTTGGTTGATTAGATTGACAGATGAGGAAAAGAAAAGAAAGAAAACTTAAGTTTTGAAGCAAAAACTATGAAAATCATTTTCGTCACCAAATGGTGAGAAAATGAAGGAAAAGCTAATGAAAAAGTTTTCTCCCTAGTTTTCTTTTCTCACCGTTTTCCTCAATCCATACACACCCTAATGCAAACATTATATTCCTCATCGTTTTTTTAATTCCCTTCTTACCATACGCCTCTATGTTGTCCCATAGTTTGAAAAACGCTTCAGACGCCGGACCCACCGTGAAAACACACTCGGGATTTTCCGAATTCAGCCGATCGACGAGCAATTTGAGTTGCGCGTTAAACATCTCAACGTATTTATTTGCTCTAACTTCGCACTTTCCCTTAGGAGTCTTCTTGATCAACCTAACTGCCGGCGTGCAGCCTAGCGGAGCGATTTCTGTTAAGATAAACTTCCGCAGTCCCAAGCTTCGAATTTCCTGATGCAAAAATATTCGTCCATAGTTGCGCTTAGCAAATCTTAGAAATCGAGATGTCCTTCCCAAAACCAATTGGTGATATGAGGAGAAAGCCTCTAATAATTAATATATTATCAACTGAATCCGAAAGCTTGAATTACTAGTAATGCAATAGTAATGAATGGAAGTCGATGTTTATTACCATGACGAAGCGAGCATACTGCTTAATGAGAAGATCGGCGAATTCCTGGGGTTTGTAAACTTGGATGCTTTTGTAGACGTTAGGCAGCATGTAGTAATTGAGGTAGTCGTTGGCGCCCATGTCCATGAAGACGACGGCATTCGCCAAGTACTTTCTCAGTTCTTCCGAGCCCATGCTGTATGCGAGCCGCGTCAATGTCTTCTTTAGGTTTTCGATTTGCTGGCGCAACGAAATCACGCGCCCCTGTTGGTATTTTTTTCTCAATACTAAAAAATCTACAGAATGAAATTATTTCATGATCACTCCACCTAAAAGCTAAAGTGTGATAGGGGTGTGCGTAGTTCAGTATACCGACCGAATTTACCGAATTACCGAAAATTCGGTACAAAATCGAAGCGAACCGAAAAATTCGGTTCGGTATTCGGTTCGTCAAAAAAAAAATTCGGTAAAATTCGGTATGCTTACAGAAATTTTAAAATTAAAATATATTTTATTATATTAATATTAAAAATGAAATTACAATTATATTAATTATACGTATTAATTTAAATATTATTGAAATTTTTATTATTATTATTTAAAATTCGGTAAATTCGGTAAAATCGAATACAGAACCGAGAAATACGGTTTGGTATTCGGTATCTAAAATAGGGGTACCCAAATTTCGGTATACCGAAATTTTGGTTCGATTCGATACGGTATGTACCGAACGAACACCCCTAGGGTGTGACTGGTTTGTGGAAATTAGTAGGGAAAAGGAAATGGAACGGAAATGGAAAATTCGTTTTTATGTTTGGACGTTGGTTGATCTAAGAAATAGATCATGAAAAGAAAAGAAAATAAAATACAATTTAATTTTGCCTTAAAAGTAAGGAAAACTAACTTCCGGCGAGGAAAACTTATTGAAACCATTTTTTCTTCCATTTTCCTTTCCACCATACTTTCCTCGATCCAAACACGCCGTTAAGCTTCTAGGGAGTGCAATCATTTTATTTTTTTCAATTTAATATAATATACTTCTGAGACGACCACTCCTCACGTCTAAGCTGGTTTCTTTATTGTCCAGCGTGTAATTTTGTTATATGGATTGTCGTGAGGATTCGTACCGACAACTAATCTGTAACCTCCGATATCATATTGAATAATCGTTTTACCTAAAAAAAATTAAGCTTGCGCACCATTTTTTAATTTCATACATTAAATCTTCAGACAGAATTAAATAACAATATAAAGAAATAGTGTATATATACCATCGCGCGGCCCGTGTCGTCGAGAATTCCCGACGCCGCAGAAGCGTAATTCACTCCGTAGCTAACGCTCTTGCGCCTGAGCACGGCGTCGGCCCAAGAAGGAATGAGCGGAAATCCCATGAGTTTTCCGAGGACGTCGACTATCATCTCCCCGTTGGAAAACCTCCCCGTGGGCCCCAGCGGGAAGTCGACGCCGTACGGCGGATAATTGCACTTCGCCGCCGTGTCTACGAAGTAATTGTTGTTTCCCGGGTCGACGAGCGAATCTCCGATTACGTACATTGCCGTAAATATCTGATCCGCCGTCGAGAAAGTCGCTAACAAGGCGCCGAAGATGATCGCCGGAAATTTTAGTCGTCGACTAGTAATAATAAGTCCCATATCTATATCATATACTGTTATTCTCTGCTAAGGAATGTGTTGGTGGCAAGTAATACACATGTAATATATAGTAGGAATTTGAGATGAAGTCATTAACTTCCCTACGCAGTAGAATTTCGGCGGACTTAATTATTATTTGGCTGTTTTTTGTCCTAGGTTAGTCGTAAGTATTGATCGTCGGTTTTATTACTATACTTTTGAATAAATATAATCAAAATTAAAGCACATGAGAAGCTGAATTCCGACACTGACGTTGGATGACTTTGTGTTTACTTGAAGTTGATCACATTCGGTTTTATTGAAGATTGATTATTAAACGGTACTTAGTCGGTAAACGGTTATCACAAGTCGCGTTAATGTGGTGGCAGAGCATCTTCAACGGGTACTTTACTTTTTGTGTAAAGCACGAAAATAGAGTACGTTTCTAATTCGATGGAACTTTATATTTAACACTAATTTTACGTTGATTAGATGAGAAACTCTAGTTTTAGAGTAAACACAATTTTCAAAAGAAAAATAGAGTTTATATTTTATTTTACTTGCAGATGGTCTAATAATGTATGTCAGTGTTGTTGAATGTTGATAGTTAAATCTTCGAGACACTTTTTGTGATTGAGAATTTGTGGTGGTGAAAATAAAAACTTTCAACTCAACGGGACAAAATCGCAATAACCAAGCAATCAAGAGAAACGCTATTTGGCAAGTACGATTTACCTGAACGAGACTGCAAAAGGGCAAATAGAAAAACAGTATAATCAAAGGAAAATATCCTGTAGTGATCGCAGCGCAGGGGCAGTCTTTATCTCCGATCGCGAATACGAATATCTGAGGCTCCTCATCTCCGTCTCTCTGTGAGTTGGTGTTTGGCAGTTGATACGAAAGAGAGATGGATCAGCCGGCGGTCGAGGGCGGCGGAGGAGCTGCCGGTGGACGCAGACAGCAGCAAGGTGGCGGAGGAGGGATGTTTTCGGGGATAATTAGGGTTTTAGTTTTTTGGTACTTCGCCTCCAAATTCTTCGGGCCTAAGAAGGCTCCAACTACATCCACCAGTCAGATCTCCAATCTCTTTCACAAAGGAGAAATCTTGGTGTGTTTTCCAAAGCTTTTTGTTTTCTGTGATTCGTTTTTTTTTTTTTTTTTTTTTTGGTTTCAGAGTAAACGTGTTTGTGGTTGCGTATGCGTGGTTTTCTATGTTTTAGCTGAACGAGGACTGACTTCTCTTGTGGGTTGTTATTTCTAAGTAACGTGTTGATGAAATGGATGTATATCGTTTTCTGTAAGCAGCGAGGATGGAACATGAGTTGATGATTGATATGGTTGCAACTTTATATCTGGGATTAAGTTTGTCTTCAAATTTGGAAATCAATTCGTCTGTAGAGCCTGAAGTGTTAGAATTAGTATTCTGTTCAAAATATCCCTTGATGGATCAGATCATATTTGACACGTGTGGTTTGCTAGCGTTTCATAGAGAATCGACAACCGAGTTGAACTCTATTTGACACGTGTAGTTTTCTATGTGGAGATGACAATCACTCTGGATTAACGCCATCGCTAAAATGTGCAATGACACTAATCTTATCTTTTTTCGCGCAGGATATGTGGTTATACCTCTCAGACCAGGAAAAATTCAACGACTTTAGCAACGAAAGGGCCCTTGTATGGCATGAAGCAAATATACCTTATGCAGTTTGGACTCCGTATAGTTCCAGAATTCAATTTCTGAAGTACTACCCATCTGAGGTGTGCTAGTTGTTTCCTTTTCTGTACCATGTATTCTCCTCGTTTCAGAGGAATGCCCATCCAGTTTGTTGTATTGTAACTGGGTGTACTATTTGATTCTGTAGGCTTTAATGAAGAATGGGAGTCTCTATGCTCATGTCTTCTTTGCGAGATCTGGTTATCCAGTAGATCCAAGAGATCCCGAGTACGATCCATTAGCTGCATTTGGACGGACTCACCGTGAGATTATCTCAATTCCACATCTGTGGCTTCTGTTTATTACATCGTCTATGATCATATAAGATTTTCTTGTTTTTCCTAGCTGTGGTGAAGTATTTGCCCAAGTCGAAGGCTGACAAGAAAAAGAGCCTGCTCGGGGATTCGAAAGACCCCATTGATGATGGCAAAGCATCTGAGGTTTGAGTTGTTTTTCGTTCTAACCTATTTAACCTAAGCAATTTTTTTGAAATATTATCCCAGAGCGATTTATATTTATGATGGGCCTTTGGTCATGATGTTAGGGAAGTTTCCTATTTGTTTGTTATTGGGATGACAATTGAACAAACAGGCCCGCTAGTTATAAAAAGGAAATTAACAATAAAAGAACCACAAAATCGTAACTATTGAGCGGCAAAAAGGCTGTTTCAAAATCTTTTTCTTCGTCCACATCATCTCTAGACACAACTCCTGAAATTTTACTTTGAAATTGCGTATGCAACCTGCAACCTAATAGCACAATTAGCGGTTAGGCCAATCTTTACATCGTATGTAAGATGGCTTGGTTATAATATTCATTTATAACAGTTCTTGTTGGGTGTTATTTGTATTATCCTTTTGAAATCACAACGAAAGCTGTTCCGCTGATGGTATCTTTCTGTGCTAGTTTCACCTTTTTACAAGCTGATATGAAATGACAGATAAAAGGAATAATTTTTTTTTCCTCAGGTAAGTAGCGATGCTCACGTTGATGGCAAAGAGGATGTGCCAGTAGAGTGGAAGTCTTACTGGAAACCTAATGTTACGATAAATCTTGTCGATGATTTCTCAAGGTATAACTGGCATTGACAATCATGTGTGGGATTATTTATTTCATGTTGATACAACATTGATGCAAATGTATGTTCAAATTTGACGGTGTGATGCTCTCTATATGGGAATGGTTGAGGTTACTTCCCATTCCTGTTTTCTTGTTATGCAATCTTGTTGTTAACTTTCTAATTTCGGTTTTTATGCAGATATCCTGAAAATGCAGTTCCTCCAAACATAGCTCCTTGTATCCTTCAGTAATTTCCTTGTTTATGCTTTTATTTGCTGCCTGCTTGTTCTTTTTAATCTGTTGGGCCTTCGCCTTATCATTAGTTCTTTGTAAAAGAGCTCTATTTTTGTTGTTTGTGTGCATTTAATTGGGTTCAAAAGTTGGTTCACCTTCTGTGTTGAGTCCACGGTATAGGCCGAAAATATTTAATTTTTTGGTTATCTCTTTACTCAAGTCCTAAGACATGAACATTGAACCAAGCACCGGAAACTACTACCCAACAGTGTACTTCAACGAGTTTTGGTTGCTAAGGGATAAGTTAATAGAGATAAATGAGACAGTGAAGGAACTGCCACTAAATCTGGAGGTTGGCCCCATTAGCATGACCAAATGGCAAATGTTCCTACAGATTGATCAATCATTCCAGATCCATAGGAGTTATGGAAGCATGGTTGATGGTGAAGCTGATGAACTCAAGGTATTTATATTTATATTTTTCACGGTGCACCTGAAATGCATCAGCAACAAATTTGTTTGTAAATTGAATAGTGGTTCATTTCATTATGGTAGCCATTTCTCTTGATTTTCTGATCATTTTCAAACAGAGAGTTTTTCTGGAAGGGAATCCTTACCTATTGGGAGTCACCATGGTGGTTTCACTACTTCACTCCCTATTTGACTTCTTGGCTTTTAAGAATGGTATGGATTCTAGTCATGATATTATGTGCGTTAGCATTTTCGTATTCCTCCTTTCTCGTCCCATTGCACCGAATTTTTTTATCACGCTGTTTGCTATTACATTGCTTGCAGATATTCAGTTCTGGAATAAAAACAAGTCCATGGAAGGGTTATCTGCAAAATCAGTTGTCGTAAACTTCTTCTGTCAGTTGGTTGTCTTCCTCTACTTGCTTGATAATGAAACTTCATGGATGATACTAGGAAGTTCTGGCATTGGTGTACTCATTGAGTTCTGGAAAATAGGCAAAGCAATGCGCATTGAGGTACGCTTTTCAAATAGTTAACCCTGAAGTTCCATGCACGTTACATAGTTTTAACGCAATGCTTGTACGTTATCTCTTTTCTTATCAGGTCGACAGATCTGGAAAGATACCAATGTTGAAATTCCGAGACCGCGAGTCGTACGCTAAAAACAAAACCAAGGAATACGACGATCTTGCGATGAAGTACTTGTCCTACGTTCTCTTTCTCCTCGTTGCGTGTTTCTCAATCTACTCCTTGAAATACGAGCGACACAAGAGTTGGTACTCTTGGATCCTTTCATCCCTTACAAGCTGCGTCTACATGTTTGGTATGTCTCGTTGATTTCTTTTCCTCGGCTTATTCTTTCCTTTTTTCTGGCTAATAGTCACCTAATTGATACTGAAAGTGGTCAATTTTTACATGTTTGAACACAATAGAGTAATTCCTCCTTTGGTACAGGTTTTATCATGATGTGCCCTCAGCTTTTCATCAACTATAAGCTCAAGTCAGTTGCACATCTTCCATGGAGGCAGATGACCTACAAATTCTTGAACACAATCATCGACGATCTCTTTGCGTTCGTCATTAAGATGCCAACTCTTCATCGACTCTCCGTATTCCGTGATGGTCAGTCTACTCTACTCTACACTCTACCCCTCCCATTTAACTTTTCCATTTGAAATCATTGCAATAATCCTCTCTAACTGCGTTTGCTCTTTAACTCTCGGGACGTTTCAGACGTTATATTCTTCATATATCTCTACCAAAGATGGACATATCCCGTCGACAAGAAACGGGTCAACGAATTTGGCTTCGGCGGAGAAGACGAACAGCCCTCGACCGGCGAAGGTGCCATCGCCGCCGCCGCCGAGCAGACTGAAGAAGAGAAGAAAACTAACTGATCTTTTTTCGGGATCATATTGTTATGTGAAAGAATCGGTTTTGGTTTGTTTTTTTTCTTGGTTTGCTTTCTTATTTCTTTCTTCCAGCAGTTGTCGTCTTTGTTTAGTTGAATCTAATTCTTGTTTTTGCTTGCATAATAATAAGTAACTTATGACTTCTACTACCTCGTCCCACTAATTTTATCACATTTTGTCATTTTCGGCGTCCCACTAATTTTATCACATTTCCTTATCTAGCAAAAAAATTATCACAAACAATCAATATAATAATATTAAATATTCTTAAAAGACGTGTTAAAATATACACTTTATTACCTTTTTATTGTACTATGTTATTATAATAATACCACATTAATATCCGTGCCCACCAACATATGTGATAAAAATAACGGGATGGAGGTAGTAGTAATTTGTACACGAATCATTTCCATATTTCTCATTGTTTGACGTTCTCATTCAATGATATATAATTAGAATGCAACGCCGATCAATTTCATCGTCATGTTGTGATCTTCAGTGTTCGTCTTCACCGCGTTGTAGCAGTCAAAACGTGAGAAAAATTAAAATTAAAAATTATAATCGTATTTGGGTCAATCAAGCGCATCGACGATCAGCCGCCGGAGAAAGATGGATTTTGAGTCGGTGAAGAAGCTTTTAGAGAGGAGAGATAGCAAAGGGTCAACGACGGCTCCGATGCCACGTGGCTTCGTCGAGCACACAGTAATGCGAGGCCTCAGAATCGATCGCATCGAGCCCGGCCGTGTAATGTGCTCCTTCACCGTCTCCGACCGATTAGTGGTCCGCCGCCCATTGTTTACTTCTGTTTCTCATCATTACTCTTTCTCTCTCCCTCTCTACATTGCGATCTTTTATCCGTATTTTAAAAAGGGGGAAGACGAATCGCTTCATCCTGGAGCTCTGGCGACCATGGTGGATATGCTCACTCCGCCGGCCATCTTAACCCGGCTTACATCTCCGACCACCGGCGCCGCCGTGGAGATCAACGTTTCTTACTTGAACAGAGCTTACCTCGGGGTATCTTGACAAAAACGAAAGGAAACTCGGTGCTTGGAATATGCTCGACGAAATGACTCTACGGTGTTTTTCTTGATCAGGAGGAGATCGAGATCGAATCGAGGGCACTGCAAGTCGGAAGCTCTTTCGCGGCTGTCTGCGTAGATTTCAGGAGCAAGACGACGGGGAAGGCTATCGCACAAGGGCGCCATTCTTCGTATTTGGTCGCCGGCCATAGTAAGATTTGAACGTCTCATTGTATATATAGATATATGTGTGTGTGTGAAAGAACGCTATCGAGTTTCTTGTCCGAAACTCGATTCTTGTTGATTATGCTTTCAGATGAGGTCGAGTTTCTGATGTGATTATCGTTGATTCTTGGATTGAAAAAGTGTATATCAACCTAGTCGGGTTGAATACGTCGTAGAATCATGCAATCGACGTCCATTCTTACTAACATGGCAGATAAGTCGAAACCCTTTTCGATATTAATCGCCATTCGAAGTGTTGAAAATCTTATTCGGGTCGGAACCAAGCGGGACGAATCAACAGTTCATAATAATCGCAATGAAAAATGGTTGCTTTTGTGATTCCATATGGAAGAAATACATTTTCTTACAGCAGAAAGTATTGAGATCTCTATGGAAATTACATAACATGGATAGGATAGAGCCTAGAGGTATAGTTCGAAGCAGTTTGGAGTTTTCCTTTTTAGGAGAATAAAATTGAAGGAGATATTCGTTCTCCTTTTTCAGGGATTCTTTTGAATTGCCCATACGGAAAGTGCATTATCATGGTTCATGTGGCTCCAACTCGATTCTCTAGAATTTGTTAAATTAATATGATAAGTAATCTATAAGCAACAAATTATTACTGAATGAATACTTGGAATCATTGAATTGTTACCCGAATATACCAATGTCATATTATCACGGATATGGTTATTGAAAAGATGATAAAATTCAACTGACCCTCGAGCTTATGCTTTCCACGAGCTTCAGTTCACTAGACTAGAAGTTCCTATTCGTATCATCTTTTACACGTGGCGTGTCTCTCGTCCGTTGGATCTCAATCGAATGAAACATCCGACGACCACCGTTGACCACGGACCACAAGGCATAGTGGGAAGGAAGGAAACTCTTCTTCCTATTACAGTATTATATTACTAGTTGTTTGGGTAAGGCCAACTTCATCTTCCGATTCCTGCTTTGCCAGTGCTTCATTGCCATTCACACATTTGTTCTCTCTGTAGTCGCATCACTGTTGATTTCCTTCCGCGAATTCTCTGCTTTGTCTTTGTTTTGTGGGAAGTCGTTTGTCTTTTCAGACATATTTGATATTGATAAGCATAGGGTCATCAAGTTTGAGAAAGAATTGGAGCTAGCTGTTTCGTCTACTCACTACTGTGTTTTTTTTTTTTTTCTCTCTTTCCTATATTGTATGTTCAGTTTCTTAACCAGTTTCTGTATCTTAAGAAGTACATGGGAATGATGGATGGCTGTTATATCACAATCTGATGAAACTACGTTATTACTGCGAACTAGTGATTTGTCCACTTGTTTCAGTGCATTGGTTGATACTTCGTGGACGATGAACAGCTTGTGTTTGTTGTAATGATTAGCTGACGTGATCCTTTTTTTCCTTTTCTTTCTCTCTTAGTTTTCCTATGGCTGATGATAATGGAGGTGGACAAGGGAGCGAAAAAAGCAAGGGACCCACCCGCGTTGCCTTGAACGAAAGGATTCTTTCTTCGATGTCCCGAAGATCCGTAGCTGCACATCCATGGCATGACCTGGAAATCGGTACGGTCTTTCAATAAAAGCCACCGCTTGTAGTCCGATTTACAACTATTCCTCATGATAATAGACCATGTTTTGCATGAAAGCATAAAACTTTACGCAATTGTGCTCTTGCTTCTATGTTTTGAGCATTTTTTCGGCCTACATGTGTCGTTACGTTATTTGACATTATTTGGGCGCGATGTTTATGCAGGACCTGGTGCGCCGGCTGTTTTTAACACTGTAAGGAGTTCTTTGCCTTTTGCTGTCTTGATATTGGAAGTAGTTTCGATAATTTCAGTGCACGTATTCTTTTATCGAGCACCCATTTCATGTGATTGTTTATGTGGCTTGGGATGCTGTAAATTCTAATGATGAGCTAAAGAATTTCCCAAGCAAGATTGATTTACGTAGTGGTTTAAGCAATGAGATTTCTTGGCAGGTGGTGGAAATCGGAAAAGGCAGCAAGGTGAAATATGAGCTTGACAAAACCAGTGGACTCATCAAAGTGAGCATTTTTTTCCCCTTCAAACTGTTTCAGAAGTTAAGAACTCAGTTAGAAGCAAAGTGCAAAACCATAGAACTATCGAACACTTTCCCTTCAACGGTTTTCTTGTTTTCCAGTCCTTCTAATTGGCAAGAAAATGTCTGACCAGCTTATTAACTTATGTTCCCAGGTCGATAGAGTTCTCTACTCCTCTGTTGTTTACCCGCATAACTATGGTTTCATTCCTAGAACTCTCTGCGAGGACAACGATCCAATGGATGTTCTGGTCCTCATGCAGGTTTTTTTTTTTTTTCTTCTTCTCTATCTTCAGAAATGATTATACTCCAGTGTTTTACTTTGAAGTTTCGAGGTTGTGATCCTTAACTTACTCTAACTCTTGCAAAGGAACCTGTCCTGCCTGGCACTTTCCTTCGTGCTCGTGCAATCGGGTTAATGCCCATGATCGACCAGGTCAAAATTTCTATTTATATTTACCTCGTTAGATCACGCATTGTACTATCGTATTGGAAGCGGTACTTTAGATTCTTGATTCACTCTAGCATATGTTTCACCTAAGGAAACCTTGGAAGTTTTTCCCAGTTTTATTACAGCGTAGCTCTCATTGGTTTTCTGACTGAGTCATTATTCCTCACAGGGCGAAAGAGATGACAAGATAATTGCTGTATGCGCTGATGACCCTGAATTCCGTCACTACACTGACATTAAGGACCTTCCACCTCATCGACTGGCTGAGATTCGCCGATTCTTTGAGGACTGTATCCTACCTAAAATTAATATCATAAAAGTTAACCAAGCTAAATACTGTGTATTGTCATTCCTTTGCTTCCCTAACTTGAAATTTACTGGAATTAGACAAGAAGAATGAGAACAAGTCGGTCGCAGTCGAAGACTTTCTTCCCGCCGAATCGGCCATCAATGCCATCAAGTACTCAATGTGAGTGAGTCATATAGGAAAAAATTCTTCCCATTTTAGTTAGGGCCTTTAACTAAATCTATTTAAAGGTGCCAGAAGCTTTGAGTAACACTTGTTTTTTATTGCAGGGATTTGTATGCCTCTTACATTGTGGAGGGCTTGAGGCAGTAAATCAACGACTGTCGTGTATTCATAAGCGTATCTTACCTAAACCATACGATTGTTAATATCTCAGGTTTCATTTCGATTCTGGGATGTGTAACGGTTATATAAAATCGGCCCATCTCGGCGAACTTACACGCTTATAAACGTATGAATTATGTTCATAAAACCTGCTTCTTACAAGCAGGAGATTGTTCTACAATATTTCGCACGTAGTGCTTTAATATAGTGATTTGCAGCTCATTCATTCAAGGTACCAGCAAAGATTACAGCATTCACCATTTATCCTAGCTTTTTGTTTCCATGTATAGTTTCCGCCATTTCGAGCTATCGTTTGAACAAAAAAAGTATAGTTTCTGCCATTTTAACGGTAGGTTTGCCAGAGATGGTAAAACCTCAACTTAGGTACCAAAAGGGTTTCAAAAGATCCATAGGAAACAAGTAATGACCAGAAAATAACAAACACAACACAGAGCAAGTAATAATCAGAATCCAATCTCTGCTGATAGAGAAGAAAGAAACAAAACAGATGAACCAAAAAAGACAGATACGATAAACACTCAAGCCATGATCTTCGCCGACCTAGCATAGAGGCTGTCCACGACCTTCTCCATGCTCGAAATCGTCTCTAACGTCGCCGGATATATAGCATCGGTCTTAAAATCGTCGAATATGATCAAGCACCCAGCGCCCTGGTCGAGGGTCCCTTCGAACTTCTTGTCCAAAATCATCTGAGAAAGCTTCTTCTCGACGTGCTGAGCTGGCAGCTCAATCAGCTCTGCCACGTGGGCGATCTCCACCTTCGAGAATGGCTCGATAAGCCTGCACAGATTCTGCTCCATCAGCGTATCGTAGAGGGACGAAAGGTGCCTGTGCACGATAGGGTCTTCGTCGAGCTGCGTCTTGAAGTTCTTCAGAGCAGTTTCGAATAGGTTCAGTGATCGCTTAGAGTGGGCGTCGGCGACGGCTTTCATGGCGTCGAGCTCTGGCCCTTGGTACTGAAGGCCCACCTTAGGGGAGGAGATGATCCCCGCCACGTCATCAGCCTGGCCCACCATGATCTTGCACAGAAGCATGTACTTTAGGCTGTAAATGGCCTGAGGGTCGGCCAAAGCGTTGAAGGCTTCGAAGGCCTCGTAGAAGTAGCTGTAGGCGGTTTTGTAGTCCTTCTCCTCAGCGTGGAGAATCCCGCTCTGAAGATCGATTAGGCCCTGCTGAGCTGGCGGGACGTAGATGGCGTTGGCTGCAGTTCTTGCGGCGGTGAGCGACGCCTTTGCCTTGGGAAGGTTTCTTAAGGAGAAGTGTAGCTTGCTCTCGAGCAAGTCGATCTCGACGAGCAGAAGCTTGTCGTCTAGCCTTCGAACCTCCTTGATGAGGCCAGAGAGGAGGTTCAATGCCTCGGAGTATTCCTTGTTCTCCATCAAAAGGGCCGCCAGGCGGGCTTCGATCCTCTGGCGAAGGAAGGTGCGCTTTTCAGCTCGGGTCCACTGAACGATCTCCTTGCACAGTGTGACTTGCAGGTCGGAGGTGTTGGGAATCTTGGCCACGGCGTCGACGATTCCACGGACAATTTTTGCAGTCTTGGCCTTTGGGATGAGGGAGAAGTAAGGGCGGAGCTTGGTCAGTAGATCCTTGAGGTCTTCTGCTCGGCCTTCTTGCCTGAGGAGATCGGCGAGGTTGGTGATGGCTTGTTCTTTGATACGAAGAGCTTCCGAGGAAGATGAAGGGTCTTCGAGGATTCCATAGAGGATGGGTATTGCTTCTGATGGGGTTTTAGCTTCGGAAGCTTTGAAAAGAGAGTCGGTGGTGGCTGGGGCGTTCGAAGCAGACATTTCTTTGTAGCTCTCACAGTTGCTTACGCTGCGAAATTTACCGTAGAAATCAACAAAAAAGCATCTGCTTTCAAAGTTTTTAGGCTCTTTTTAGGACCTTTCTGTTTAAGCCAATATCGAATGGTTATACTAAGACGAAATAGCTGCAAGAAGCTAGGATGTAACAGCAATATCAGCCCATTATTCCTTCAATTACGACGACGAACAAGCAGCAACGGGATATTAGGATCAACAGAAGTAGGCATAAGTCGATCGAACAAAGATTTCATGCCAAAAGACGACAATTCATCTTCAATTTCAACTTCTAGATCTGAGAACTCGTCTCAGTTTCGAAAAACCTAGTTCTAACATCAGCAAGGATAAAGATTAGGCTAAAAGGCATAGAGGATAACTCACCACACTAATTATTCAAGATTGGTACCAGCTGAAGATGGGGAGCACAGCGCAAGAACCAAATCCGCAGCTTCGCCGAAGAATTTTCTTCGTCTTCCCTTCCTTCAAATCAGCGAATACGAAATTATAAAACGATGAGCTGTGTTGTTCTTTTCTTGTGTGAGGGGACACAGTATATCTATTGGGCCTTTATTATGAACAGCCCATCGGGCTTTCGCATAGAAGAGAACATGGAATTACCAAAATTGCCCTTGCAAGAAAGCCAACTGTTCGACGAAATGCGTCAGAGAGATTGTTGTTAAATCTCATAGGCCAATATGAAATTTGTGCTGTTGAGTTGTCCTCTATATTATATCAGAAAGAAGAATGATAGAAACAGTTTCTTGAATTTGTTAACAAAGAACTGATTCCACAATGTACAGAACAATACTCAGAAATCCCCAGCATTTTACAGAATCATCTTTCGTGCTTAATCCATGATTTGTGGACATGACGAAGAAAAGCCAAAGAGAACGAAGCTGCTCCAAGAACTACCACTGCTCTCATCCACACGGACGACGTATACAAATCGAATACGATGTTATCCCAAGCCAAGAACCAAAAGATCGAGAAAATCGATCCTAAAACTGCTCCGACTACAATCTGGCTTACGGTATGAAACTGCTGAGAAACTCTTAGCCATGACTGCACACACACACAGGCACATAAATAAATCATCAGCTACATATATTCTCTCCATAACCTTAACTGATATAGTTTGATTCAGACAGCTCAGTTCTGCTCACTCACAAAGTAAGAACTGACGACGAAGAGCAGCCCGCTCAGCGTAACTGTAAATCCACTCGCGCCGTATCTCTCAGCCACTGCATCGCGTAAAAACACATTCGATGGCAACGAATCAGCTAACCGAAGTCGACTTTAGATGAGAAATTGTTAGAAAGGTAAAGGTGGGCTGAAGCTTACACGACCGAGCGAGGTAGACGAACGTGTAAAAGATGGACTGGGCGTGAGAAGAAGGCATTCCCGGGTCGGGTTTCGAAGCGGAAACGGGTCGTTCTTGGTTAACTACCTTCTTTAATGCGACGGAAAGAGTCGTATTTATCACAGAGCCAATGCATGCCCATAAAGATTGAGGGTCATGCCTCAATAGAACTACTGAAACAAACGCTGCTGTTACGATCCACTTGCTCTGTACCGAATTTTAGGGCAGTAAAAGTATCAACAGAAACAATGTAAGAACCCCATTAATAATGATGTTATTGGGCAGCAAAAATCAAGACTTTTTACCATATTATTGAGAGTAGATTCGAACCCACCAGCTTGAACGTTTAAAGGCCCAGGCACTAAAGATTCTTGATCAAAGGATTTGAACCCCTCGTCGCTGATGCCAGCGTGCCTGGACATGTCGGAACCCTCGATAAAATTCAGATCCTTCATCGCGGGAAAAGTCCTTCTACGATGGAATTCCCTCGAAAAATCCAATCTTTTGGTCAGAGTATAGCTGGGCTTGTGACAATTTCTTGATTGGCAGAGTGTATTGAGGTTAACAGATGCGTTTGGTCTGATAAAAACGGATAACATATTTAAATTGAGTCGAGTGTTATAGCCCAGCTTATCGTTTAGAACTGAAGCTAAAAAGGGCTTCCGAGGTTAGGTGAAGAGAGTAAGAGACAAAGAAAGGAACGGTCGGAGATAGGTCGAAATATAATTTTAGGTCACCAAGTTCATATATTTTCGTTTTTGGGTCACTATGTTTGATAATTGTAAAAATAGGCCACTAATTATGTATGTTAAAATAAATTCGGGTCACCCACTCATTTTTTGGTCATTAAGTATAGGTGTTTACAATTTTGGGTCATATACGTGTTTTAAGTTTTTGGATCGCTATATTAAATCTATTTTCGCATTCATAAATATATAGTGACCCAAAATCGAAAACATGTATACTTAGTGACCAAAAAATGAGAGTGACCCAAATTAGTTTTCACAAATATAGTTAGTGACCTACTTTTGCAATTATCAAACATAGTGACCCAAAATTCATATACTTAGTGACTTAAAATAATAATTTGGCCCAGTCGGAAATATACAGCTCTTTATTCGTATTATTACTGTTTGTGCTTATTCGTTCGTTTTTGAGTCAAAGCTGTAGCAGCTCAATCTTGGAGATGCATAACGACACTATGTTTCAATTTCTTTGGGTACGAATTAATCATATGACTCGAATAAAAATTTCATTTGATCAGAAAAAAGTTGCAGCTCTCGCAATCCAATATACTAGTTCGAGTTCTGAAATTCTCTTTATCTCTTCGATCGTTTTCGTCAAGATTATGATCAAGGTTTGTTGATGCTTCGTGTCAACAATAGACTTAAATAATAATTAATAAAGTATCATGCCAATATTAAACTGCCTTTCTCATAATGAGAGTATATCCTTTTACAATGTTACACGATGCTTATTTCAATTAATTTTGATTAATTTCAAAGGATTTTCAGTCTGATAACAGGGATGTTTATATTGGACAATGGTAATAAATGTTGGGGTTGAGCGGTAATATTTCGGCCCAGCAGAAAGTTGATTTTTGGATCCGCGATATTTTGTTGGGATAGTATAAAACCGAAATGACGCCAAAAGAGAACTGTGGTTCGGCCAATACCGCCTACCTCCACGGAGAGACAATAGTTTTACTATATTGAAGAATATTACACCGTACAAAATAACGCTCGTGTTTAAACCCAACTCGAGACCCCTTACCCACCCGGGTAATGTTTTTGTACTCACTCTCAACTTCCTAGTAAAAACTACACCTGCTCTCACCCTTATCCACCCGGACAAGATTTCTCTCTCTCTCTCTCTCTCTCTCTCTCTCCTCTCTCTCTTTCTTTCTCTCTCTCTATCTCTCTCGTTGGTTTGGGGTGGATAGCCTATTTATAGGCCAAGCAATGACATTTAACGTCATTGCTTAGGTAATTAAGAGATCAAAATTCATACGTTTCTTCTCCATTGTTGAAAACTCAACAATTCTCCCCCTTTTCAACATATGCGCCTTCTTTAGAGAATATTCCAGCGAATTCGAGAATGAGAATAACCCGTTCGCAATTACCACGAACATCCATTTGGCCTTCCTTGTACCAGCTACACATATCCGAATCAAGAATTCAGGTCCTACAACTTGATTCACCCGCGGCCAATCCGATGTGCAGCTGCCGAACCGACTCTACCCGTCGACTCTGAAGAGGGACTTCGACGCAACCCCTTCTCCAGCAGGAATTCCCTTCTCACGATCGTCTGCCTTTCCACCACGCGCGCGCGATTTTCGTGAACCCATCGAAGTCAGAGTGTTTTGCACAACACTCCCGTCCAGACGATACAAACCTCCACGCTCTTCTCCCTTCAGTAGGACTTTTCCGCCATGTGTGATTTTACAGACTCCCCCTGCTATGAAACTCCCATAGCCCTTGGAATCTAACTGGCTCAAGGATATTAAATTCTTTCGTAACTCTGGGACAAAGATCACACCACCCAAAGCCCGAACCGCTCCGTCAGTCATTTTGATCTTCACAGTTCCGACACCATGAACCGCCTGACGGTATCCATCAGCCATGGAAACCGAACCTCTTCGTATCTTCTGGAACGTATCAAAATATTTTCTTTCGGAGCAAATATGGTACTTCGACCCCGAATCAAATATCCATTCATCCTAGAACGAGCGTCATCGTTATAGACTGTGAGAACATCTACAACATCATCCGTATCCTGTGCTATCATGGTTGTGGAATTTTTCTCGCCGTTCCTGTCCTTCCTCCAAGTTGGACAGTTCCTCTTGATGTGTCCCGGCTCACCACACTTGTAGCACACGATGCCCTTCCCGCCATCCTTTGATTTGAACCTGCTGCTACCTCCAAATTCCCTGGCGTGAAACCTTCCTCTACGATTCTCCCCGTGTATAGCCAACGTCGAATTTTGGCTATCCCCATAATTTGTTCGTCTCCTCTTTTCATGCGCCAAAAGAGTTGACTGCACATCCACCATCTTTACTGTCGTATTTCCGTATAAGATGGTTGTGACCAAATTATCATAAGAATCAGGAAGCGAGGTAAGAAGTAAAAGGGCTTTATCTTCTTCCTCCAACTTTACATCAACTTTTATAAGTTGATCCACAAGTCCATTGAACACGCTAATGTGATCCATGAGATTCCCACCTTCCTCCATCTTCAGCCGGTACAACTCCCGCTTCAGATCTAACTTTGTGGTTAAGTTTTTCCCGAGATGCAGCTCCTCCAACTTCGCCCACAAGTCTGGTGCAGAATCCTCATTAACAACATTATTAATAATGTTATCCGCAATGTACAGACGGATTGTGCTGACACATCTTGACCCCAAATCCTCCCAGTCTTCTTTCGTCATTTTCTCCGACTTTCCCTTTTCCCCTTTCAAAGCCTTTGCCAAACCTTGGTGAACAAGGATATCCTTCATTCGTCTCTGCCACAGAGTGAAACTCCCCGTACCATCAAATTGCCGTACTTTGAAACTATTTTCCGTCGCCATTATCCTTGCAGAGATTCAACAGCTTTGACCCGACACTGCCTCCCCCCGATCGATAATCTCTTCTGATATCTTTTCTGATGTGAAAGTTCAGACACAGCTGCAACCACAGAGCATACTTAGAATACCAGTAGAGTTTGGCTCTTATACCACTTGTTGGGGTTGAGCGGTAATATTTCGGGCCCAACAGAAAGTTGATTTTTGGATCCGCGATGATTTTGTTGGGATAGTATAAAACCGAAATGACGCCAAAAGAGAACACGAGAATTTTACGTGGTTCGGCCAATACCGCCTACCTCCACGGAGAGACAATAGTTTTACTATATTGAAGAATATTACACCGTACAAAATAACGCTCGTGTTTAAACCCAAACTCGAGACCCCTTACCCACCCGGGTAATGTTTTTGTACTCACTCTCAACTTCCTAGTAAAAACTACACCTGCTCTCACCCTTATCCACCCGGACAAGATTTTTTTCTCTCTCTCTCTCTCTCTCCTCTCTATCTTTCTTTCTCTCTCTCTATCTCTCTCGTTGGTTTGGGGTGGATTTTACAATGAATCACATAGCCTATTTATAGGCCAAGCAAATGACATTTAACGTCATTGCTTAGGTAATTAAGAGATCAAAATTCATACTTTTCTTCTCCATTGTTGAAAACTCAACAATAAAGAGGATAACTGAAGATTTGGTCCTTCCTTACAATGTTAACTACGATACTTAATATTGCAATTAATTTTCACTAATTTCGCGGGATCTTCATGCCAATGAAAGAGATGTGATAATTGACAATGGTAATAACAGTAATATACTTATCCATATTGGAAAAAAAGTACGTAATAATTCGGAGTATCATAAATTAGTCAACAATCTTACAATAAAAATAAGTCCTAGCAATATTATTACGACTCTTTCTTCAAGAAAATATATTTCATACCATGTATAACTTTTTGACATGCACCCACATAAAAACCTTCCATAATAACTTAAAAACCCTATGCATATAACCATATACACCCACCACACACAGACGTGTTTATTAGGGCTTCTAGACACCTAAAAAAAGAAAAAAAAGAAAGAAAACAATGACGACGATCTCAAAAAACTCTCCTCTCATGATCTTCCTCGTCGCCGCCGTCTTCCTCGCCCATTCATCTCACCTCGCCGACGCCGACCTCATAACCCAAGTCTGCACCGGCGTGCCCGACCCGTCTGGCTGCAACAAGGCACTGAGATCCGACCCGAGGTCCCGCGGGGCGAACCTCAACGTTCTGGGTCAGATCTCCATCGACCAGTCGGCGGCGGCGACCAAAGCCGCCGTAACGGCGGCGAAATCCGTCGAGAACAAAGGCAACAGAGGGTCCGTCGACGACTGCGTCAGCAGCTTCAACGACGCCGTCGACTTCATAAATCAGTGCAGGGACGTTCTGAAGAGCGGAGACGTCGGCAGCTTTAGGACGTACGCGTCGGCGGCGCTCACCGACGTGACGGACTGCGACGACTCCTTCGACGGGAATGCTCCGGCGAAGCTCGCCCAGGCTTTGAAGAATGCTTCGAATAATCTTTCCGTTTTGTTGTCTATTGGCGCTGCTTTGGATAAGTGAATGTATTAGGAGAGGTTTGGCGTGCTTATTTTTTCCTTTTTAAATAAATGAACTATCCAAGTGTTTTATTTAAATTAAACATATTTTTTCGAGAACTACGTATACGTTGGGGTTTTCCTTGAACCAATGTTATTACATGCATAATAAAGAGGTGTTTTTTTTTTTTTTTTTTTCTTAAAAGTTAAAATCACATCTCATCCATATAAAGCCGATTTTTTCCTACATTGGTGGGCCTTGTAAAGAAAGGCCGAAGCCCATGAATAATTTTTGAAAATTGCGCAGTAAGGCCCAAACATTAGGTTTATTGCACAACAGCCCTCATAAGATAGTAAGAACAAGAGTACTCCCAGGAGATTGAATTCAGCTCGACGCTCGAGCTCGATCTTGATTTGTAGCTTCGTACTGATCAAGTTCTCTAAGGATTGGTTTGATCTCAATGCAAGTTATATCTAATTTGTATTCGTATTAGATCTTTTAGTTTCAGCTGCGGAAAAGAGAGAATGGATCCAGATTCAGTGAAATCGACGCTTTCTAATTTGGCTTTCGGCAATGTAATGGCTGCTGCAGCTCGCGATTACCAAAAGGTCTGATCTCGGTGTCGTTAATTATATATCTTTCTCTTTCCAATTCTTCCAAAAGAAAAAATTGTGGCTCGATGACTTTGCTGCTGAAATTGATGATTCTGATGCTGTTTGGAAACAAAATGTTGGTGGCTTGTCCGCAATCGATTGGATTAAGTGTTACTGCCGTTTCCTAACTGCAATATGAGTTTCGTGATTTAATGAGGATTTGACAGCTTTACTCTATATACTGCTTGGAGTTCAGATTCGAACTCCTTAAGTGTCATATTTGACCCCGAATTAGTAAAATTCTGCCTGAATTATGGGTTGTTCTTCCAATCTTTGGGAATAAATTGAAATCTTGTAGATGTCATAGCTGTGCCTTTCTGAAGGTCTTCTTATTCGTGGCAGGAAATTCTGGCTCAAGAAAAGGCCAATGCATCTTCCTCGGCCAACGATGAAGTAGATTTGGACGAATTGATGGACGTAAGTGGCACACATTTCTTCCTTTTCACGCATTTTACGTCGAAATCGTCCTCCCTTTTTTCATGTCCCAGTTTCTTTCAGGATCCTGAGCTGGAAAAGCTTCATGCTGACAGAATCGCAGCACTTAAGGTCCATTACTTGACTTTACAAAACTACATTTGAGCTAATGGGTGTATGGATGGATGATCATCTTTTGCAGTCTGTAATTTTGGTTTTTGCTTTTTTTTTTTTTTCTCAGAAAGAAGCCGAAAAGCGGCAAGCGTTGACGACCAAAGGGCACGGAGAGTATAGGGAGATCGCCGAGGCAGACTTTTTGGGCGAAGTAACCGCAAGTGAAAAGGTCGTTTGTCATTTCTACCATCGAGAGTTCTACCGCTGCAAGTAAGGACACTTACCCTTTTCACAATCTATTGAAGTAAGGGATGTAGTTTATAATATCTTAGAAGATTTTCAGTTCAAACGCTACGTAGGAATCTGAAAAGTGGACTTCATAGACAAGTGGACTTCATATTCTATTATGTGATAGCAGGGATTGGGTTTTAAGTTCTGATTTGATCTTTCTAAGGGGAATTATATTGGATAACTGACATGGACGAATCATTCGAGAGATTTGTTGAAATTCAACGATAGATTTAGTTTAGCCTCTTCCTATTCTTATATCATTATGGTGAATCTTTGTAGAATTATGGATAAGCATCTGAAGTCCCTCGCGCCAAGGCACTTTAGCACCAAATTCATCAAGGTGGATGCTGAGGTCAGTGTACGAACTTATTCAGTGGTAAAAAAAGTCTATGTAAAGAAGAAGCTAATAAAGTTCCACTCTTTTTAAACCGTTCGTCCTCTTTTTTTTTTTTTTTTTGCAGAATGCTCCTTTCTTCATCGCTAAGCTAAAAATCAAAACTTTGCCCTGCGTCGTCCTTTTTGGGTCCGTTCCTTTTTATATTATTACCGTTGTGTAAATCTCTTACATTTTATGCCCATTTCTAAATTCACCGTTCTCTTTCGATCGATCGACCAGTAAAGGAGTTGCGATGGATAGGATTGTGGGGTTCGAAGCTTTGGGTGGAAATGACGATTTCCCAATAAAGACTTTGGAGAATCTTCTGCTGAAGAAAGGTGTATGATTCGAGCACGTAAATGCGAAACGCTTCATTTTTTTGTAGTAATGAACTCGTCGTTGTATTCTCAGGAATGATCGAGGCGAACAAACGCGAAGAAGGCGACGAAGAAGATGAGGGTCGACGGAGATCGGTGAGATCGTCGGCGAATCAAGATTCTGATTCTGATTGAACGAGCGAATTTCGAAGCATTTTGAGATCTCATATTATCGTAGATATTCAACCGTGGATTATTGACCACTCACTACTAGTTCAATGTTTTAAGACACAACAAACTGCTTAAGATAATGATGTTGTGCTATAAGCATCTAGTGAAGAAAGGTAGGTAGTATTTCTTTTAAGCAAAAAAAATTATCTTAGTGAAAGGAACAATTTTTGATCCGACAGCTAGATTGATCAATGTGTGGTCCGAAAAATATTGGTTCCGTACTATATATACAATATATAGATATATATTATATATATATATTTTGCTTGTAAGTGCTACCACACAAAATATTACAACCGTTTATCCCTATACAAATATCTGCCCGGGAGAAAAGAGGTTTTGGTTATTTCCCTATGCAAAAATATAAAATTAATTAGTGGTGGATGATTTTAGTAAATTATATACTAAAAATAGAATTAGGTGTTTATTATAAGTTTTAAAACTGCGTGGTTAAATAAGTTTTTTTTTAATAATTGATATACTAAAAATTGAATGAGTTGGTTATTATGATTTAATAGGTTTTTTTACTTTTTATAGTAATTAAAGTAGGAAAAAATTAATTGGTCAATTTTGTCTGTTTACAGTTTTTATCCCCTAGTCTCTTTATATATAAGAGTGTAGATTCTTTTTTATCACGTCACTTGGATTAAATTCGGTCTGAAAATTAAATTGCATATGTGAAAATTCTTATTTCCAACGGAATTATTAATCCTCGTAGTTCATGCTTTTCGTCCCATGTCCCAAATCACATAAGCATCGTCAGCGATGTAATTTAATTTCGTGACCAAAAATCTAATAACTCTCCACAACCACTAGGCTAATTCCATCACATTATTTATCTATTACTTTGAAAAAAGAGAGGTGGTGCTTTTTAAACGTATATTTTCCTTTTCCATCCATTGTTTTTTAAATCATAAGCCACCATGCTTCCCCGTGACGATAAACATATTAGTGGCTCATCATTTTGCGAAATTATTTTAAACGATATAGATTACTGCTTATATTATATATATGCACGCTCCACTTTATTCCTTTTTTCATAAAGGCCTACTTTCCCCAAGTGCATAAATTCCACCTCCAACACATTCCCAAATCCCCTTCTCCCATTCTTTACTAAATATTCTCATCTTCATACAATAAATATTTATCATCTTCATAAGAACCCTCTTTCATATATTTCATGTGGAATCATCTTCTTCTGCTAAACAAATCCAAGAACAAAAATAACTCATGTCGAATGCACTGATCGAAGTTCTCTTCGGCCGATTCATCATTAACTCTTCACTCTTTCGCCGTTCCCACCTCGTTCAGTCTTTCTCAGTCGTCTTCCTCTATTGGTTCTATGTTTTCTCATAAACCCATTATTACAACATCAGCCCCATAATTGAGCTAAGTCTTATTTATTGCCTTTTATTACAATTATTAATAACATTATCACACACACACACCTATATACATATACTTTAGTTTTATTACAACATGGCTTCTTCTCCTAGCACTGCAACAACTAATTCAACAGCATCGAGCTCGCTTTTGGGCGGCGAAGAACAACAAAGGGTTTCTTCGATTCTCGACGAGAGAAAGCGCAAACGAATGCTATCGAATAGGGAATCTGCCCGGCGTTCGAGGATGAGGAAGAAGAAGCTCGCCGACGATCTCATGGGTCGGGCGACGAATCTGATGGCCGAGAATCGATTGATTCTCGCAGAGATCGACTACGCAGTTAGGGCGTGTTTGGACGTCGAGTCCGAGAATTCGATACTTAGGGCTCAGTTGTCCGAACTGAAGCAAAGGCTCGAAGCTCTCAGCGACATCGTTGACTTCTCCATGAGGTCAACGTCGGCATGTAATAATAATAATAGTGTATCTGATGCTTCTTTCTCCTTCGATCACCGTCGTGATTATTATAAGGAGAGTGATGATTTCTTGATGGGCCCATCTTGGGATTTGATGATGTACGGCGGCGGCGATGGTAATAATAATCATCAACAGTCGTCGTTGGCTATGGCGGCTTCTAGCGATGCGTTATTCATGTGTTGATGATTGTTTGTGTGTGTGCTTTGTTGTGAGAGATTTCCTATCCATGTTGATTGATGAATAAGCTACTCATGGCTTTATTTTATGATATATCGATTTATGTACAAGCCCATGGTGGTAATAAATTGCACTTCATCGTGTTTGTGTTTTTCTATATTATCTATAGAAAGTAAATGATAGTGTTTGATAAAAATCGAGTTGCTAATTAACCCTTGTTTGGTTAATTCATAGGTTTAGTTTTTTTGGGTGTTGGTTTAATGCATGTTCCGGTGTTTGGTTGATAGGTATAAATAAACCACGGGTTTATATAATCATAGTTTTTGAACCCATGCCAGCGGGTTTAAAATAAATCCCTCACATGTGTTTATTTAAACCCACTAACCAAACACACATTTTATTTTATACCTATTTAATTTGTTTTATACGATCCTTACTAATTTAAATCCTCATAAATATAAACGTACAAACCAAACAAGGAATGTGTGTAAGGTATAGTATGCGTATTACTCTTTGAGTATAGGAAAAGGTTCACATAAAATGACACGAATTTAGAGATAGCTATTGCGATTAGCAAGTAATATCACGCTTATGTTTTCCTCCATGCAAATTCGAAGAAAACCTAATGGTCGTTATTAAATCATGCGAATTTCACAGCATGCTTGATGCGGTTTCGATTACCTTAAAGGATTATGGTGTCATTGAAAACGTATTATTCCTTACATTTACCGCAAAAATGAATATTGTTTCTTTTATAAATTAAATTATATTAATTTAAAGGTTTGTTATTTTCGTGTACGTGCACGTATAGCTCATATAGATATGGCAAGTATTTGGTATGGTTCGTTCCCATTTTGTATCGTCAACAAAGTCACCGACAGTTATTGCATAACTTGCAACATCCAGGTTGAACGAACTATACCGAGGTAATCACGTACATCCATTTTCAATTTTTTATTTGTTGCACATTTTCAAAATCAACAGTAAATATTAATTGTAGGTTATTATATAACTTACAGGTATACGTTGAAGATAACAATTACAGATAAATCAGGTTCAATAAATTTGACATGCTGGAATGATCAAGTGAATGTCATATTGGGCATTTCTACATCCGATCTTCAGAAGATTTTCAATGAGGTATATGTTAATATCCACTTCTGTTTTTATGGTTCTTCCATAATCTCATTAAGTTTTTTCATGACAATATTTTTAGGGTGGAGACGATGGATCACTTTTAATACAAGATTATATAAGTAGCGTGTTGAAGTCCGAATTTGTTTTTATTTTGCGTGTGCCTAACACAGAAGATACGAGGTTAAAGCGTAGTACGTTTATCGAATCGAATGCGAGGAATAGTATAATTATTTATACTTACAAAGTTAATAGTTATTTTATTGGCATATCATTTTAAGTATAATTTTACTTATTTTGGATAATATATGCGATGATTTATAATTTATAGAATAATTGATATGCATGTAAAGAGCATTCCTTATATCTTGAAAATCAACAATTATTATCTGATCTCATATTTGAAGTTATCATATTTTTCTTTTCGAATTATAAATAATTATGATCGTGCGTGGGCAAAAAACTATTTAATTATTACCACAATGTTTGGATGGGACAAGTTCTTCGGTAAGTTCACTTCTTTCTCAACTTCCTGAATATATTTCTTAAAAATAAAAGACAAAAATTCCTATCTTCCATCATAGCCGATCACCCAAATTGAAAACATGGAGAAGCATATAACACTCTTCAAATTCAGAACAATAAACTATTTATTTCTGCGAAACAGGAAAAAGAATTTTGCAAGCAACTAAAGGGATATAATCATTAACCTATTCCATGAGTAATAAATAACCTTCTACACCAATCAATTAACGAAAGATTGACTCTGCTAAATATAATTAAAACATCGAACTTTTATAATTTACAACTCAACAACACTAAATCGCTAAAATTTCTTATCAACACAGTGACAGCGCGCAACCAAAGACAGCCGGGAAAAGAAAGGAAAATTTGATGATGCTTTGGCCTGAATTGCAACCTTCAATTTCACAAACAAATCAATTCAACCCACTACAAAATCCAAAAATAGATAACCTCTTTGACCGCTAGCAACTCTCCCAAATCGAAATTCATTCCCATATAAACTCGGCCAAATGCTCCACACCCAATTAGTTCCCCCTTTTTCCAGCGAATCTTCGGCGGCAATGGCGCCACTTCTTCCCTAACCTTCGACGACGACGTCACCCTCGGTTCGTTCTCTGACTTATCCTCGATCGGAGGCAAAGGCTCTCGGCATTAGATGACCGAAGAATTGACCACACCGAGAACTTCAGGTATTATAATTATTATGCTGAAAGACTGATATAAGAAGAGGAATAAGTTGATGATAACACAACACGATCGACTTTCTATTCCTTTGATTACTTTTCTGACATTTTTTAGAAACTAAACTCAGTTTTTTCTGGTTGTAGGAGGTTCGAGTTACCAGCTATAGTTACCTAATTACGGCTTGGGAGTAAACTCGGAGACTGAGGCAACGTGAATTTAGTAGGTCGAACGAACAGGTGTGTTGTTGCTGACTTGCTGCTGCTATTATTGCAATCAATATACTTATGTTTCTTATCATCCCCCTTGTGATATGATGATTACTACTGTAAGTGTTACATACATGCAAACTTGATATTGCTCTTTGATCGTCGTTTCAAATGGACTATTATTTTAGTGTCGTGGCAGTCATTATGAATTTGTTTGTTTCATTCCCTCATTTTTATCTCTTATTTACTGGGGGGAGAGGTGAGATTAGAGGGTATATGATAGTGATATGATTGGATGATAGGTCTCCTCCACACACTCACAAAAAAGAAGAATATCATGAACCACTGATTGATAGCGATCCTACGATGTATCATCATCATCGTATATATAATTTGAATGATTGAATCGCAATTGCAACGTGTAAAGCACCACCTTCTCTCGTTCCTTTCTGTAACGGAGGTTGATGGAGCAAATACAACGTTCCTTCTTTCGGTCCAACTAAGTTTGCACGTTTGTGTTGGAGGTATTAGGAGGATTAGATGGGTTAGTATTATATTAATGTTTAGTTGGATGGTTTATGTAGTTATATTGTAAGTCTTGCCGAGCGCATGTCATTTTCCATCCAAATTGACGGTCATCTAGTGGCATGATTAATTTGGTTCAAATCGTTTACTGGAGTCCCAGTGAAGAATCCGATTCGCGATCCGATTTTCTCCACGATGCCGCTCAAATCGTAGGTCGAGGGCTTTTACTTCCTCAATTTATATCTAAGTTTTTACTTCCTCAATACATTGTACTTTGATTAACTAAACTTCGGGCGAGGGCTTGAAAACGAGTGATTGTAGGACGGAACCGATGAACTCTGCATATGCGCGTGCGATGGCGAAGAATGCCAACATTTGGGTTTGGTATGCCCAAATCTGGCATGCCATTCTCCAGGGACAAGTTAAGAAATTGAGGCGAGTCCTCGAAGGATGTTACGAGACGGGGATCAACCTCGAATACATGATGTTGCGCACGTATGATTTCGTACACACCCTCAACATTTAATTTTGTTGAATCATATTTTATTATTTTGTCATCCATATTTTGTAGGAGGCTAATGGAATTTCCATATTACCAATATTCAGCATTTTATTGGTTGTACCGGGACTTTTTCAGAGGATATATTAGATCCACGGTAATCTTGGTGCTCAAATTTCATGTCTAATTTTATGTATAGTGCCAAACAGCTAGAATAGTTTATATGCTTCACTGACTGATTGATTTTCTTGTGACTGTTTTGTTCAATCAGGTATTTCAATCTTTAAGTGAAAACCACGACGAGCTCTTGTTAAAGGAGCTCGTAAAACAGTGGTCAATTTACAAGGAAATGATGCATTTCTTTCAGGAGTCTTTCGGGCTCTTGAAATGGACTACATTCCCGGAAGGTCCCTTCCTTCACTTAACGAAGTTGGACTGACATGCTTCCGGGATATGGTAATAACTTTTGAGTCCGTTGATCATGTCTGGTTTGCTCCACTCTTGAGTAGCATTTTATTAAAATTATCAAAATCCAATCAAATAGCACTGCGTTGTTCCTGCTATATATTTCTGATTTTTATGTTTCAGCCATCACTACCAGTATATTATTCTGACAATGGAAACTGACTTCTGCAGGTTTGTGAGAGATTATATGTGAAATTTAGTGATGCTGCTCTATCGTTGGTATGCATATGTGTTTACAGTTTGTTATTAGAAATTCTTATCTTTGTATCCTTGTTCTAAGGTGTAATATTGAACAGATTTCTCAAGAGCGTGACGGAGAGCGAATCGATCGGGTTTTATTGAAGGGTGTTCTGGAATTCTTTGCTGAAATCAAAACGGAGCAGTTGAATTACAAGAAAAAATTTGCAGCAGCAATGTTGAAACGCGGTTACCATCTAACGGTTTCAGAACAATATAGAACCATCTGTGACGCCAAAAAGAAAAATAATAGAAAAATAAAAGCAATGGCGAAGAATCAGTCTCGCCAAAATTTGGATTTGGCATACCGTTCTCCAAGGACAAATTAAAAAATTGAAACGAGTCCTCGAAGGATATCCAGAGACGGGGATCAGCGCAGAGTACTAGTACATGATGATGCGCACGTATTATTTCGTATACACCCTCAATATGTAATTTTGTTGGATCATATTTTATTAATTTTGTCATGAGTTCCTCTGACTAACATTTTGTAGGAGGCTAATGGATTTTCCGTTTTGCCAATATCCGACGTTTTACTGGTTGTATCTGGACATCTTTGGGGGTATATTAGATCAACGGTAATTTTGGTGCTCAAATCTCATGTATGATTTTAAAGTATATGTATTGTGCCAAACAGCTGGAATCGTTGTAATGAATGGAAAACGTTTGATCCCCCCCTCCCGCTGTAAAATACTAAGAATCAGAGTCTCACCAACATTAGGATTTGGTACGCACAAATTTGGCATGCCGTTCTCCAGGGACAAATTAAAAAATTGAAACGAGTCCTCGAAGGATATCCAGAGACGGGGATCAGCGCAGAGTACTACTACATGATGCTGCGCTCGTATTATTTCGTATACACCCTCAATATGTAATTTTGTTGGATCATATTTTGTTAATTTTGTCATGAGTTCCTCTGACTAACATTTTGTAGGAGGTATAGATTTTCCGTTTTGCCAATATCCGACGTTTTATTGGTTGTATCTGGACATCTTTGGGGGTATATTAGATCAATGGTAATTTTGGTGCTCAAATCTCATGTATGATTTTAAAGTATATGTATTGTGCCAAACAGCTGGGATCGTTGTAATGAATGGAAAACGTTTGATCCCCCCCCTCCCGCTGTAAAATACTAAGAATCAGAGTCTCACCAACATTTGGATTTGGTACGCACAAATTTGGCATGTCGTTCTCCAAGGACAAATTAAAAAATTGAAAGGAGTCCTCGAAGGATATCCAGAGATGGGAATCAGCGCAGAGTAGTACTACATTATGCTGCGCACAAATTATTTCATATACACCCTCAATATGTAATTTTGTTGGATCATATTTTGTTAATTTTGTCATGAGTTCCTCTGACTAATATTTTGTAGAAGGCTAATGGATTTTCCATTTTACCAATATCCGACGTTTTATTTGTTGTATCAGGACATCTTTAGAGGGTATATTAGATCAACGGTAATTTTGGTGCTCAAATCTCATGTATAATTTCAAAGTATATATATTGTGCCAAACAGCTAGAATCGTTGTAATGACTGGCAAATGTTTGATCCCCCCGGAGTCTCGAAGGATATCCAGAGACGGGGATCAGCGCAGAGTACCACTACATGATGCTGCATACGTATTATTTTGTACACACCCTCAATATGTAATTTTGTTGGATCATATTTTGTTACTTTTGTCATGAGTTCCTCTGACTAACATTTTGTAGGAGGCTAATGGATTTTTCGTTTTGCCAATATCCGACGTTTTATTGGTTGCATCAGGACATCTTTAGAGGGTATATTAGATCAACGGTAATTTTGGTGCTCAAATCTTATGTATAATTCAAAGTATATATATTGTGCCAAACAAATAGAATCGTTGTAATGACTGGCAAATGTTTGATCCCCCCCACCGCCGCTTTAAATTACTAAATCTTAAACAACTAAAATTTTCGGGTTCAGTTTTAAGAAACATCAACAAACGACGAAGAGGAAACGCGGTTACCATTAACGGTTTCAGAAAAATATAAAACCATCTGTGACGCCAAAAAGAAAGATAACAGAAAAATAAAAGCGAAGTGCGGCATCACTTAGTTCTCTCTACTTCTCAGATATTTTCTCTCTCAAGACTCTGCTTAGCTCTTCATATGCGTGGTCCTCTGCAGTGGCGAAGAATCAGAGTCTCGCCAACATTTGGATTTGGTACGCACAAATTTGGCATGCCTTCTCCAATGACAAATTTAACATTGAAACGAGTCCTCGAATGATATCTAGAGATGGGGATCAACCCAGAGTACTACTACATTATGCTGCGCACGTATTATTTCGTACGCACCATCAACATGTAATTTTGTTGGATCATATTTTGTTAATTTTGTCATGAGTTCCTCTGACTAACATTTTGTAGGAGGCTAATGGATTTTCCGTTTTGCCAATATCCGACGTTTTATTGGTTGTATCTGGACATCTTTAGAGTGTATATTAGATCAACGGTAATTTTGGTGCTCAAATCTCATGTTTGATTTTAAAGTATATGTATTGTGCCAAACAGTTGTAATCGTTGTAATATGACTGGCAAATATTTGATTTGAAAGACTGATGTAGTTTTATTTATATGCTTCGCGTTGACTGATTGCTCATCCCCCCCCTTTTCTTGTGACTGTTTTGTTCAATCAGGTATTTCAATCTTTGAGTGAATACCACGACGAGCTCTTGTTAAAAGAGCTCGTAAAACAGTGGTTAAATTACAAGAAAATGATGCGATTTCTTTCAGCAGTCTTTCGGGATCTTGAACTGGATTACATTCTTGGATCCCTTCCTTCAGGAAGTTGGACTGACATGCTTCAGAGATATGGTAACTTTTGTGTCCATTGTGTTGGAGATATATTAAAGAGAGTTGTATTGATTGCTTTGAATTATATTGAACGAGTGCAAACCATATATATATATATATATATATATATAACAACTAAGTAGACAAGCTAGCTACACAAATTGACAAACATGGATGTTGCTTTTCCTTTTGGTTTTCTTGTCTAGATCATGTCTTGTCTAGATAATGTTTTTGTTTGGCTTGTCTAATTGTCTAGTTTACATGCATTCCTAGTTGCAAATTATGACTTTCAACACTCCCTCTTAATTTGCAATCTTTGGCTCATTTTTTATCTTCTAAAATTTCTCCGTAGGGAATTGCTTTTGTTAGAAAATCCGTAGCTTGATCGTTTGTGCTGATGAACTCCAAACTGATCTCTCCTTTGCTCACATGTCTCTGACGAATTGGTGTCTCATCTCAATATGTTTTGCCCTTAAATGGAACACCGGATTTTAGTCATAGCAATGGTTGACATATTGTCACAAAATATATTATTGTAGGTTGATCTTGAACTTGCTGTAAATCTGCTAGAAGTCTGCGCAACCATATCGCCTCGCACGTAGCGTCTGTGGCAGCGATATATTCAGCTTCTGCTGTGGATAGTGCGACAGTCTTTTGCTTTTTTGAACTCCACGTAATTATAATTATATTAGTGCCCATGCAAAATAAGTATTCCGAAGTACTCTTTCGATCATCTAAAGAACCTGCCCAATCATTGTCCGTAAATTCGATTAGATCATGTTTGCTCTCTTTCACATACCTGATGCCCTCATTTTTGCTTCCTTGAAGATAACGAATAACTCTTTTAGCAGCTGAAAAATGAATCTGACTTGGCTCGTTCGTAATCTAGAAATCAAACTAACGGCATACACAATGCCTGGCCTTGTGTTTGTGGGATAGATCAGAGAGCTAACGAGACTTCGAAAAATTTTACCATCAACCTTCGCAGCTCCATCAGATTTCAATAAGTTTATCGTTTACAGACATAGGAGTAGAAACAGGCTTGCAGTTTTCCATACGAAATGTTTTCAAAAGATCTTCTGTATATTTCTCTTGAGAGATAAAGATTTCACCTTTAGATTGTTTGACCTGATTTCCGAGAAAGTACTTCATCGCTACTAAGTCTGTCATCTCAAACTCGTTCATCATATTTCTTTTAAAAGCTTTGACCTCTGATTCTTTGGTTCCTAAATAGATAAGGTCATCAACATATATGCATACGATCATAAAATTCTCACTTCTTCACATATAGAGAATGATCATATGGACTTTGAGAAAATCCATTTCTTTGAAAATATTCGTCAATTTTCTTGTTCCATGCTCGTGGCGCTTGCTTCAATCTGTATAGCGCTTTTTTGAGTCGATATACTTATCTTCTTTTCCTTGTATTTCGAACCCTTGAGGTTGTTGCACGTAGATTTCCTCGTCGAGTTCGCCATTTAGGAAGGCAGATTTGACATCAAGTTGAAATACTTGTAGTTCTAGTTGTGCCGCAAGAGCAAGTACTAGTCGAATAGTCTCCATTCGTACAACAGGCGCAAACGTCTCGTTGAAGTCCACAATCAAAGCACATCGCATCATCAAATCACGAAATTGAAGGTAAAAAACCTCGCAATCGAAAATCAAACGGGGTGAAGTCGGTTTAGAAGTATTACCAACGGTGACGAGACGGCGATTGTACTGCATAAATCTTGACTCTAACCTCGCCTTATCTGATTCCTTTGTCCCAACTTAAGCCCTTAACAAGAATTCACAATTATTGCTCAGCCAAGGTGACCCCAATTTCGAACAACAGTCACAAAATTCACCAGTTCTTTGTCGTTGAGTTCCCCATAGTTTTGCTTTGACTGTTGCACTAATTCGAGCTTTTCCTTGGCCAAGTAATAAGCCACGTCCTCAAATCTGTAATTTGTTAGAATGGTAGAAGTTGATTTAGGGTTTGGGAAGAAAGGATCGTTTTCAATTGATGGTTTAAAAGAAGAAAAGAGTTTAAAAAAATAATAAATGAGGGGTAGAATGGTCATTAGGTAGTGAGGTGTAATAATTAGGGATGTCAACGGGGCGAGGCGGGGCCGGGGATTAGGTCCCCATCCCCGTCCCCGCGTCGACGGGGAATCCCCATCCCCGTCCCCGCGAAATTCGTCCACATCCCCATCCCCGTCGGGTCCTCGTCCCCACGATTTTTTTATAAAAAAAATTGTATTTTCATTATAATATAAATTGGAAATATTATTTATACTATATTTTAAATAATATTTATATTATAATTATAAAATAATGAGTAAAGAATATTATTTTAAACTATAATTATATAAACTATGTATGAAAAATATTATTTAAATATTAATTTAAGTTATAAAATATTTTATTTAAATAATATTAATGGCGGGGACGGGGCGGGGACTATGATCCCTGTCCCCGCCCCGTCCCCGCCTACGGGGACAAAAAATTCCCCATCCCCGCCTCCCGGGGATTAAAATTCGGGGATTCCCCGCCCCGTTCGGGAGTTTGAAATAGGGAGTTTGAAATAGGGAGGTTGATAAAAAAAATAAATGAGAATTGGGAGTTAGTTGATCGAAAATTTAGGAAGGGGGATTTTTTTAAGGTTGTCCCAATTCGGAAACATATAGTCTTTCTTTGACGTGTGCAAATCGTTGGAGTTGCTCTTTCGTGTGTGATTTGGACAAATATTTATGTAATATAAGTTTCGACCTAAAACAACCTACGTGTTATCGAGAACCATCCTACACGACCCCAATTTTATATGTTTTCTTTCGATCATCAAACCAACCCATCATGATCATAGTGGGACGATGCTAATTGATTAAATATCCTTGGCGTTTTCTAAATTAATCAAGATCAATATCATAATTAAATATCTCATCGAGAGACACCTGTAAAGAAAAGCCGTAAATAAAATAAACAAAAAAATTACCCCATACCTATCCGCAACGTATAGTTTCCCAAACTGTGTGTGCGTCCAACTAATATCAGAATATTCAATATGGGGCAGATACAGCTTGTAATAATAACAGGTGTCTTCATCTTACACGATTCAAATCAAACCCTATGAATCTCACTCACCACTATATAAACCACCTCAAACTCCCTCGAAACTCACAACCTCATCAGAAACATTCATACATTCTTTGATTTAAAGTTAATAATATCGTCAAATTTCTCAGAACATCCCATCGAAAAATGGCACACAGCTTGGGCGAGCAATACGACCTCGGAAAGCCAACCGAGGAGCACCACGAAAGCCACCCGCCAGCTCATCAGGCACCGCACGCCGGCGGAGAACTCGGCGCCGGGCAGAAAACCAGTCAGCTCGCTCGCTCGAACAGCTCTAGCAGCTCCGTAAGTTGTTCGTTGTAAATTAAAAAAAGAAAAAAACAGGTTTTTACGACAGAGATTAACGAGGGTTTCTTTTTTTCCTTCGTGCTGCAACAGTCTTCTGAGGACGATGGACAAGGTGGGAGGAGAAAGAAGCCGATCAAGGAGAAGGTAAAGGAGAAGCTTCCAGGTGGCGCCGGAGGAAAGCAGACAGGTGGCGCCGGAGAGTGTGGCACTACGACGACGACGGCCGCCGGGGGACACGAGGAGAAGAAAGGGGTGATGGAGAAGATCAAGGAGAAGCTCCCCGGCCAGCACTGAACTTGGTAATAATAATATTAATGGGAGAGAGAGTGCGGTCGATGATGGAAATAAAAAGCTTTTTGAGCTTCTGATACTTGCGTTGATATGATATGTTAAATCATAGTACGTGTGTGTTGTTGTGTGTCTCATTTGTCCTTTCCTTTTCTTTCTTGCCTGTTTGTACTGCGACTGCGAGTCGTTTGCTGCGTGTAAGCTATATATGTTTGCTCTCTCTTTACATATATAGTATCTTATGTTTGTTTGATCCAAATAGTAGTCTTACTGGCCCTAGACGTCATATGTGCATCGGAAAGGGAAAAAAAATAAGGAAACCCTTTCTTTATGGGGAGGAAGTTAGGGCTGTTCATTCGGTTAAAACCGAACCGAACCGAAAATTCGGTTAACCGAATTTTCGGTTCAAGAATTTTATAACCGAAAACCGAACCGAACTTAATCGGTTCGGTTCGGTAAAAATCGAATTTTTTTCGGTTTTTTGGGTTACCGACCGAAAAAACCGAAAAAAAAATAATAATAATAATTTTGGGGAAAAATAATATTTCGGAATTAATTTATATTATATTAATTAATTTACTAAATATATATTCAATAATTTATTAAAATACATATATTAATTAATTATTAAATACATTTATATTAATTATTAAATATATCAATATATATTAATTAATTTATTAAGTATATATATTAATTAATTTATTAAATTTCGGTTTTTCGGTTTTTATTCGGTTAACCGTATAACCGAACCGAAAAAACCGAAATTTTCGGTTTTCTATTTTTAAGAAACGAAAACCGAACCGAACCCATTCGGTTCGGTTCAGTTCATACCGAATTTTCGGTTTTTCGGTTCGGTTATTCGGTTATCCCGATTTTTGAACACCCCTAGGAGGAACTCCGTACAATTTCTTAATTCTAACTGATTATTTACCCAAGAAAAGACGCAACTTGGGCAAGCCCTATTAGAAATATAGCATCTTTCATTCTAACATTATTCAATGTGCTGGACTGAATGGAGAGGGCTTTCAACGTATACTGCATAAGTGTGATTTAATCGAAACCTAATTGAATCATTGCATTATACTTGCTCTATCGTAGTAAAAACAATTATATTCGGAGTGTATAAATAGTAGTTGCACCAGTGGTCTAGTGGTAGAATAGTACCCTGCCACGGTACAGACCCGGGTTCGATTCCCGGCTGGTGCAAATTTGTATTTTTTTTGAATAATTATATTTTAATATTTATTTTTATTAAAAATAAATTAAATAAAAAGGGGGTGTTCCGAGAATCGAACTCGGGACCTCTCGCACCCGAAGCGAGAATCATACCACTAGACCAAACACCCTTCGCTTTCTTAAGTTTTTAGTAGGTGAAATCACTCGGTCTTAAGTTTCACATTAATTTCGTTTGGCTTTCTGCTATTTTCATGCTTATCTATCTTTGGTTGATAAGTCTATTAATTAATGAATAGCTAATCTTTATTGGTAGTTAGTCATCGACTTGTTATGAGACACATTAACGACTTGTTAGATATTACCTCTCGAACTATCAATTAACAAGAGTAGGTTACAATCGTCTATTTTATCCTTGATACAGTTTTGTAGATTTCCTCCTCATGAATTATAAGCGATAAAGGGATTTGATTATTGCGGCTAAAAAAAGGTCTACATGCATAACATCATTCAAAACTATGGAAACTTAAAAAATAACACATGTTAATTAAATAATGCCAAATGTCGAATTTCTCAAGTTTGGTGGCTTGACACGAAAAAGTGATATATTATTGCCATTGGTCCTGAATTCACACTTACATATACAAAAGCGTCATTAGGCGCAAACCACTTGGTATTTTATATTGTAAATACATTGAAAAAAAAAAACATGGAAAGCCCATTCGTCTTACAAGTACTTCGAATTATTTTCCCATTTGTATATAGAATTATAGGTATATAAACAAGCTGCTCTCCGTCTCCGTCATAACCTTGAGGTAAATAAATCAATCGATAAATAACACGTCAGACTTTCTCCAAGATTAAATATCAACATCCTACTAAAAATTCAAATCACCTTGTCCCCTTACCTACATCTATATAAACAAACAAGCAGTCATAAAAAAAAAAACCCATCAACAAAACAAAAAAACACCTCACTTGCATCTAAAGAACGAGAAAAAAAAAATGGAACAAAACAAGCAAACCCTCTCCAATCTATACAAAACCCTAGAATCAAAACCCTCGCTTATAACCCTCTTCATCATATTCCCCCTCCTCTCCCTATTCCTCGCAAAATCGACTCTTCGAAGAAGAAAACCCTACCCTCCCGGCCCAAAAGGCCTACCTCTGATCGGAAACATAACCATGGTCGACCAACTAACCCACCGCGGGTTAGCCCGCTTAGCCAAAACCTACGGCGGGTTACTCCACCTAAGGATAGGGTTCCGACACGTGGTAGCCGTTTCGAGCCCAGAAATAGCCCGACAAGTCCTTCAAGTCCAAGACAACATATTCTCTAACCGCCCGGCGACCATTGCGATAAGCTACCTAACCTACGATAGGGCCGACATGGCGTTCGCACACTACGGACCCTTCTGGCGCCAGATGAGAAAGATATGCGTGATGAAGCTGTTCAGTCGCAGGCGAGCCGAGTCTTGGGACTCGGTTAGGGACGAGGTCCACGGGATGGTTCGAACCGTGGCTCGAGGCACGGGCTCGAACGTGGACGTGGGCGAGCTCGTTTTTGGGCTCACTAGGAATATTATATATAGGGCTGCGTTTGGTTCGAGCTCCCGCGAGGGGCAGGATGAGTTCGTAGGGATTTTGCAGGAATTTTCGAAGCTCTTCGGGGCGTTTAACGTCGCTGATTTTCTGCCGTTTTTGGGATGGTTGGATCCTCAGGGTTTGAATAGGAGGTTGGTTAGGGCTAGGGCTTCGCTCGATGGGTTCATCGATAGTATTATCGATGAACATATGGAGAAGAAGATGAAGAAGATTGATGGGCTTATTAATGATAAGGATGATAGTGATATGGTTGATGAGTTATTGGCTTTTTTCAGCGATGGTGAAGGGAATAATGTGGAGAATGAATCTGAGGATTTGCAGAATTCGATCAAGCTTACGAGGGACAACATTAAAGCTATCATTATGGTACGCATAATTCTTACACATATACTATTCTTATAAAAGAATTTCATAGAGCAATTTTTCATTAAAGTTCATATTTGTGATAGAAATAGATATCTTAAAGATATACTCGCAATAGTTTAACCAGTGTGTGCTATCACGTGCATGAGCTAGCGCCATGAAACAAAACCCTATTATCTAAATCTTGCTATAGAAATGATATATAAACGGAAAACCATAGGAAAAAATGTAATGTTATATGTCGTTATTTTTGCTTAGTGTAAGTTTTAGGATTACTGACTGATAAAATCGATAAGAGTAAATTATTATTCTTATTATTTTTATTATATAGTTTTTGTTGTTTGTTTTTATTATATTGTTACTATTTTTTATGGTTATGCGCACACTCGCACTACAAGAAATTAATGGCCACTATAAGTTTCCTCGACCTTTTTCCACTTATATATTGCGGAGCACGCTGACATATCATGGTGCATACTATACAGAAAATTAAAAAATATATTAGAAATTGCATTTTCCATTAATCGTATATTAGCATCGACATAACACCCGAAGAAGGCATTTATTATTGTAAGAAAACGTAAGGGATAATATAATACTCTCTCCGTCTCAGTAAGATATGGACATTTGGGATGTGACGCGGTTTTAAGAAACTAAATATTTTATTAATATAGTACAATTAAAAGGTAAAAAAAATGTATATTTTTGACGTCTTTTAAGAGTATTTAATATTATTATATTGATTGTTTGTGATGATTTTTTAATAAATAAGAAAATGTACAAAAGATAGTGGGATGCCCGATTTAATAACATGTACAAAAGTTAGTGGGACGGAGGGAATATGTTTATTCAACAATGGTTTCGGCTAAGAATTTCTTACACGGCTTAGATTAGGTACTTAGAGTGCAATAAATCATGCACCGTGTATTATATTCTATAATACTTACTTAATATGCGTGTTTAACCATACCTTCTTCTGTGACATAAATCAACTTGTTAATCATATCTTCGAGGGAGTTGGTGGATATCAACTTTCGTCGTAATCTATTTAATTCGAATAAGGGTAAAAAAAAAATGTCTTGGACGTCGCCATTGTTTCTGGTAAGACGTTGAAAGCTTGCTTTATGATGAGATGGTGATGATGATGAGCGTGACGTCACCATGACGTTGCAGGACGTCATGTTCGGTGGGACCGAGACGGTGGCCTCAGCCATAGAGTGGGCCATGGCTGAGCTCCTCCACAGCCCAAAACACCTTAAATGGGCCCAAGAAGAACTGGCGAACGTAGTGGGCCTGGCCCAAAAACTCGACGAGGCCCATTTTGAAAAGCTCACTTTCCTCAAAGCTTGCCTCAAGGAAACCCTCCGCCTGCACCCGCCGATTCCGCTCCTCCTCCACGAAACCGCCGAAAACGCCGTCGTTTCGGGCTACCGCATTCCGGCCAAGTCTCGGATCATCATCAACGCGTGGGCCATCGGACGCGACCCGAGCGCGTGGGAGGATCCCGACCGTTTCGCGCCGGAGAGGTTCTTGAAGGAGGGCGACGGCGGCGGCGACGGCTGCGTGCCTGATTTCAAGGGGAGCTGCTTCGAGTTCATACCGTTCGGGTCGGGTCGGAGGTCGTGCCCGGGAATGTCGCTGGGGCTTCACGCGCTGGAGCTGGCGGTGGGGAATCTCCTGCACTGCTTCGAGTGGGAGCTTCCGAGCGGCGTCAAGGCGAGCGAGATGGACATGGGCGACGTGTTTGGGCTCACCGCTCCACGCGCCGAGAGGCTCGCGGCGGTTCCGAAGAAGAGGCTGGCGATCGATATCTGATGACGCGGCGGCGCGTGTGCGAATCGTACCCTCTTTATGTACGTGGTGTTTAATGTTATTTTATCTGTTTTTTTCTGTGATTTTGTCTGTGATGGCAGATATATTGCATATATATCTCTATATATTACACTGCTGTGTATGAATATTGTTCAGCTGTTGGATATTGTGATGATTTTGATGTGCATTCAGACGATCAAATTCACAACACAAATCGTCAATTACACAAGAAATAATATGGGTGGGGTTTGTTTGGTCAATCTTACAAAGTCCATTGAATCATCGAATGTGTTCTGAAATCTTTGTTTCTTCTAACAAGTCAAGGATTTTGGGACGCGGAAAATAGGGTATAAAATCCCATGGTAACGAATAGGTTTACTACATCAGAATACGTATGACGGCTAAACCCACGGCGCTTACCGAAGCAAGAGTACCTATGCAATATTTGATCACTTCGTATTTTGCAGCTTCTAGCTGGGCTCTCAGCGCATGGATTTCCTGAGAAAGAATACGAAAGGTAACAACAGTCTTAGGATTGCTAAATCTTACAAGTAGATCAAACCAATGACGATAGATAGGTAAAGTAGCCATTTGATGCTCACTCGATCAAGTTTCGTAGTGAGGTTGGTGGTTTCTTGATTTTGATTATTCAGGTCGTCTCGAATTCTCCTGCGTGCGTATTAGATAGGGAAAAAAATGGATTGAGTAGAAAGAAGATAGCATAGGACTGTGACAATGTTCTACGCATGAGAGCAACTTACCCTTTCTCAAGATTAAGGTCCAAACGCTGCCCAGCCGTGACTTTGTCGATTTCATATCTGGAAAACGTAAGGGTTTTTCTCTGTCTCTGAGAAGAAACTAGAACGGCGAAATGAAAGATCATGTCTAGAAATACCTAAGCTCAGTACGCATCTTCTCAATATCATTCTTGAGCTTTTCTGACTCGTGTTGCAACAACGAAAAATGGTGATCCTGCATATAGCATAACACACATAATAATGATACACACATGGCTTTGAAATAGCTGTTTAGCAACAGAACAAGCGAAGAACCTATTTTGTCACTGTGTTGTGTGTGCGTGAGAGGACATACTATGAGGCCGATTATTCTATGTGTCCGTAAACTCATTCCTGGCCATGGTAGCAACTTATGAGGACCAGTGTTCTATTATCTAAAGGCAAACGGCATGTCTATACATGGACAATATTCTCGGTTTAATCCTCATCTTGTCCGTGAAATGGAAAAAACTCTTTTCATCAAAACAGACATGAAATAGGCATACTATGACTTAATCAAGAATCAGCTACATTCATTAAGCGGAGAGAGGCTACAGTTTCTCTACATTACACCAAATTTCTACAACAGAATGAGATAAAAATAAAGCAAGGCAAGGTGATGTGAAAAGAGAAGCAGCAATAAGTCTCTGCAGTAATACCTGAGAACTCTTCACTTCAGTTTTGAACTTTGCCAGAATCGACTCGTGTGTCATCTCGTTCTACACAAACGAAGCACAAAATTTTACAACAATGTGAAACACCACACAGCCCAAAAATAAGCACAAAGTCGAAGAATTTAAGAAAGAAAAAGCAAAGTCATAACAAACTCCTTACCTTCTCCATTTCTGCTTTGGAAACAAACGAATAAGAAACAGTTTCCAAGCTGTCATTCAACACCTCAGTCAGGGCGGAAGTTATCGCCTCCGCTTGGGTCGAAGGAACGCCCTGTGCCTCCAATCTCCGAACCTAAAATTGATCGATCCAATCAATCAAACCTATCAAATTGGACGAAATTAACTGACCAATTAACCAATCGATTGGCAAATTACGAGGGCCAAGGTGTCGACGAGGAAGAGGCGATTGCCGTTCGACTTGATGAGCTCGGATATGGGCCGCCGGCTGGGACCTAGAAGCTGTACTGCCCGCTTGAAAGCCGCCGAACGCGCCGCCATCGATTACTTCTCTTTTTTTGAAAAAATATATATGTGCCGAACTATTCTTCGCCGACCAAAACAAATCTCAGCTTCGAGCAGGAAAAATCAACGCAACCGTCGCAAATGATAATAGAAACAATTGGGAACAGCAGCGAATTGAAGAAAATCAGCGAACAACTAACGGATTCAAATAGACTTTGTAGTAACCCTCTCGACCAATCCTAAGGTGGCTTGCTACGTTTGCTGGTTTTGTTCGCCTGCAACTGTTCTTACGAGGACGACGAATTGGGATTTTGTTGGTAAAAGGTTGTTTTCTTTTTCATAATTATCCTTAAAACGTTTTTCGTGTAAAGCAATTCTCAATTTAAAATAGCATATTTTCAGTACGAACTATTTTGACCAAAAATTAATAGATAACCATTTTGAAATTTTTGAAAAAAAATTATTTCGTCTTCATGACACTAAAAAAGGATTATTACGAGATAAAAGAAGGCTGAGATAAAAGTGTTTGAGAGAAGTAGTATCCATGAACGAAACTATATTTGACTGTTAATCCTTACTAGTCTAAATTACACACTCATTTGCGTGTGGTACATATCATTTATTAATATTAAATAACAATTCAAAAAATAGAAGGGTAAATGTGACAATATATAAATGCAAGGAAGATGGTCGTTTCTTATTATTTATTTTATGTTAATTATAATTTGCAAAAATTCTAATTGGCCGATTAATACACCAAATTGAGCAGTTTTTAACTCTGGTGAGCATTAATATAAGTGTCTGCTTGGTATTTTAGATTATACAGCTAATAGTAATAATAACTCATTATATGTTGTTTGGTTTTTTATGTTCAGCCCGTCATTAATGAAAAGCCCATGAAACAATCTGCAAGCCTCTGTATAAATAATATGAATGAAAGTGAGTGACATAAAATATAACGGGTTATATTGCTTAATAATTTAACTTGGGCTTTTGATTGGAGCTTGTAACCAAACGGGCCATAAGAGTATAGAGCCCTCAATGGGCCGGGTCGGGCCGGGGCGGCCCGAGCAGGCTTGAAAAAATGGAACCAAGCCTGCCCGTCGCAGGACGCGGGCCAGCCCTATTTTTTATTTTTAAATTTTATAGTTTAATTTATTATGATTTTTCAGTTAATTAATGTATCTATTACTAAATTATTGATAACCAACGTATTAATTATGATATTTAAATATACTTTAATCATGTATTAATTAATAGATGCATCATTAATTATTTAATTATGATATTTAAATATACATTAATCATATATTAATTAATAAATACATCATTAATTACAAATGAAATTATTAATTAATTCTTCTAATTAAATTAATATATATCTAATGTAGAATATAAATTATTAAAATATATGGCGGCCCGGCCCCGCCCCGCCTAGGCCGCGGCCCGCGCGGGCTAGCCCTTTTAGGCCCGCCTTCTGGCGCGCCCTAAAAATCCGAGTCCAGGACGCCTCATAGGCAGGGCGGGGCCGGCCGGCCGGCCCGCTGCGGGCCATTTTGACGGGTCTAAGAGTATAGATTGACTTATTGATGTTTTGTTTGCAACACGTTTTATTTTTTATTTTTTATTTTCATCGACTATGTTTGCTTTGTAGCTGGGCTAATAGTATGATCTAAGTCCGTCTAATATGTGCCGGGCCAATTTATCTGAAAATAAAAGATAAAATAATAATAGGTGTTGATGTTGGATAAATAATAAAGGAGCCGTTAATATAGTGCGGACTTTTTATATTTTCCTAAGCTTCATTAATAAAAGCAAACAGAGGATAATATGTTATTAATAATATTACAACATATTTTGTGGGCTTTTCTATTAAAGCAAACACCTTATTAGAGTGGAAGTAACGACTAGCATGCACTATAATATTTTTACTTGAGAAAGAAGAAAAAAAAACGAAAAAAGCTGCAGAATATGCCCTCCATCCATGCTATGCGCATTTCATTCCAAACTGTGCCCTTTTTAGTCAAATCATCATCATAATGCATGTGATAAGAAAAACGCTATAATATCAAAAAAAAATTGATTAAAAGAAATTGATTATAAAAGAAAGGGATTGATTAAAAGAAATTAAAAGAGGAAATAGACCAATTATCTTCTTCCTTCCTTCCTCCCCCACCCCTTCAGCAAGCCTTAAGCTCAGCTTCTGTTCTGATCACATACGGCCAGATCTGATCCGTCGTATCCAATGAATTGAAAGCGAAAGCAGAACTGTAGACGCCTCCGATACGTCGTCGTTTGGACGATTCCGATGATGCAGCTGTCGTAGGTCGCGCACCTTTTGTCCACCACGCGCCGATCTTCCTCTAAGATGGACTCGGATGAGGAGCTCCGTTCGATTCTGTCGAGATCGAAAGTTGGTATATGGACTCTTATCGAAGCGGCGATCAAGGTTGCCGGCGCGGAGCACGGAGGCGAGCTCGTTCGCCGGAGGGATAGGATCGTCGAGTCGCTCTATGCTCCGACGACGTGCTGTAGATGCCTGGGGAAGCTGAGCGGCGACGAAGATTGTGCTGTTGACAACTGCAATCGTGATAAGGGTAAGGAACGCGACGAAGAAGCTGAAAATGATGATTTGAGAAAGAAAAGCAACCGTAATATCGTCGGTAGAAAGCCAGATGAGGATTCAAGTAAGAGTCCTCTAACTCCTGAGTCAAACCATAGGGATTCAAGCGTCGGAGGAGACGATGAATTGGATCCCTTCGGAGGTCTGTTTGACGACGAACAGACGACGATTCTGAGCATCAAAGAGCAGCTCGAAGATCCAAATCAGGTTTCCATCGTTTTTCTCCTCCACTTGTTTGTTCTTTGCTGGCTCTGCTTTACTGTTCTCATGTTATGTTTCTAATTTCATTATTGCTTGTGGTGTTTAGAGTGAAGATTCTCTGGTGGAATTGATGCAAAGCTTGGCAGATATGGAAATCACTTTCCAAGCTTTGAAGGTGGGAAGAAGTTCAACCGATCGTTTGATCAAGGGATATGCATATCTGTCTTGTAGTTTATGGTTTATGATGGGATGAATTGAATTTGTTATTTCGTAGGAGACTGATATCGGGCGGCCTGTGAATCGTCTGAGGAAACATCCTTCGAATGAAGTCCGTCGGCTGGTGAAGCAACTTGTCAGGTTCTCTCGAGGAACCGAAAGATTTGTTAGTATATTCATTCTCATTCTACTTTCCATTGAAGTCTCTGTTCTTTTAAACTCCACGCAGAAAATGGAAGGAAAAGGTGGACGAATGGGTTAAGGTGAACCAACCTCATGAAAGTTCGGACCTTATAGGTAACACAAATCAGCCTATGCTTAGAAACTGCTAGTTTAGTTTGCTAATATGTGGCAGCAGCTAAATGTAGTATAATGGGAATGAGAATTGATAGAACAAAGTTAAAGGCAAAGAGATTGATTTTTTTTTTTTTTTTTTCTGATTCTGTGGATGTTGTTTTTCGCAGTTGACGAGGACTCTCCCCAGCAGAGCATCCCGAAAAATCAGCACAATGGCCATCACCAGGTCGATTTATGTTTTGTGCAAAAACAGAATGAGAAGGGAAAAGGGAAGGAATTGCGCTGCATTTACTGATCTTTTTTTTCTTGTCATTTCCAGTTCTCGGATTTCAGAGATTCCCCCAATCCACGTTGTGAGTCGACAAATCAGATCATTTCTAAATCCTTTCATGTCTGGGAATCTTCTGTTTGAAGCTTAAAAATAACCTTGTTTCTTTACACGGTTTACCTTTTTCAAAGTCGCCAGTTCAAGCTCTGAGCAGAACCACGTCGAATACGAAGCAAAGCCTAAGCCAACCCAAAATGCGCCTCGTAGAGATGCTCCCTCGAGGCCGCCCCCGTCAGCTCCTAAACCTGCGACTGCCCCACCTAACGTACATAATTACGTTATCACATATTTTCGGATCCTCAAAATTTTCTATTTCGCCAAAAATTCTTCTCATGTGCACAGAGAGCCCCAAGAGAATCTGTCGTTGACGACGAAAGGCTAAACTCGGCAAGGAGGCGTCTCTTGGAAAACTACCAGGAAGTTGAAAATGGTAATTGCTTCGCCGATTATTTTTTTCTTACACATCGTAAGCCCAGAGTTTTTCGCTGCTTACATATCACTTCGAAAATTTTTCGCCTTTCGAAGCGAAAAAGCAGAGGACCGTTCAGGTGATGGATATTCACGAAATACCGAAATCGAAGAAGACATTCTTCGCCAAGAACAAAGGAGGCGGCGGCGGCGGTTTCCAAGGTAGGCATCGCTGATTGCTGCTGCTGCTGCTATATTTTCCAGGTTTTTTTTTTTTTTTTGCTTAGTGTTGTGTGTACTATAAACCTTGTAGTAGACGTACAACTAAGTATTGCAGTAATTAATCGATGAAAGAAGAGTATATTATTACACATCTCTAATTTACACGTGCGCTATTTTCAGTGGATTACCTGCGACATCGTCTTGTATCAAATCAGTACTTTGTCATCTTTGTGGTTCGTTTAATAGCTGATAATGATGTTCAATTTCTATTCAGTCCGAACTTATTCTGAGCACTAGGACACTACGATATTCTTGGATTGGAATGGTCGAAAGAAATATGAAAGAAAAGAAATTGATAATGGGCCAGAGAAACGGATAATGGCTAAGATTCTTGGGCCAAATAGTTCACTGAACATAGAGCCCAATGGCCCATATAACTAGTCATAGGCCCATTGTTTGTATAGCATTGTGTACTACTACTAGACTAGCTAACAAAAGAAGTGGTGGGGACATTTTGTCATATGTCATGTGTATTCAGTCAATTAGTCACATGGAAACCCTAAAGGACAAGTTGACGGTGAGACATAATAAGAAAAAGGACCGTTATCGATCGTCGTGCTTTTATGGAAGTAACGGTCAAAATGCGGGAGTTTTCTGGTTAATCTTCGTGAATTTTGTATCATTAATTGTTTTGATCGTATTATTCTATATAAAGTTTTGTCACTTTTGATTAAAATGAGATGAACGGCTCTCGAGAAAATAACGTTCCAACGCCCCATCGAAATTGTGGCTAATAACTGCTGCACCGACAGTAATTGAGATGTGTATTTCGGTTCCTATCTACATATTGGGAAAAAATATGGAGAAAAATATTGCAAATACAATCATTGGATTAGAATATATAAATATATATATAGCTTTATACATATGTACGTTAAGTGGCTACTTTGATTTAGCCTAATTGCACATGGCACATCAACTCAACACCAACTAATATGATGAATCTTGATTATATTACATTGACTGACATGGTATTATTCTTAGTATTATAATTTACCGACCGACACTTTCGTTTTTCTTATTTTCTTTTTCCTTAGTTTAAATGGTGGTGGGGCCATGTAGGGTGACGTGAGAGTTGGTAAAAATGATTAAATTAATTAATTACTTGAAGAATTCTCCATTCCTTATTATAGTTGGTTGTTATGTTATATGATTAAACACGCACGGATTATCATATTGATATGATACTATATTCATGTTTACTAACTGTTAACCTGTCGCGTTTCTCAAGTAATAAATGGCCACCAACTCTTACAATTCATATACACAACATTCTATTTATTAAACCCTACCTACTTCAACCACTCCATACATTGATCATAAACCTGATATTTCACAAATCCGTAGCAACAATAATTCATATCTATAGTAAATATTACGGCACTATATTACATATGATAAAAGAAATTGTATCTACCTATATTATATGGTAAGATGGAAATGTATCCCAACATTTGTAAAATTGTTTTAGTACTTCGATGGAGGAGATACAATACATGACAATAAGATGGTGCTGTGTCGTTTTCAAAATTAAAATTGGGACAATAGTACACGTGGTTGCAGATTTTGATGTCTGACTTTTTCTTATACTTCTTATAACAAAGACGAGGGATTTATTTTGATCGTAAATACAAATCCATCGAATACGAAAGACACTATATGGGATTATTATACGCGTGTGTGACATGAAATGAATTGCGTAGCAAGGAAAAAGACCTAAATGAAAAAGGTTAAGGCGTGGTGGCGTATAATGAAAGGATGTAATGCAATAACTGAAAGAAAAAGTGAAATTAATACACACATCAAAACACACACAACAAAAAAGTACAGTTCACGACGCGGTTTCCTTTTATCATATCCTATATTTAATAATAGTAAAACAAATAAAACGTTAGCTGGAATGCAAAGATCAATGGTAATAATAATTACCTCATCACCTAACTCTTGTAATAATAATATGTTTATGTAGGAGAATAGTTGGAATAAAGAAAATATTAAGAAATTTTAGATCCATGTATTTGATAGGATACTAAGAACCGTTCCTTTCTTTTTGTCCTCTCTCTAACCATAAGAGGATTTTTCTCTATTATACATACAAATATATATATATATATCGGTGTATGTATTATCATATGATACAATACAATAGAATACAAGCTCGAAGCTTTCATTATTACTACGCCAACTCTCAGTGGGGACAGCTCAAAGCTGCCTCCACCACAATATATTTTTGGACCCATTCATTATTTGCACGCAGATACACACACTGTAATGTGTTTTCTCAGTATTATTATTGTGGAGAGAGAGAGAGAGAGAGAGAGGGGAAGATAGATTAATTTATAGCAAACAAATTCATGAAACTCAATTCGACACATCTCTCTATCTGTCAATCAAGAAAAGTCCATCCAGCTAAAATACAGTGAAGCATTATGAGTATATTCATTTTTAGTTAATATTTACATCCCATCTCTATCAAATTTCTCATGTAATACGCCACTCCAATCCAACAAAATCTTTTTTCTGGGAGGTTTTTTCTTACTCGTCTGCAGTACACTGTAATAATAGCATACTTCTCTCGATCGATCTACATTTTTCTCGAATTGGAGTGCCCGCATTTGTTTGGAGGTTGAGCTCGGAGATTGGGCGTGGCTAATTTATTCCTCTGGACCTTTTTTTATTTCATCGTAAGCCATTGTGAAGATTGAGGGCTGAGGCGCTGCGCTCGATTCGAGATTTACGTAGTAAGGAAAGCTGGGCATTCGTTGTCCAGCTTTTGATGCGCATTTGAGCCGTTTGGATCTGAAGGGCGTTTCTTTCAACCAGCATGTCCACTGCGAGGTTTTGAATCTCGACTTGTGTTTGTGTGTTGTTCGTTTGTTGTCCGAAGAGTTGACTTTTGCCTTAAAGAGGTAGCCCATCTCTGTTTTCCGCATTGAGGGGTGTTTTATACATTGTTTCTGGGACATTTAGCTGAGGTTTTCAGTGAGAAATGGCTATGAATACTGGTGGAAGGCTCATTGCTGGTTCACACAATCGAAATGAGTTTGTTCTCATTAATGCTGATGAAATTGGAAGGGTAAGTATAGATCTCCCATAGATTCTTTCTTTCTAAATGTTGTTTCCTATGTTGCTTGCTTGCTTGCTTGCTTTAGCTCACTATGGAATTGTTGATCTATCTATTGCTTAGTGATTGAAGGGGACTTGCTAATAGTTTGACTTACTGGTGAATTTTTTCTTTCTAGATTCGAGATTTAGATTGCTTGATTTTCCTTTCTTGGATGTTTTTGTCCACAATCTGGGAACCTACTGAATTTGTTATTGAACTCTCCATTTATTATGTCTCCTTTCATTTGCTTTATAGATTCTCTGCGTAGATTTCTCAGGTCTTTGTCTCAAGCTTAAATTCTCCAGTACTATGTTTCTCTGCAGATCAAAGCAGTTCACGAACTAAGTGGGCAAAAATGCCAAATCTGTGGAGACGAAGTTGAGATAAACGCAGACGGCGAACTATTTGTTGCGTGTAATGAATGCGCTTTCCCGTCTGCAAAACCTGCTACGAATACGAGCGAAAAGAAGGAAGCCAGGCTTGCCCGCAGTGTAAAACAAGATACAAGAGAATCAAAGGTTAGCCCTTTTTCGTGTTCTTTTTTTCTTTTTTCATTACAACCATGGAAGTTATTGTGTCTGAAAAATGTGCTTCGGTGATTTACAGGTTGCCCTAGAGTCGAGGGCGACGAGGACGAAGACGACATCGACGACTTAGAACATGAGTTCGATTACGGAGATTTAGTGGCCTCTGGCCTTGAAAAAAGCGCTAGCGTTGCTTCTTCTCTTCCCGGCGGCGCAAAAGGCGACCCATCTTCTCAGGGCGTCGATATCCCTCTTTTGACCTACGGTGAAGAGGTGCACTTCTCTCTCTCTCTCTCTCTCTCTATATATATATATATATATATATATATGTCTCTCTCTCTATCTGATTGTGCAATTCCTTGATATTGGCTGTTGATTTACTACACGTAGGATGCTCAGTTGTCGTACAATGAAAACGCCATCATAGTACCGCCTTATGGGAATCAAGCCGATGGAGTTCAATCTCCGCCGCCCGGGACTACTCGTAAGTCGTTGATCTGTTGAACATAATTCTTCTTTCGGCTTTGTTTATTTTTTTTTCCTTTTTTTTTCGATTTGCGAATTACTAAATTGCTGCTGTAACAGCTCACCCTCGAGCGATGGTTCCTCAGAAAGATATCGCTCTGTACGGTTACGGAAGCGTCGCATGGAAAGATCGAATGGAGGATTGGAAGAAAAGGCAGAACGAAAAGCTTCAGATCATCAAACACCAAGGAAACAACGACGGCGGGTTCGTTGACGGGGGCGATATAGACCCAGATTTACCAATGTAAGGATATAATATGTCATTTTCTTGCAGCTTTTTTGTCTCGACGTTACATGTCTGAATTATCGAGCTTTTTTTTTTTTTTTTCTGAAGGATGGATGAAGGAAGGCAGCCCTTGTCTAGGAAACTGCCCATACCTTCGAGCAAGATAAGCCCTTACAGACTGATAATCATCGTTCGCCTCGCCATCCTCGGCCTATTCTTCCACTATAGGATCCTTCACTCCGTCCCCGACGCCTTCGGCCTTTGGCTAACTTCGGTCATTTGCGAAATTTGGTTCGCCGTCTCGTGGATTTTCGATCAGTTCCCCAAATGGCATCCAATAGAACGCGAGACTTACCTCGATCGACTCTCACTTAGGCAAATACACCTCTCTCTCTCTCTCTCTCTCTCTCTCTCTCTCTCTCTCTCTCTCTCTCTCTCAGACACATTGATATTTAACATCGTAACTATGCATGCATAGGTATGAGAAAGAAGGAAAGCCGTCCGAGCTGGCGGATATAGACGTGTTCGTCAGTACGGTGGACCCAATGAAGGAACCTCCGCTCATTACGGCGAACACGGTCCTCTCGATCCTCGCGGTCGATTATCCCGTCGAGAAGGTGTCGTGCTACGTCTCGGACGACGGCGCGGCGATGCTCACGTTCGAGGCGCTCTCCGAGACGTCTGAGTTCGCTCGAAAGTGGGTCCCGTTCTGCAAGAAGTTCAACATCGAGCCGCGGGCCCCGGAGTGGTACTTCTCTCAGAAGATCGACTATCTGAAGAACAAAGTCCACCCCGCCTTTGTCAGGGAGAGGCGCGCCATGAAGGTCCTTATATAAAAGAAATAGTTAATTATTTTTCCAGTCGTATAATTTTTGGGGGGGTGTGATAATACAGACTTTAGCTTTTAAAATTAAGCAATCTTGAGATAAAATCTAGGGTTTCGGCGTGTTATGTTCCCGAATTGCTTAATTTGAAAGTTACTGTCCTTGTATAATACGACTTCCCTAAATTCGATGTCCCTATAATGCCACCCTTTAAATTGCAGGCCTAGAACGATAGTTAAGCATATAATATACGTAAAGTTGAGATATAACACTTCACACAAGAGGTAGATCGATGACATTTGTTTATCTACTCTAATGCAGAGAGAATACGAAGAATTCAAAGTTCGAATAAACAGCTTGGTGGCCACCGCCGAGAAGGTTCCCGAGGATGGTTGGACGATGCAAGACGGAACTCCATGGCCTGGTAATAACGTCCGGGACCATCCCGGCATGATACAGGTTAGTATATTTTCCTCCTAAATTTCCTCCGTTTTTTTTTTTGCGCCAAAAAAGAAAAGTTGTATTGGTTATAACATAGCATCATTCGTCGTCGTCTTCTTTCTCCCAAAGGTATTCCTCGGCCACGATGGCTTCCGAGATATCGAGGGGAATGTGCTTCCCCGCCTTGTGTACGTTTCCCGTGAAAAGAGGCCTGGGTTCGAGCATCATAAGAAGGCTGGAGCCATGAACGCATTGGTAAGGGCTCGAGCCGTGGGCCCTACTTGATAATCATTTCTCTTTCGGAGACCCACGCTTATACGATCGATTTTTTTTTAATTCCTTTTTTTAGATTAGGGTTTCTGCGGTCCTCTCGAACGCTCCTTACCTTCTGAACGTGGACTGCGATCACTACATAAACAACAGCAAGGCTCTGAGGGAAGCCATGTGCTTCATGATGGACCCCACCTCGGGGAAGAAAGTTTGCTACGTTCAGTTCCCGCAGAGGTTTGATGGGATCGATAGGCACGACAGATACTCCAATCGTAACGTCGTCTTCTTCGACGTAAGAAGAGAAATCTCTTTCTTTCTTTCTCCTTCGTTCTCTCGCCTTTATCCTTGATTCCCCCGTTTATCTCCTACACAGATTAACATGAAAGGCTTGGACGGTTTGCAAGGGCCAATATACGTAGGAACGGGCTGTGTATTCAGGAGGCAAGCTTTGTATGGATACGATGCTCCGAAGAAGAAGAAGCCGCCGAGCAAGACTTGTAACTGCTGGCCCAATTGGTGCTGCTGCTGCTTCGGTTCGAGGAAGAAGAAAGGTGGAAAGAGAAAGAACGACAGCAAGAAGAAGTCGAAGAACAGAGAAGCTTCGAAGCAAATACACGCCCTCGAAACCATCGAGGAGGGAATCGAAGGTACGCATGTGGTGCAATTCTCTTCCTATTATTCAGGTCCCGAGTTTCAAACTTTTATCCGAATTTTTCAACAGATAAAGAACTCATCGCCCGGCCCGCTCTCTCCCAAGAGAAGCTCGAGAAGAAATTCGGGCAGTCGCCCGTTTTCGTCGCGTCGACCTTAGTCGAAAACGGAGGCATTAACAGCTCTATCAGCTCCCTTCTCTGCTGAAAGAAGCCATTCACGTCATAAGCTGTGGCTACGAAGACAAGACCGACTGGGGAAAAGAGGTAATAATAACGATCTATTATCACGCGCGAATCATCTCATTACAATCGTCGTGTTTTATTTTTTTTGTTTTCTTACGAAGAACGAGCTTGTTATAGGTCGGATGGATTTACGGTTCGGTCACGGAAGATATCCTAACGGGCTTTAAAATGCACTGCCACGGTTGGCGATCGGTTTATTGCATGCCTAAAAGGCCGGCCTTTAAGGGCTCGGCCCAATAAACCTCTCGGACCGTCTCCACCAAGTCCTTCGGTGGGCCCTCGGGTCCGTCGAGATCTTCCTTAGCAAGCACTGTCCTATATGGTACGGCTACGGCGGTGGGCTCAACTGGCTCGAGAGATTCTCTTACATCAACTCTGTTGTGTATCCGTGGACTTCTCTCCCCCTCATCGTCTACTGCACCCTTCCTGCAATTTGCCTCCTTACTGGGAAATTCATCGTCCCCGAGGTAAATTCGTCTCTCCCCCTCAGTTTGGAAATATAGTTTATAAAATTGAAAATGGTTGGTACAGGTTGAATTGGTTTAGATTCTAGGTACAGAAAATTTAGGGTGACATTATGGGAATAATAACTTTCAAAAGCAAGCAATAAGTTGGAATCTGGATTTTGTCCAAATTTTCTACTTTTGAAAGTTATTGTCCGCGTGCATCCCTAACGTTGGGTGTAAAAACCAAGTTACACATCGGATAAATCGAGCAAGTTAGTCAAGTATATAAGCTTGTGGGCTAACTCCCTTTATTGCCAATTGGTTTTAAAGAGGAACTTCACAAGCTTATTGCGCTTGGGCTTGGACTGAAATTGGGCCTGAAAAAATTCCTACTCCTAATATTCTCCAGAATCCTAAATTTTATCCGCATAAACCCCAGGTGCAAAATTGAGGTTCCGATGTATACCGTCCATAAACTGCTTAGTTTTGACGGTTACTGTCCGTATGATGCCAAATTCGCCGTTTCTATAATGCACCCGCTAATTTACAGACCAGCAACCAACCCCATCGTCCTCCGACCCCTTTTGAACTAACTAAACTAACTTTCGTACGTACAGATAAGCAACTACGCGAGCGTCCTGTTCATGCTGATGTTCATCTCGATCGCGGTGACGGGAATCCTCGAGATGCAGTGGGGCGGGGTCGGGCTCGACGACTGGTGGAGGAACGAGCAGTTTTGGGTCATCGGAGGCGTCTCGTCCCACTTCTTCGCCCTCCTCCAGGGACTCCTGAAAGTGCTCGCGGGCGTGAGCACCAACTTCACCGTGACCTCGAAGGGCGGAAACGAGGACGGGGAGTTCGCCGAGCTCTACCTTTTCAAGTGGACGTCCCTTCTGATACCTCCCACCACCCTACTGATCATAAACATCATCGGCGTCGTGGTGGGCGTGGCCGACGCGGTGAACAACGGGTACGACTCGTGGGGCCCGCTGTTCGGGAGGCTGTTCTTCGCGATTTGGGTCATCATGCATCTGTATCCGTTCCTAAAGGGTCTGACGGGGAAGCAGGAGAGGGTTCCCACGGTGATCGTGATTTGGTCGGTGCTCTTGGCCTCGATTCTCACGCTCGTGTGGGTTAGGATTAACCCGTTCGTTTCGAGGGACGGGCCGGTTTTGGAGATTTGCGGGCTTAACTGCGACGACTGATGGGGCGGGTTTCTTTGAGTTACGTATGATTGGGGATTCTATTTATTTTAAATATTTTTTTGGTGGTGGAGAAGCTCTGGGTAGAGAAATAAGATGGCCTCTGTTTCGTTGTTTGTGTGTGTAGATATGGAATGTGTAATGTGATTGTTTTGTGTTGGGAGATGGTTTCATTGATTATTCTTTTGGTGATGGTTTTCCAAGCTGTCTAGTCGTTGTAAACTGTTTAAGATACGTACTCATATACGATGTTAACATCTCATTCTTTCCGCCACTATGTGGGTTATGGTTTTCTTTCTTCTTTTGTTTCTTTAAAGGCCGCGTTTACATTGGTGGATAAAGACCAAGATATCCTATTTAATACCGTTCAATATAAATAAAGCCCACGTATTAAAGCTCAAAATAAAACATCGGTCCGGTCATATAATCACAATAGCTCGCTGTAATTCATCCCATGGTCTGATCCAATACAAATAATCCTATCCTTATTAATATAAAGACTATAATATCCTTATTTCACCATATTATAAAATCATCTTTATTTCATATTATTTTTATGATAAAAATAATTAAACCACACCAATTTATTCTTTGTTTCATGGTGATATGCATATCCTATATTTTTCGATGTTCATGGAGGTAAATGTTACATTTATAATTTTACAAATAGTGCAAAGATTATATCTTGTAAGGTGAACAAGTGTTTGGACAACGCTCGTGATTAGTAATCCAAGTATAATCATATCCTACCTTTTAAAGTGAACGCAGCAAGAGGAGGTTAGTAAAAATCTCATAATGTGCCTAAGCCCGACATGTATGCAAAGCCCGAAGCAAGTGGACCAAAGCCCGATGGGCTCGAAAACACTGAAACAGAGCACTATGACAATATCTTTTGCAGGCTTTGCATTTCAATGCCGCCGACATATGTATGAGCTATCAGAGCGACCTTGAGTAAAAATCAAAAGCACCATAGTTAGAATAGTTTATACATCAAGCAATACCAAAAAACAAACGAGGAAGGGAAATACAGATCAGATAAATATGTTTCTTGCACACTTCACACGCCATGGAAAGCTCGAACCATTACCGTTTATGCTTCGCGTTTTTTTCCTTAGTTTCAGTAAGGAGGAGAATCGTGGCCTGGGCTGTCGGGATGCATATCCATCGAAGTGTCGTTAGAGCTCGGCAGATTATTAGTAGGATCTCTGCCGAACTGATTTACGCCATTTTCGATGCTCCTCGAGGCATTCTGCGACGACTGATAGTGCTGCAGACTTCTGCGCACGGGGCTCGAAAGAGCATTGGAGAAGACCAAATTCTTGATTTGATCCAAATTCCCAGACCGTGCTGCTGACCCAAACGCGTTAGGAGTGACTGAGATTCCCGAGTGTGGTGTTGCGTTTTGCGACTGTTGTTGCGAGAACGGCACGTGAGGGGAAGCTGGAGGTTCCTCGGGCAAGTAGTCGAGCTCATGCTGTAAATTTCAGAACAGAAGAATCACCGTGACTCATTTTACGTACGAAAGAAGATCCCTTTTCGTTGTAAGAAAGGGTTCGAACTCGACCTGCAAATACGCTGCTATGTCGGCTGATGTTAACCTAATGCCGCCTTCTTGCTGCCTCGAAATCCAATTGTAGAGCTTCTCCTGCCATTGATATCAAGGGATGAAAAATTAGCCATTGATTATCACCGCGATGCAACAATTTCTGGTCCTGACTTCAAGGATTTTACATCCAAAGCAAGTTGTCTTAGTGTCATGACACTCGATCAATCACCCATTCGAACCCAAGTTATTCCCTTTACCCAGAAAGAACAGCAAGAAGACTTAGAATGCCCAGCAGAGACCAATCAATCGGCCTCATAGAACGATAGGAGGAAGCTCAAATTAACACAGTTCCAGCTAATAACCACACACAAGTAATTTAACAGCAAAATTAGAAATTGTCGATTATTTCTCGAAAGATCATTCAAATAGAGAGAAAGCACGACCATGGCGCTCCGTTCGCCGGCTTGGAAGGCGAGGCGCTGCTGGTTCATAGCCTGCGTGTACAGCTGCGAAAGCGAATTGGCCGCCGTGCAGAAAGACGTGTACATGCTCCGATCCACCTCGTCCAAGCGGCTCGAATCGGATTTCCTCTTCTTCCCCATCTTCGATTGGGTGGGAGACGCGAATTGTATTCAAAATCGAGGAAACCCTAATAGCAAGACAGATAGATATACGGCGGAGGCGTGCTTCGCATTTCCTATGAAAAGATGCAAACGACGATTGATAAGAGTAAGAAAAAGGATTTGCTGGCAATTTTACTAGGAAAATGCCGATGTACTTGTACACGTCAGATATCGCTTTCGTTGACGACGATTTTGCGATATTTTGCTAGTCTAGGCCTGTCCAAAGTAATAATGGGCCTTAACTGAATTTAAGGCCCAATACGATATAGCCATAAATGGGCTCAACCGCGAACAAATTATTACACGACAATCACCTCATCATAATATCATTAACATCTATTCGTCTATTCTTTACCTACTGTGTGGGGTGACTATAAACTGCCACATTTGGTCTGTCACTTATTTGCAATTTTAGTGTCTCTTTCTTAATTAATTACTCTTTTAAATTTTTTATTTATTATACTTGTATCCCTATATGTTATTTTTGTTTATATAATTAAAAACTATATTTTACATATTAAACATTACAGATAATGAATCCCAAAATTAGAAGTAACATAAATATTCTAAGCACAAGCATAGACTGTGTGGAACGTACTAGTATAAAATAACAGGGCTAGGGTGATAACAACTGCAAATTTGGTATGTCATTTTATTTGCAATTTAGTCACTATTTATAATTTAATTAATTTAAAATCATTCACTTCTAAATTTCGTAGTTATTGTAATTATACCCAGCGCATTAGTTTTCACTTTAGATATTTAAAACCATATTTAATTATGAAATATTAAATGTCATAAAAATCAAAACTGAAATAACATAAAGATATTAAGTTTTAATCATCTACATAGAGTGTGCGGAAAGTACTAGTGCTATAGTAGTAAATGAAGCTAAGCTAGGTCATGACTTTGTTTTTTGAGTCCATTAAAGAACACACACACACAAAACACACAGTAGCTACCAAAAGAACTTATTGAGCTGAGAAGAAGAAGAAGAAGCTTGATGATCATTATCTTCCTCTCCATGAGATGGAGAATGCACGTGCCTTCCTTCGTATGTAGTTATGACCATTCTTGGATCCTCGGCTAAACGTTCGATGCGCTTCTTTACTTGACACTTGTCTTGCGTGCACCTGTAATAACTCCTGCGACGAGAGCATACCATGAATTAAAGAATGAATGACTAATGATGAAAATAATATAAAGGACAAATGAAATAATAGTTATCGTTCTTTAACTGGATTATTGCTGGATTTTCATAATAGAACTAAAGGAGTAGAGCTTTTTCCGATATCAGGCAAAAGTGGGATCTTTATGGGGTGTCATTTACTGATGATGTCTTCTTGTAATGGAGGGTCTGAATCTACCTTGAAAGGATGAGAAATTTTGGATTTAAATATGGTAATCATTCTACCTATATGAAAAGTAGATCTGCTTTTTCCGTTATCCTCTAAAGTCGATGTTATATTTTAGTCTCTTATATGCACGCAACTCCCGTATAGATTCTCACGTTCTATGAAAGAACAACAACAAATGCTCAATCCGCTCTTGAAACATGGGATTCGAATTTCGATTTAGTACTTACATCACTATAATTGGATATTATTACCGTAGACACAAAATCAAAAATACAAGAAGAGAGATTGGGATTTTATCAGTTTAATTTACCTAGGATGCAGAGTGTCCTTAACGATCTTTTGCCCATATTTTCTCCATTTGTAGCCATCATCAAGAACATCGACATCGCTCATGGTCTTGAAGCAAAACCTAGGATCTCTCACCTTTCTTCTTGCCTTAATAATCTTCTTCATTCTAACCCCTATATGCTCATTTCTCTTCGTATCGTTGCAGTCAGTCAACTCTCCTTGTGCCCTAAAAAGCATAACAAAAGATAATATTTCTTGGTTTATACTTCTTCGTATACGATATTAAAAGAGGGTTTTTTTGACTTTGAGTGAAACTGTGACTGTGATGGAAAAGGAATAAGACAGAAAATACAAAACCCTAGTTCTGAGCTTTACTGAATACTAAGGAGGTATTCTTCTTTTCATACATACATAAGAGAAGATGAGGATTTAATAATAAGGTTAACCTGTACTTTGTAGTTGATCGAACAACAGAACCTGGAAGTTGATCATCGAAGCCACAAACTGCTCTTTGATTATTGCTATTCGTAGCTGCCATACTTGTCTGAAGAGGACGATCAACAGAAGGAAGAACAACGAGGGAAGAAGAATGATCTTGTGATGGCGAAGTAGAATCGTTCATGGAGTTGAGAATTCTCAGGGGAAGTTGAACGTCGTCGTAGCTGTTCATCAACGAAAATGAAGATGCTGTTTGCAAGAAATTAGGAGGGAGATTATTCAGAAAAAACGACATCGTATCTTGTTCCCCTTCGAAAAAGCTGTGATTATCGATCAGCATGTGTTGTTGTTGGGCTGTTGAAGACATAGCTGATTTGAATATTAGGACACCGTTGAGATGAGATCCAAGAATGATGTTATAGAAGTTTGTAGGGAGGAGAAGAGTTTAAGGATAACTTTGTAACGATTACTTCATTGCTCTCACTGTGCGTTTGTTGTGTATGTGTGTGCATAATATACATTTATCTTCTTAATGTTATAGCGATAGTCTTTTTCTTTTCTCTCTCATTTTTTTTTGTTGTTTTTTCCTCAACGTAGAAGAACTTTATGACTTATGAGGTGGGCTAAATGACGTTATGAAGAAGCACTCAGTTCTATTTTTTCATACGGAATTTTTCTAGCATGTGTATTGTAGGGATTTTTTCAGGCCCAATTTCAGTCCAAACTCAGGCCCGTATAACTTTGTAGGGTTCTTCTCTAAAACCAATTGGTAATAGAGGGAGCGAACCCACAAGCTTATAAGCCACTCCTAATTCTTTTGATTTGTCGATGTGGGACATGTGGTATTGGATTTGCTTTGCACCCCTCAAACTCAAGACCACACAACGGTCCCTTTCAATAATAATCATCTTGTACCGCCGTTCCTCTTCAACGGGACCCGCCGCCTGACCACCGTCAATGTCAGGAAGACTTTCGACACAAGGCACCAATCGTCTTACAAAGGCCGGGGACACACCACCCACACTGTATCCGGGCTAGAATTTCTCCATATGAAGGCACCTCACGTGTCCGTCCACACTCACCGCACCATGTAGGGATTTTTTCAGGCCTAATTCCAGCTCAAACTCAGGCTCGTATAAACTTGTGGGGTTCTCTCTAAAACCAATTGGCAATAGAGGGAGTGAACCCACTAACTTATAAGCCACTCCAAATTCTTTTTATTTGTGGACGTGGGGCATGTGGTATTGGGTTTGCTTTGCACCCAACATGTATATATGAAGTGAGTGGTAAAATCCAACAATAATTAATGGACTACCTCTTGATATTCGAAGAAAGCTTTAACAAAATACAGTGTTTCTTAATCAAATAAAAGAATGTACGTGGAAATGAAAAAAGGATGAGTTTTCTTTTTGTCCTCAACCAAAAGAAAAGGTAAATACTATTCAATTTGAAATGATAGTGAATCCATGTTGCAAATCTCGCCCTATTAAGACAATTGATGAAAACAGTGTGCCTATTTGACTTTTTCCCAAGAAAAAAGCTTGCCACCTTTCCACTTCACTTTTTAATTAAATATATTTCACTTTATACGTAATATATATCTTTTTTTCTAAACCCAAATCTCCACTTGTCCCCACCATTTCCCCAAACCCACCCTATAATGTTGTCATGATCTCTTCAATCGTACATATTAATAATATCTAATGTATTTGCTAAAAAATGATAATTGAGCTAAAGTGTGGTGGGGCTTAGCTATCATTTTGGTGATCCCCTCACAATAGCCTTTGATCAAGCAATGTTTTCTCCTTTTTTTTTTCCCTTTACTCTTTAGTAATATCGTGTCTCTTCACTCTCACTTTTATCATTGTACTACATCCTCAAATGTTTATTGGTCACGTTACTGTCTTTTCGTGTTGTCCATTGATTCATAAATCTTAATATTAATTGATGTGTAAATTTAACCCTAATATAAACGTAATTGCAATGCCAAAATCAACTAATCTTTGGCCATGATTGCGTCTAAATGACGTCACCACGATCACATTAAGATTTCCATGTACACGTCGCTAATCGAAACAGACATCCATCTTCTTCTTCTTCACTATAATAACCATTTTTATTTTTTTTTAATACAACAAACAACCTAATAACCACCATACAGATGACGTCATCCTCAAACTTGGATCCTATGATGTAACCTCGAACCCTCAGGCAAACCCAAGGGCGGATCTACACAGCAGCCATTATCAACATCAAAAAGCTCCCACTCCTTAATACAGCAACTCTCCAGCGCCCTGCCCAGCCTCCGACCGTACCTGCCCCGGTCAGGATACTCGCCGTCGCGGCTGACCAGCACCGCCCCCGTGTAAGCCTGGCCGGCGACCCTCGCCGCACCCTGGTAATAAAACAAACCCCAGCTCAAATCGTCGGCCACGTCAACGATGGTCCAAGACTCGTTCGACACGACCCCACTGTCCAATACGCTGAACCTAAAAGTTCCGGCGACTTTCCCCCTCTTAACCCTATACTTCCTCCTCCTCCACACCAGCCCGGCGCCGTCTAGGGTTTTCACCTGAAAAACTGGCTCGTACCAAAACGAGCCCTTGGCTCGGCCCCTGTAGAAGAGCTGGTACTGACAAGGGAACTGATCGTATGCCGGGTTCTGGCCGGAGACCACCCGCCAGCTCCACTCCGACCGGCCCAGCCAGCCCACGAAGAGGTCCTCGGCGGTGTCATGGTCCAAGGGCTCACCTCTGAACCGAGACATGGGTTCGACCCGCGGCTTGTTGGGGATTTCCGCGTCCAGCTCTAAGCAGTTGTTCTTCTGTAGGACGCAGAGTGAGAAGGCTTCGAGCTGTGGGCTTTCGTAGGAGGCTATGCACCTATAGCTGCAGACTTGGTCTACTGGGCTGCAGCTGTTGAGGCACTGAAGGGCTTTTCTGCAATTTGGGTCTAATAAGCAGCTTAGGATTTGAGGGCCGCAGTTCTTGACCATGCAGGTTAGCGTGGATAGGCCCTTTGCTCTGAGGTTCTTGAGAGTTGGGACTGGCTTGATGTAGGCGTTTATTATTACCAATAGGCAGAACTTTATGTCGTCGGAGTTGCTTCTGTCCCAAGCCTCGGTCACGGACTTGATGGTTTCCTCTGTTTCCTTGGAAGGCTTTGGCTGGAGAAATGGTATGCTTGAATTTGCTTCGGTTTTGATGATCGATCCTCCCAGTTTGCTTGTTAGGGATGGAGACGATTCGAAGCATACGACGTTCTGAGTGTTTTGGGCGTTGGCCTCTATCCATTCGATGGATTCTTGATTCTGGACGGCGACGACCATTACGATGTCGGCGCGATTCGTCGCGCTTCTGAGGACTTCATCGTTACCTCGGCACAGATTGTCGCTGAATACAAGCAATTCGAAACCTTCATCGACCCACTTGAGCTTTTTTGCCTAATTTCAGACGAGATAAACAATCATGAACCATTTACAGACGTTATCTTCCATCAGAAGTGAGAGCACCAG